>QVLQ01000011.1:600000-1150596 GCA_003545705.1 Acidomyces sp. 'richmondensis' | reverse complement strand
CCCTAACCCTAACCCTAACCCTAACCCTAACCCTAACCCTAACCCTAACCCTAACCCTAACCCTAACCCTAACCTGACGGCTTACTCCCTGAGGTCCTAAAGAAGGCTGTAGGGTTAGCTTCCAATCGTAGAGTCGGCTGTAGCTTAGCGGGTTGCCCTTAGGATCTGATATCTGTTTTGCCTTATATATATCTAGTAACCTTTTCCAATCGGCAACTGCCCAATTGTTAATTAGACGAATAACTAAGGTTCGAGCTTGAGTAGGTGTAGGTGTAGGTATAGGTGTAGTTCTAGGCGGCTAGGGCTCGCTAAGCTGTCTTTGTCCATTTAGAGGTCCTCTAGGTTTCGGGGGTTCTGTGGGCTCTTTCCAGGGAGGGTTATGATGGGGGTTAAGCCGGGTGATATAGTAACAGAGGTCATCTTTATCCAGATAGTCTAGGTCCTCTATTAGCCTCTGAAGCTGTATTGGTTTAGCGGATCTGTTAGATACTCTAATAGCCTCAATCCGAGTCGTAATAGGGTGTTGCTGATGTAGTTGTAGGCAGCGTAAGGCGTATAGGTGTCGGGACCTAGTAAGCCGGATTGAGGGTGGTAGTAGGCTAGCCTCTACTTCACACGGTTGTGATGGCGCCGTCTTAAAAACTCCTAGGATTTTCTTAGTGGCCGCGTTTTGGATAGCCTGTAAGGGCTTAGCTTGTTCTGTTGATCCGTTAGACCATATAGGGGATCCATAGTCGGCAATACTGATAATGCACGCGCGGTATAGTTGCCTTAGAGCTTTAGCGGATAGGCCCCTTCCGGTGTAAGCTAGTCTCTCTAGTCTCAAGAATGCTTGTCTTGCCTGTGATGCTCGTATTCGGATGTGTTCTTTAAAGGTTAAATAGGGGTCAAACCAGATTCCTAGCCAACGCACTAGTTTAAGCGATGGTTGAATAACCTCGTTGTTTGGGAGGGTAATAGGGGTCTCCAATCCTTTCCCTTTTGTGAAGTGTAGGAGTTCGGTTTTCGCTAAGTCAAATTCAATAGCGTTCTCTTGCCCTAAGGTGTATAGCGTTTGAGTAGCTTGCTCTAACAGTTTGATATTCTTCCTTAGGCTTGATGAAGCCGCAATAAGGGCTATATCGTCAATATAGGATATAGGTTTAATTCTATCTGAATATAGGAATAAGTCCCTTATATAGATAAGGAATAGGATTGGCGATATAGGGCTCCCTTGCGGTATTCCTGTATTGATTGGCTTTGTATCTTCCGTATTTCCGTTAAATGATAATTTGAGCGTCCTCTTACTTAGGAATGACCGAGTCCATAGTATTAGGGAGGCTGGTAGTCTCAGTTAGTGCATGATCCCTAGCAGTTGTTCCTTAGCTACGTAGTCAAATACTCCTTTAATATCGAGGAATAGGGTAGAGGTTTTAAGGCCTCTACTCCTATTAGCTTATACTTCGTCCGTTAGTATAAACGCTGCATCTATAGCGGACTTCTTCTTACGGCCCCCTAACTGCGAAGGATATAGAAGGTCGGTAGTCTTAGCGAGGTATCCTAACCGCTTCGCGAGGATCCGCTCGCTTACCTTCCCTAGGCAGTTTAGGAGGGAGATAACCCTGTAAGCCTTAGGGATGGAATAGTCTGGTTTCCCTGGTTTCTTAAGGATAGCCCCGATAGCTTGTTTCTACGCTCTTGGATGTATTCCTATATCTAATAGCGAGCTATAGATATTGTAGAATATCTCGGGAATAGCGGCGTATGCCCTCGCAATTATTTCTTGTGTTATTGAGTCTGGCCCTAGTGTCTTGCCTTTAATAGCTGTATTGCTACAAGCATCTTGAAGTTCCTTAGATAAGAGCTTAGGCTACTCCTACTTAGGACTAGCTTTATACCTTTTCTACCGTATAGTTATACTAGTCGTAGGGGGATTTGGGAATAGTGCCTTCCTAAGGGCTTCACACTTGCCGTTAAAGGAATCCTGTCCGCTTATTGTCGGTATTAGGCTGTTTTGGTTATCTTTAGTATAGGACATATCCTTATATATAGTTGTAGGGTCCTCTCCCTCTAGGAATTTATTCTAGTGGTTCTGTTTAGCTGCTTTAATTGCTTAGAAGTAGGAATTCCTTAAGGTCTTATAGGATTCTCTATACTGGTTATTCTCGGGGATATCCTCCAGGTGCTTAGAATAGCGCCGAAGGGCTCGGTAGGCCTTGTTATACGCCTTTCTAAGGTCTTTCAGTTCGCTGTTCTACTAGGGCTTTGATCTTAGGCTTATCTTCAGTAAGGGAATACTCTTTATTGACGCCGTCTAAATAGCCTTAGTAAGGGCCGAAGCTGCTTTGTCTAGGTGTTCTAATATAGGATGTGCTTTTCCTTCTAGCATTTCTTCAGGTCGTATATTGCTTATTACTATTGCTGCTCTAAGGTAGGGGCTCTTAACAGCTTCCTCTTTAAGGGTTTTATTAAAGAGTGTCCAATCTGCCTTTTTAGTATTGAATCTGTTGCCTAGGGACGTCGTATAGAGGCAGTTAGAGTCCTTAGACCCCCTTATTGTGAAGGTAATCCCTAGATGGTCTAATCCTATATTTGGAGTTGTTTGCCAGTTTATAGTCTCGATCCCTCTTGTAAAGGTAAGGTCTAGGACGCTCCCTCTCTCTAGATGTGGTCTAAAAAAGGTCTCCTCTCCAATCCTGTTAGATAGGTAAAGGTCCTTACTATCTAGCCACTCTTTAAACAGTTGAGCTCTAGGACTAGGGCTACCCGTACTAGGTTCCCAAACTGGATAGTGTATATTAAAATCCCCTAGAAGTATAGTGCTCTTAGGTATAGGGAGCTTATAGAGTGTTCTGTCTAATGTCCAGATATTATTCACGTCCCTTTCATTATAGATATTTAGTAGGGTTAGCTAGTTCCGCTTATCCCTAATGTCTATAGACTGAAGGTCTGAGTCTCCGAGGTCTTTTTGTACTAGCTCTAGTCCTAGGTCTTTCCTAAAGTATAAGAGGGTTCGGGGCCTTGTACTCGGGCTCGTAGGACTTGGTACTATACAGTTATAGCTCGGGTACGTTATAGAGCGCGCTTTTCTGTAGTCGTTTCTGTTATCGCTAGTTGTTATCCAAGGCTCTTGAACTGCTATAAGGTCTATATCCAGATCTCTAGCGTATTCTAGAGCCCCTTCCGTTGCTAAGGAGCTCCGGTTTACGTTTATTTGAAAGATTTTAAGATTCCTTTCTAACATTTCTAATAGTTAGGTAGGTCTTGCAGTCCTTAGAGTCCGCCGTATGTTTGCCGCTACAGTTGAAGCACCTAGCCTTTATATGTTGGCATAGCTTAGTTGATCTACAGGCTCCGCATTTGTGTTGTTTAGAGCTATGTTCCTCGGCGCATAGACGGCATTTAAATGCCTTACGGCATTTAATGTCCCTATGCCCGAAGCCTAGGCACCTAGAACATTACGAGGTTCTAGGGGTCCGTAGCATCTTCTCAGCTTTAAGGCGGAGACCGGCAATTAATATACCATGTCGTATAACGGTGTTAGCCTCTTTTTCGGATTTAAAGGCTACTATAACTGTGCCTGCTCGTTGGTTTTGCCGGTGTTCTTTGGATATAAGCCAATAGGGAACCCCTACTGGCTCTAAGCCCTGGTTGAATGTCTTGATCTCGTCTACGATAAGGTCCATTCCTCCTTCAGTATTGAACACTGAGGTAGGGGCTCCGTGTATTAGCCCTTTATGCCAGTTAGTATTAGCTATAGTACTGTCGGCTATTAGAACACTCTGCCACTTATTAAAGCTTACTAGCACCCTACTGGCCGGGTACTCGTATATGAGGGTGAGGATAAGGTTTGGCTTCTCCTTATTTAGGGTCCAGCGGATAGAGGCAACTGCCGGTCCTCCTATCGCCTTATTTACCCTGTTCCTTAGGTTGAAGAAGTCAGCGCCTATATCTTTACTAGCTTCCCCTTTTAGAGAGACTACAATTGACTCAGTTTTTAACGTCTCCTTAGGGCTTGTTCTCTCGGCTTGGGATTGGGATTGGTTGCTCCTCCCTGCCTGTTGTATTACCGGATTGACGCCTGGCTTAGCACCAGCCTTTACTGCGTCAGCGTATGTAGCTGTTTGGGTACGGATAGCGCTAGTAGCTGCCTTAGCGACTGCCGTAAGTTCGCTTGCTCTATTAGCAATAAGCTTAGTACTAGAGAGTACTGTGCCTTGCTCCGTATATTCCCTGAAGATGTGTACCAGGTTAAGGAGATTAGTCTGTTCTTAGCGATTTTTTGTAAGGCTTGCTACCTTAACGATAAGGTCTCTAGCCTTATAAATAAGGCTTGATACCTCTTTTTCTTTCTCTCTGTTGATTTCCTCCTCTTTCTCTCCCTCCTTTTCCTCCTCCTCCTCCTCTTCCTCATCACCCTCCTCCTCTTCCTCTGAACTGTCTTCTTTATTTTGTTTAGCTTACAACAGGGTCTTTTTGCTTAGTAAAGGTATTGCCGGTATCAGTTGACGTCTTGCTACATTAGCGCGGGGGCGCTGTAGGGTTTCAATAGGCCTTTTACAGCCTATGATTTTTTTAGGAGTGGTAGGTCCCTCGCTGTCAATCTCCATTTCCATTCTTGTACCTCTCTGGCTGTTAGGTAGGGTCATATTTGGTGCCTTAGGCCCTCAGGGTCCAGTACTCAAATTTCAGGGTCTAAGGCTTGGCAACACCTCAAAAAATTTTTTGTCTGGTTTCTGGTGAGATAGAGCTATCAAAAGCTCGATGGATAACACCGGCGGCGCGCCGTGCGCTTGGCGCGAAGGTGTACGTCGCGAGCGCTTGAATTTGGTGTAATCAGCTTCGAATTTCGTCCGGTTTTGGTCGAGATTTGGGTGGGTATTAGATTGTTGAAGCCGAAGTAGAGATATTAATAAAGAAGTCGAAAAAACGACAACGTATGAAATCGACGACTCGTAAAATTGAAGAGGAGGAAGAGGAAGTACTCGAAATTCTATCCGAAGATTTGGAAGGAGAATATATTGTAGTTGCGCAACGAAGATAGCTTTTAACGGTACTAAGGTCGAATTTTGTGCGGCACTTCGGGGTCTGCGGCACTTCCCCGTTATCTACGTTACTGTTTTTAAGCAGCTTTACGATTCGCGGCGAGCTACGGGACATTGCGCCTAGTGAGATCATTCTATACGTGTATGCCCAGGTCGAGATTAACCTCGAGGAAGTCTTCGGGATCGAAAACTTTGTTGCACTGCGCCCGGGAGCTTTTGCGACAAATTTGCTGAGATATAGAGCTAGCATCATAGCAGGCGATGTGTCAATTTTTGCCCCTTATTGGGAAATAGATGCTGTTACTCCTATTGACATAGGTGAAGTCAGCGGAATAATTCTTGCCATAGGGCCTCGTAATGGATAGCATGCCGTATATCTATATGGCCCGCAACTCATCGAGCAAGGCAATACCATTAAGAGGGTTAGGGAATTGCTGGGAAAAAATGTGCACATTACGGAAATGGACTCCTAGCAAGCTCTAGATCATTATGCTAAACAAGGCACCCCCGAAGCCGTTTGCGGAGTATATGATCAGAGTCTCAAGCCTCTCAAAAAACGAGGTAAATTCTCACCGCGTAAAGTACGAGGAAGGTGTGAAAAATGTTGAAACATACACCGGACGGGTGCCTACGAGCTTCGAAGACTAGGTTAAGGCAAACACAAAGCGGTTTAGCGATTAGCGGTCAAAATTACGCGGTCCTATCCTAAATGAGCGATTGATGCTTCAAGGACACTCGATCTAAATATAGTTTTTCTAGTTTGTAATCGCTATTTAACGGTTCCTTTAGCAACATCAATCAGCTTTATGCTCTACACTTTATAACGTCCATTATTTATATTACTATTTGTCTATACTACTCCTCCCCTGCAGGCCGTTATAGTTCTTTCCTCACATTAGTAATAATGATTGCTGCCGTAGTCCGTCGCGATTTATATAAAGCACTTACTAGATTATTAAGGACGTAGATCCATTATACGGTCAACGGTGAAATGTCAAAATTCTTGTTGCAAGAGCAGCCGTAGGTTTGGTTAGATACTATTGGAGATAAGGTGTTCAAGATGTCTAGGCCTACTTGATTCTTTTAACTACAGAGGCTACTACACATTTTTATATATTCCCTTCCTAAACTCCTAGAACATTCTGCACTAGTAATTTTCCGGTCTATAACTAATAATATAAGAATGAAATTAAACTGCTAAGATAGAAAGAGACTTCGTATTTTGGACCTATAAAAGCTAATAGCCACCTAGCTCTTTAGTCTACCTCGTTATGCTTTTGTCTCTATATATTAAGATACAAAGTTGTGTTTGTACGCGTCCGACATAGTCCGAGCTAGTGCCTCAGTTTCACGGAACTCAAAGGTCTTCTACTTGCGCATAGGGATACCATTGTGGAAGAAGTAATCCAACTCAGCGTTAGTCCTGTTTGCTGTTTCGCCAATATAGAACTACGCGTATGCTAGAGTGACAAGACTCGTGCCAGCGTAGACAAACCCGAGTATAGGACCAAGATCGGCCGTGTAATACATATATAGGCTGGTAAAGACTATCAGCCAGACCGTTAAGAAGAAGGTGCCTATAGCAGATGCGGTGATCTTGCTCCTGTTGCGGCCAACGGACATTTCTGATGCGATAGTGTATAATAGTATGCCGATCGAAAAGTTGAAAAAGACGACATTGCAGAACGTAAAGACTACGATTCCAATCCCTACGCCGCGAGAGAAATCTCCCCCCCGACGCATCGTGCCGAGCCCACCGACTGCTAGTAGCGAGATTATCATTCCGAGTGTGCAAATGATGAGGTTTTTCCGGCGGCTTATCTTGTTACTAAGGATAACTGAAAGGCCGATAGTGATGATCTAGACGACATAAATGATGACGTTAATCGTGAACGGAGCGCCAACTCCAATCGATTGCGCGAAAACTACGCTATAGGTGTACCAGAATTGTATACTATTGATTTGTTGCGTAAACATAGCGCCGTAAGCGTAGAGTAGTTTGCGCCTTTCCTCTGGGCTTTTGAGCAATGACGACCAACTAGACTCAGCAGCTATATCCTGCTCGTGTCTGACTCGCTCGCTTATAATCTCAAGGTCTCTTTCAGAGTTGTAGCCCGCAAAACTTCGATTTATTTTTTCGAGAGATTTTCTAGCCTTCTTGAACTTGCCTTTGTAAACGAGCCAGACAGGACTTTCTGGTGTAAAAGGAAGACAGAGTAACATCGCTAATAGGAGAGCAATCAGGAGACCTATAGGAAGTCGATAGGAGGCCGTACCGTTAATACCCTTGGTCCCCTAGTTGACGTAGGCACCCAAAAACTGAGCGACCGATTGCATAAATTGAAACATTATAAGAGCGGGGCCTCGGATCGGCGCAGGGGGGACGTCTACAATATACATAAGAGAAGTGGCGGTGAACTGCCCGATTCCAAGGCCAACAAAGATCCTCCCAGTATAGAACACGCCGTAAATGCCGTACGCGTTGACTTAGATGACTGCACTAACGATTATACATAGTGATACGCTTAAAAAGACCGTACGACGTCTAAAGAGGTCGTTGATCGGTCCCGCCAAAAGAGATCCAGAGAATTCACCAACGTAAATGATGGAGGCGGATACAGCAAGGAATGTGGTTAGGAGGACGTAAGTTCCATCGCCCTTACTGTGGCCATAGTCTCTCTTGAAGTCGACCATTCCTTGGATGCCGGTATAATATAAGGTCTGCATCATCTTAGTCAGCTTTTATAACACCGTCAGCGTTTACTAGGAAGCTGTCGTACATCGTAGCCGTAGCAGCAGGCCCCGATTGTTGCTACGAGACAATAAAAGATAGCCTAGCGGTGCGATTTCCAATCGACGGAAAGATTTAGCGCATTCATTTTGAACCTAGTTTCATACAGGTCTTGTTGAATTCGGAGCCAGGAAACAATATGAGTTGGAGATAGTTTCGGCCAGTGCCTGCCCTCTGGTGGGAATAGGGTGAGATAAATATCATTTTTGCGTTTAGAGAAATGTTCTAAAACGAGGAGGCCGAAGGTGTTGTCGAGCTTCCGAGAGTACATAACCTGTCGGAGAGAATCAATGCGGTTAGACCGGGGCGGACGTTATAAGAATGGAAAGCCCGTTTCGCGCTGAAATCAGCCTCGCCGACCCGGAGACGCCCCTTTCATTCAACCTACCTTTCAATCATGTCGCAAAAGTCGAATCCGTTCCGATCTGTAATATTTGTCGATGACGAGTATCGACAGTCGCACCCGAAGAAGCGCCCGGCCGAGCGTGCCTGCCATAATTGCCGCCGAAAGAAAAAGCGATGCGAGCATAGCCATAATCTGGACGATTGCGGCGTGACAACTGGCACTGCTACAGCTCCAGAAGGTTCTATCAATTATAATCCTAATGAGGCTAGCAATGTCACCTAGTGTAGATCACTCGCACAATCGGACCGGACGTCGCGCCGAACGGCTGAAAATGGACGTCGCGGAGCTCAAGCAGAGACTGCTAGCGCACGAGGAGGTGCAACAAGCCGCGCAACTGCCAAACGAACTTATCCTCGCTTCATAGGAGACCTCAATCCGGAACGAGAGCTGCGCAGTCCTAGTGATGGCCGTAAGAAACCGTTAGGGAACAGCGTAGGCGTGTGGCATGTTGAGGAGCATGATAGCGCTCCGTCAAGTCCCAAACCAGGAGCACTTACAGGATTTGGGGCCTCTAGTCTTTTTTATCACTGCTCTCAACTCACCCGTCGCTTATTGCTGCCAATCATAGAGGAACAGTGCTTGGCGATACGGCCGCCGGAGGCTTACTTTCGTACAATGGAATTGTTCTACTTCGAGAACGTTCACCTAGTTTTGCCTGTAATTGACTAAAGCAGCTATCAAGGTCGTGAACATAACGATGGCTCAAACATCCTTCAATCCTAAGCCGTCTGTCTCGCTGTGCACACCAACCCGGCTGTCCGGGATCATCTTTGGCTGTCGGCTTATAATGGACTATTGTTACCAGCCGAATTCGGTCGGAAACTTCTTGGAGCGATGCGTTTGAATATTGAGCTCGCACTTACTACCGACAGAGCAGTTTTAATCCGGACCCTCGCTATAATGTCACTCTTTGCGTATACCCGCGATGCTCTAGAGCTTCACTGCTAGTTCTTCGTCCGCGCTGCGCATTTGTCCTTTACTATCGGTCTCTACTAGAAACAACACAATAACGGGGATAAGTCTATCCTGGATGATCTGTTTTGCTACGTGTGGGCAATTGATAGGCTTTACGCTGCTATACAAGGTCGTCCGGTTATCATTTAGAATCATGATATGTCAGTCACTCCGTTAGAGCGCTCGAGGCAGAACACACCTAGTTTCAGAGTCTTTGTTCGTATTTCTGCACTGCTCGAACGTGCTATCGAGCTTTATAGGCCAAACTGTACTTCTATCAAAATTCCGACCTCCGACTTTCCGTCTTTCGAGGACGTGTTGGGCGAGTGTGAGGCGCTGAAACTGCCAACACATCTGATAGGTGAGCTTCTGGTCGATGCATTGCATTCCCATATAACTAAATCTCGGCAGAAACACTGGAGCTCTTTTATCATGCAGTCGGTATTTTGTTATGCCGGAGTCAGACTATCGCGTCGAATCGTGGTTTTCTCGCCCCGTACGCGCGACAGACTCTTTCAGCAGCTTAAATCACGTCTATTCTTGAGGACGACACGGCGCGTAAGCTAGTGCTTCTTCCCTATGTACTATATGCAATTTCGCTATCCTTAAGCACAGCGCATCGGCAAATACGTTATAGCCGCGTGTTAAAATTTCAGACTATTGCTCGACGGAAAGTACTTCAAAATTTGCGACATTTAAGAGATATAAGCGAATTCTATTAGTCCGCTGCCGTAATAGCAGAGTTAGCCCGGAAAAGTCTTTTTGAAGCGCGAAGCCTACATGCAGGGGAGCCAGACGCAGGACGTAGCGGAGGTAGCCCATCTGCGGCCGTACAACAAGATGTGGCCGGAACCGCGAACGCTGGGAAACAGACAATGTACGAAAGTAACGACCTGAACGAGGTTGAAGAATTAGGTGACCTATTATGGCGCTTATACAATAAACCTGTCGACGCCTCTATAATCGATCTTGATGAGTACAGTTGGAATGTTGATCACCTTAACGAACTCTTAGATAATAATTTGGAGCTAAGCTGTATACATAGTTTAATTCGTATATTCGGCAGATATATACTAACGGACGCAAACAATCTTAGTGCTAAATTTCTTTCCTAAGCTTAGTGTCGACATAGAAAATACATTCTGAGAGTGCTGTAAACTATCTTCTCTTCAAGTTAACCTGTCGTGAACCGACTTTCGAAGGTAGCCTTAGAAAGTAAGAGCGAATGTTTCGTTACTAAACTGGATATTCTTATACTTTAATCTATCGTTTATACGAGCCTAATTATAAGCTCAATAATTTTCATTTGTATAGCCTTATATAGCTTGAAAACTCAGGGTCGCATATAAAGAGATACAATTCGGTAAGGACTCTAATAAAGTGTTCTCTAGAGTCTATAGCGTAGAGGAAGCGAAGTATAGTCTTATTCTTATATCAATTATTAGTTTCAATGTTTGAAAGGCACCGATATGTTTTCTTAGCCTAATTTTGATTCTAATGAATATATTCTAATATCGGTTGGAGAGAAGCTATTTTTCTAACTAATATAGTAGAATGGAGTAAGTAAATATCTTGTATATACCAATACAGTCTTAGATAGCAACAATTTCATAAATTCCACTATAGCTACTAGGTTTCAGTAGTCCTCACTCCTTTTTCTCTCTCTCTACAAGAAATTAAATTCTTAGGATTGCACCTGTAATGTAATACCGTTCGAAACACAAAGCAGAGATCAGAATCTCCTTCTATAGTATATAAGATTTATTTCGCCCGGATTTAAGTTGAATCGCTCGATTATCTGAAGCTCGAACTCTTTGGGGATTTCAAAATCGAATAACCGCACAATTGTGGAGATAACGAGTAGTTGCTTATAGTATGCAATATTGCGACCAATGTAAGCCCGCGGCCTAAGGCTAAAGGGTAAATAGCTCTTCATCATGCGATCTTTCTTCGCCTAATCTTCCGTCAACTAGCGCTCGGGAATGTATCGCTCGGGTTCGTCGAAGGCCACTTCATCTCTCAAAAGTGAATAAGTGGGAACAGAGACAGTGACTCCCTCGTCAATCCACTTGCTAGCAATCATCCGGCCGCCTTTGGGAACCACTCGTAGTAGGCCAAATGAGGACGGGGGTCTTACGCGAAGAGATTCTTCGACGCATGCTTTAAGGTAGGGCAGTTGCGCGAGCGTCTTATATAAGGCAATTCCTTCTGCTGGGCAAGCGGCATCGAGCTCGATCCTCAATCTGTAAAGGACCTTAGGGTGTTTGTAGATTAGGTAGAGTGTATTCGTAAAAGCAGCTATAGTCGTCTCTGTTCTAGCATTCATTAAGACTAAGCATTCCGCTAATAAGTCTCCAGTGGTGAAATTGAGGTCAAGACCTTTGTTGTCTTTAAGCAGTTTCGAGAAGATGTCATCTCCGGCCGCCGGAATACGCAATCTTGCGTTTGTGTTGTAATAGATAATGTTCTCGTAATCTACGCCAGCCTTTCTGAAAGGGTGCTAGGCGAACAATCGTCGAGTGAGCGGCAGAAGTCCAGCTTCTATACCTTGTGCAGAAGTTGTTAGTTCGTTTGCCTCGAATACGGAATTGCCCTCGCCGCATACACAATTGCGAACCATATACCGAGCACTATATTGATAACTGTCGCATCAAGCAAAGATTGGATGAACGGCGCTTTGTAAATTCTCCCATCTAGTGTTTCGGCGTCCACTGTATCATTCCCGCGCTCGAGACAGCGAAGACTGCGACCATAGAGTAGTTCCGCAAACAAATCAATAGTGAAGTAGTTCATATACCGCCGCATATTGATCGGGTTTTAGGTAGCAATGTGTTTGTCAATTTCCGTAACTAGTCTTAAGATCGCATCGACTATAACGGGCTCTAGGTTGGCGATTGTCTTCTGTGCGAATACATAGGCCAAAGCCTTCCGTTTAGCTTGGTGCTCGGCCTTTACACGGACATCTGCTATATGCCGGTACGGCCTAGCGCCTCCGTCATACCAGGCATCTTTAAGCATGTTGGCTCCATAGCCATAAATATCGACCGCCGCTTGCGGACTAAGCACTGAGATGTGGTTAGGTGCTATTCGGACATGCGACCCAAGTCTATTATACGCTCTTTGAATTGCCAGATAGTGGCGGTTGCGGAGGTTATGCCAAATACGCCATAACGAAGTGGCTCCGGCAATACCCGGGGCCGGAAACTTGCGGAGGTTCTTGTGATCAACCACATAGCTGACGACGGGCTGCAACAGACTAGCGGCGACCAAAAAGGCAAATAACACTGCGAAATATTAGGCTTCAAATCGCGAACGGTGACGAGACCCTGTACTGTAGCCTACCTAGCAAGATCATCACGATATAAGGTGAAGAAAGAACTATTGCCCTTCGAAGATGCTCTTTCGAGGATGGAGGAAAATTTGTTGAAGGTGAAAAACTGATTCTAATTTTGCGTCTACGGATCATAATCAGAAGGCTATGCAGCGGCCTCCTTTATCTCTCGGCAATGTGCAAAATAACATTCTCCGGCAAAGCCCGTTTCAGATCAGCCCGCTCAATGTTCAAACATGCCTCTTGTTAATCAACCGGCTAAGTGAACGTCGGCGGCGTATCTTCTTTCATACAGTCCGCCACTAAAGCCCTTGCCCCGGGGCAGCTAATTAGGGATGTGCCGGATCTCTATGTTGCCTTAGCTCTAAAGCGGAAGTCCTGCATTAGAAGCCGACTAGCCTATCAATCAATCAATCAATCGATTAGACCTGGGATTGTTATGCGCCTCATTTGGGTTGAGGACAACTTATGCTCAAATCATAATAATTATTCTACATACTACAATAATGTAAATTTGATTGCATAACCCTAAGCCTATATCTGTTCCCACATTGCACCAGGGTCTCGTACAATAGCTTTTGTTGAAAGGCCTAGAAGGACCTATGCCAAAAGGTCTAGATGGTTTTGATAGGTCTAGAACGACCTAGAATTAAGTAATTGGAAATCAGGATAGAAATCAGATTGCCCTAGGAGTTTAAGAAGGGAATATATAAGACTGGATAATTTCCTTGTAGTCAAAAAGAATCAAGCAGGCCTAGACATCTTGAATACTCCCTTTCCAACAGCTTTAGCTGTTAAATAGTAGGTGACCCTTCAGAGTTCGATGGAAGCTTGAATACTAGTAAGATTTGGAGTGTATTACAGGAACTACTGTAATTAATTAGTTGATTAATTAGAGAAAGGAAAGCTAACTTAATAGGATGGAACAAGCTGTCTTATCAAGACATCAAGTGTATGCCTTAGGCATCCTCCACTGTCCTTCTGAACTGCTAACTCTCAACACTCCTGATCAGTTCAGATATTTAACTCTACTACTCTAAGTTGTTGTATAAACCTTTGAAATACTAGTCTAGTCTTAGGCTTTATTAGACTATTAGCAACTATATTAGAAGTTCTTACAAACTTAACTAAGATCCTCCTTCTTTTCTAGAGTATTCTAATACAATAGAAAGCAATATCAATATGTTTTAACCGGTCTATAATATAAGCATCTTATATAAGTAATAGAGCAGCATAGTTATCCTCCGTAAGAGTAACTAGCCTATCTTTATTGGGGTAAGAGGCCTTAAACTTAAGGTACTCCTTTACTAAGGATAAAGAGTAACGTAAACCGCGGGGAAGCTGCGCACGCGCGGAAGCTGCGCACAAATTGCAAACCGACCACATTTGATCTATCACTACACATTCAAAAATGGGCCGTTCATCAAAGCAAGCAGCTGAAATTGAAGCTAATATCCAGGCGGCTATTACTGCGTATCAAAAACAAGAATACAAATCCGTTCGCGCGGCTGCTCTCGCATTCTCTATACTAGCTTCTACTCTGCGAGCCTGCCTTACTGGAACTCCTTCACGATCATACGCCTACGAATCTGCTTAGATCCTCTCAAGCACTGAAGAAAAGACATTAGTACGATGGATATCACGACTTTGTCGCACTGGATTTCCAGCATCACCTAAGCTGGTTGTAGAAATGGCTAAAGAAGTCCGTCGGGCCCGCTTCTAGCTGTTACAGTTACCATCCTTAACTTTACGACCTATCGGTAAGTACTAGATTAATCGCTTCCGTATACGGTATTTAGAGATCCAAGGTATCTAGACTCGTTAGATTGAAAGCGTACGATATAGTACGATTAATATAGGTACTATAAAGATGTAGTACTGTTCGACGTCTCTCTATATCGAGCCTCATTTCGGTCATGTCCAAGTCGTGCTATTTAATGTTAGCATAGTCTCTCTATTAATTGCGTTATAACGTAAAGTGGAAGTCCAAAGGATGGAGACTGCCACCCTCCATCCCAAGGGCTGCCACAATGACCCCTATCTCCAAAACAGAGGGCCTAGAAGCTACACCACAAAGCCAATTAAGCAGACAGGGAAAGCAGCTATACAAAAGAACATACTCACCCTTACTGATGATATCCAGACAGCCCTAGCTACTCACTAAGCAAGCAAAGTTCCCGAAGTCCAGTTCCTCCTACCCCTCCTCCAAAGGGCCTACACCTGCCTGTCTTATCAGGCTCAGGACCAGACTATCTCCGAAGCGCTTGTAGACATCCAGAGCACACTTAAAAAACAACAGACTACACCTCCTTCAAACACTTGGGCCCAGATAGCTGCCCAACACCAACCTAAAGCGGCCAGACCCCCTCCAACCCCTATTGAGAGCAACACCCTTAGTATAAGGATAGAAAGAGAAGAAGACAGAACCAAGATAAGGGGAAAGACCAACAAACAAATCCTAGAGGAGCTAAATAACCCCTAGGTAATAGCAGTAAAAAAATTGGAGAGTAGGGACATCAGAATTTTCGCAGAATCAGGAGCTGCAAAGGCCAGATTGCTTGAAGACCAGAGGTGGATTCAGGAACAATACCCCTCAGCATGCCTAAGTATACCCCAATTCTAGGTAATTGTACACGGAGTAAGGATAGTGGGCATAAACCCGGCCCAGATATAGGCTATCTAAAAGATCCAAGAAGAAAATGGAAGGCTACACCCTAATATAAAGATAATGAGGGCATCCTGGTTAAAAAGCTAAAAGGCAAGAGAGGGAAAAACCTATTCATCTCTTATCCTCTCTGTCCAAAGTGCACAACAGGTAAGAGAGTTGGTGAGGAAAGGACTGATCTACAATAGAACACTCCTGATAGCAGAGGAATTCCACCTACAACAAAGAGCAACCCAATGCCTGAACTGCGGCCTCTTCAGCCACATTGCTAAACACTGTAGGGCAAAGACTGTCTATAGGAAATGCTCGGGAGACTACAGGACAGACACCTGCTAGAGCACAATCAGCAAGTGCAGCAATTGCAAAGGAAACTACCTATTATAGGTATCAATATGTAAGATCAAATAGGCAGCTAAAATTAAAGCAAGATCCTTCTAAGCCTTAATAACTAGGAAATAGGAGAACACAACAATGCCTTAGCTAAATAACCAACTAGAAGAATAGACTACAATCTCTAACCTACGAAAGAGAAGAAACCAGGCAAATGACAACCAAGACACTACGACAACAGTACAGAGCAGTATAAGAAAACCACTAGGCAGACCTATTAGGACTATAAGCATTCGGAAAGCAGGGACAAACCTAGGGCAGAACAAGCTTAGCTTCCCCCAATCCCAGAATCTATATAGCCTACAGAAAGGACAGGACACTGAGGTAGAAGAGGATGAAACATCTCAGGAGATTAGACTATAGTATCAAGCCAACAATGGACAGTAGCCTAATAGAGATCACAATAATACAGTACAACACTAACTATAGTAGCTACAAAATCCAAACCCCCTTCCTCTAACAAATGAGAGCAGAAGAGCACTACATCATAGCAATACAAGAACTATAGATAAACCCCAGAACTGGAAACATAGTTAATCACCTAGGTTACTATACAATCTTGCCTAACTACCCTTACCTAAGGATAGCAATGTATGTAACTAAGGAGATAGTCACTACAAGCTAGGAAGCTATATTTTACTCTGGAGACCTAGCAACCCTTAAGATACAAACAGAAGGCCTAACAATTCACATCTACAACTGTTATAACCCCCACAGACTATATACAGACTAGGGGCTAGGAACTCTACCGCTTATCCAGAAAGCAATCCAGAACTCTAGAGAAGTGGAGCATATCCTCCTTGGAGATTTCAACCTCCACCACCCCAAATAGGGAGGAAACCTAACCCAAACTCAATATAGGGCAGCTAACGCCCTTATCGAGATAATTGAGGAAAAGAGACTCTACCTCCTCACTGAACCAGGGACAATCACATAGGAAAACTTAAGAAGCTGTTAGACCCTGGACCTCACCTTTAGCTCAGAACTAATAAGAGAAAGCATAATCCAATGCAGGATAAGGGAGGATCTTGAGACTGGATTAGACTACAAACCAATCTAAACTACGTTCTAAACGGTAAAGATAAAGAAAGAACCCCAACAGGCAAGACCACAATAGAAGAGGGCAGATTGGAAGGCTATAAGCACAACGCTCTAGGGAAGATTAGATACCCTCACCTCAGATCCACTAGAGACAACAGAGGAGATAGATAGGGCTACACAACGGACCTAGGAAATTATCCAACAAACTATTGAATAGATAGTCCTAAAAGCCAAACTATCCAGCTTTGCTAGGATAACATAGACAGAGGAAAGCTAAAGACTGGTTAAACAGACAAGGAGACTTAGGAGGATATAGGGACAAGACAGAACAGAAGCAAGTCTCTAGGCATACCTAGCCTCGTCTAAGGCCAAAGGCAAGCAGATCAGAAGGGATACCAACCTTGCTTAAAGAAGGCTTGTTACAGAAAATATAGGCAAAGAACAAAAGATATGGAAGTTGGCAAAGTAGGTAAGGGACAAAGCAGACTAGTAGACCACCCTACCGCAATTCCTAACAATGACCAACAGTTAGGGTGAAGAAGTAACTACATACAAAGGGAAAGCAGACCTACTAGCAGGACACTTCTTCTTAGAGCCAAAGCCAGCAGACCTATTAGACCTTTAAGGGACAAGATATCCTGAGCTATTCCCAGTAAGCCCCGAGGTTACAGAAGAGGAGATCCTAGGAATCCTAAAAAGGCTCCTACCAAACAAAGCCCTAGGACCAGACGGGATTCCGAACACCTTCCTAAAAGCGTGTAGGCATACTCTAGCTCCAACCCTGGCCAGGCTCTTTACATCATGCCTCTAGAAACAGCACCATCCAAACCCCTTTAAACACTCCATCACAGTAGTTCTTAGAAAACTACAGAAGCTAGACTACACAAAGGCTGGAGCATACAGACCTATAGCCCTACTTAATACACTCGCAAAGGTTCTGGAAGCAGCGGTAGCCAAGAGGATATCAAAAGAAGCAGAACAGAGGAAGCTCCTGCTAGATTCCCAAATGGGGGCAAGACCAGGAAGATCCACCCTCTTAGCAATAGAGTTTGTTACAGAACAAGTCTACACTATCTAGGAGAACAACCCAAAAATGGTAGCTTCAATGTTGTGTCTAGACATATCAGGGGCATTTGACAATGTATCCTACCAAAGACTTATCCACAACTTAAAGATGAAGGGATTTCCCCCAACAATTACAGGATTTGTTCAGTCCTTCCTCTAGGACAGGACTACATACCTTAAGCTAGGAGATTATAAAGACCAGGTCAGACCGCAACCTACTGGAATACCCCAAGGTTCTACCTTGTCACCTATTCTCTTCCTTCTATTTTCCTCAACACTCCTACCAACACTAGAAGAAGGGCCTACGACGGCGCTAGGGTTTGTAGATAACACCAATATCCTAACCTTTGGAAAGACAACCGAAGAAAATTGCCAAAGGCTAGAAGTGGCACATACTAAGTGCCTCAGGTGGGTAGCCCAACATGGGGCAGCCTTTGCCCCATAGAAGTACCAGCTTATCCACTTCACACGAAGCCGCAAAAGACACAACTTACAAGCTACAGTAGACATCCAAGGTTTCTAGGCAGGACCAATCCCATCCCTAAGGCTCCTAGGAGTCTGGATAGATACAAAGCTTCAATAGGGCCCTTACATAAAGAAAGCAGCTAAGAAAGGTCAGAACCAGTTGCAGTCTCTCCAGAGGCTGTGCAAATCCACCTAGGGAGCTACATTCCAGAAAGCTAGACACCTCTATACAGCGGTAGTGAGACCAGTAATAATATATGGATGCCTAGCGTGGACCCAATCAACAAAGGATATAGGCTCCAGCTCTAGGCAAACAAAAGCCCTAGAGAAGATCCAGAACTAGGCCCTAAGGCATATTACAGGTGCCTACAAAAGTGTACCAGAAGCGGTTCTCCAAAATGAAGCAGACATCCCCCCTCTAGCACTATACACCTAAGAACTAGCAAGACAACATGCTCAGAAGACCCAAGACGCCCCAGCCACCCAATACATTAAAGAGAAATGCAATCAAATAGCCCAGCTATACAAGAAAGGGAAGAAAAAGATTCCAAGAGCCCAAACAGGGATAACAAGGAAGGAGAGATGGAACAAGCTAATAGAGACACAAAGAAGCCAAGGACACTTAAATAGTGGGAGAAATAGGAAGAAAGACTGGTGGCTACAGGAACAATGGGATAAGAGGTAGGACCAAGAAAGACAGAGAAAACAACAAGCCCAAGTCGGACAGGAAATATTAGCAGCATAGACTACACTAAGAAGAGGAGGAGGACTAAGGCTACACAAAGGCTGGACTAGGCCACAAAGCACAATGGCCACCCTAATCAGGACCGAACACATAGGCCTAGGAGCCTATCTGACCAAAAGGAGGGTCCCAGGAGCCAGACCTGAATGCACCTGTGGATATAGAGCACAAACAGTGAAGCACATCCTAATCTTCTGCCCTGAGAGACAGCACGTAAGGGAAAGACTGTTCAGAGAGGCAGGAACATCAAACTGGAAGGACCTAGCAAACACTAAGAGGGGCCTTATAGCAGTAGCAAGATAGATGATCCAAGAAGCAGTTCTGGACCAATTCTCCCTGGCAAAGGATGAGGAAAAGGAGAGAGAAGGGAGGGGGACAGATGGAAGGGACTAGGTGAGAGGCTGGGAGCTCCAGAGCTCCTTTTAATGTCCAACAGGAAGACAAAAGCAAAAGTTGGATTGGCACCTAAGATAAACAAAAGATGAGAAGGGTTTTGTGCTTAGGCTTTTACCTTCTGATAACAAAATTCAGTGATAGCTGCTTATCCTAGACAGGAATAGATCAGCAATGCAAGACTTTATTATTATTATAAAGATGTAGTTTGACGCTGTAACTAAGCTTTATATTCAGCATTACTACACTCCAGATTGTATCTACAATATGGACGAGTCTGGGGTCGCTATTGGAACCAGTCAATTATCGAGAGTACTAGTTAATGTTCGTAAGGATTTAAGCTAGAAGGTGATTAGTGGCCGGCAAGAGTGGATTACTGCAATTGAATATATTAGCGCTGCGGGCGTCGCAATCCTACTACTGATCATTTTTAAGGCAAAATATACTAATATAGCTTAGATCCCGTAAGATACGCTACCTGATTGGAGATTCTCAATAAGCAATAGTAGCTGGACGTCTAATAGTTATATATACGAGTAGCTAACTACTGTTTTTGAGCCGTTAACTAAACTAGCCGACCCGGCTTAGCGACGACTTTTGATTATAGACGGCTATAGTAGCTATATTACTGCGAATGTGATTGCGTACTATATGGAGCATACAATTAACCTTCTTATCTTACTGCTATATACATCGCATATTCTTCAGCCGCTTAACGTAAGTGTGTTCTCACCGCTTAAGCGTACGCTAGCTGCAGAGACCGACGCAGCTTTACGACTCGACTCTAGCCGTATTCTACGTATTGAATAGACATCAATGTACATCTACGTAAGGGAGCAAGCTTTTAGATCATCGAATATCCTAAGCGGCTAGAAAGCAACCGGTCTATAGCTATTGTCGCTAATTATAGTGTTTAAGAAGCTTCTAGTATAGCCGGGTACGTAAGCTTTAGATTGATTGATTGATTATTCCATTTAACGTCCTATAGAAGTCTATGACTATGAAAGACGGCTCATTCTAGAGCGGTTTATATTTTTCCCATTTTATAACGCCAAATGTAGATAAGGAAATTGTGGGGCTTAAGAGCCCTAGGGGCGCGGAGCGCAATCAATCTGTATCCTCCTCTTCTTCCCTAGGTAGCCTGCTGAGGTGCCAACCCCTAGTAGCTATCCTAGTTGCATCTATAAAGTGACGCGTAAGCTTTCCGCCTTTTCTAGTATGTAGTAGTAGGGGAAGTGTTAGCGGTTTGACGTTGAGAGCGTCAAACTCCTTCCGCTCCTCCTTATATAACCTGCATTCTAGTAGTAGGTGTCTAGGTGTCTCTTTCCTTAAGCACCTACACAAGTCATTCTCTGTATGTCCAAGCTTATTTAAGTATCCTTTAATGTATCCATGCCCTAGCTTAAGCTGGAAGAAGGCGCTATTAACCTGACGGCTTACTCCCTGAGGTCCTAAAGAAGGCTGTAGGGTTAGCTTCCAATCGTAGAGTCGGCTGTAGCTTAGCGGGTTGCCCTTAGGATCTGATATCTGTTTTGCCTTATATATATCTAGTAACCTTTTCCAATCGGCAACTGCCCAATTGTCAATTAGACGAATAACTGAGGTTCGAGCTTGAGTAGGTGTAGGTGTAGGTATAGGTGTAGTTCTAGGCGGCCAGGGCTCGCTGAGCTGTCTTTGTCCATTTAGAGGTCCTCTAGGTTTCGGGGGTTCTGTAGGCTCTTTCCAGGGAGGGTTATGATGGGGGTTAAGCCGGGTGATATAGTGACAGAGGTCATCTTTATCTAGATAGTCTAGGTCCTCTATTAGCCTCTGAAGCTGTGTTGGTTTAGCGGATCTGTTAGATGCTCTAATAGCCTCAATCCGAGTCGTAATAGGGTGTTGCTGATGTAGTTGTAGGCAGCGTAAGGCGTATAGGTATCGGGACCTAGTAAGCCGGGTTGAGGGTGGTAGTAGGCTGGCCTCTACTTCACACGGTTGTGATGGCGCCGTCTTAAAAACTCCTAGGATTTTCTTAGTGGCCGCGTTTTGGATAGCCTGTAAGGGCTTAGCTTGTTCTGTTGATCCGTTGGACCATATAGGGGATCCATAGTCGGCAATACTGATAATGCACGCGCGGTATAGTTGCCTTAGAGCTTTAGCGGATAGGCCCCTTCCGGTGTAAGCTAGTCTCTCTAGTCTCAAGAATGCTTGTCTTGCCTGTGATGCTCGTATTCGGATGTGTTCTTTAAAGGTTAGATAGGGGTCAAACTAGATTCCTAGCCAACGCACTGGTTTTAGCGATGGTTGAATAACCTCGTTGTTTGGTAGGGTAATAGGGGTATCCGATCCTTTCCCTTTTGTGAAGTGTAGGAGTTCGGTTTTCGCTAAGTCAAATTCAATAGCGTTCTCTTGCCCTAAGGTGTATAGCGTTTGAGTAGCTTGCTCTAACAGTTTGATATTCTTCCTTAGGCTTGATGAAGCCGCAATAAGGGCTATATCGTCAATATAGGATATAGGTTTAATTCCATCTGAATATGGGAATAAGTCCCTTATATAGATGAGGAATAGGATTGGCGATATAGGGCTCCCTTGCGGTATTCCTATATTGATTGGCTTTGTATCTTCCGTATTTCCGTTAAATGATAATTTGAGCATCCTCTCACTTAGGAATGACCGAGTCCATAGTATTAGGGAGGCTGGTAGTCTCAGTTGGTGCATGATCCCTAGCAGTTGTTCCTTAGCTACGTGGTCAAATGCTCCTTTAATATCGAGGAATAGGGTAGAGGTTTTAAGGCCTCTACTCCTATTAGCTTGTACTTCGTCCGTTAGTATAAACGCTGCATCTATAGCGGACTTCTTCTTACGGCCCCCTAACTGCGAAGGATGTAGAAGGTCGGTAGTCTCAGCGAGGTATCCTAACCGCTTCGCAAGGATCCGCTCGCTTACCTTCCCTAGGCAGTTCAGGAGGGAGATAACCCTGTAAGCCTTAGGGATGGAATAGTCTGGTTTCCCTGGTTTCTTAAGGATAGCCCCGATAGCTTGTTTCCACGCTCTTGGATGTATTCCTATATCTAATAGCGAGCTATAGATATTGTAGAATATCTCGGGAATAGCGGCGTATGCCCTCGCAATTATTTCTTGTGTTATTGAGTCTGGCCCTAGTGTCTTGCCTTTAATAGCTGTATTGCTATAAGCATCTTGAAGTTCCTTAGATGAGAGCTTAGGCTACTCCCACTTAGGACTAGCTTTATACCTTTTCCACCGTATAGTTATACTAGTCGTAGGGGGATTTGGGAATAGTGCCTTCCTAAGGGCTTCATACTTGCCTTTAAAGGAATCCTATCCGCTTATTGTCGGTATTAGGCTGTTTTGGTTATCTTTAGTATAGGACATAGCCTTATATATAGTTGTAGGGTCCTCTCCCTCTAGGAATTTATTCCAGTGGTTCTGTTTAGCTGCTTTAATTGCTTGGAAGTAGGAATTCCTTAAGGTCTTATAGGATTCTCTATACTGGTTATTCTCGGGGATATCCTCCAGGTGCTTAGAACAGCGCCGAAGGGCTCGGTAGGCCTTGTTATACGCCTTTCTAAGGTCTTTTAGTTTGCTGTTCCACCAGGGCTTTGATCTTAGGCTTATCTTCAGTAAGGGAATACTCTTTGTGGACGCCGTCTGAATAGCCTTAGTAAGGGCCGAAGCTGCTTTGTCTAGGTGTTCTAATATAGGATGTGCTTTTCCTTCTAGCATTTCTTCAGGCTGTATATTGCTTGTTACTATTGCTGCTCTAAGGTAGGGGCTCTTAGCAGCTTCCTCTTTAAGGGTTTTATTAAAGAGTGTCCAATCCGCCTTTTTAGTATTGAATCTGTTGCCTAGGGACGTTGTATAGAGGCCGTTAGAGTCCTTAGACCCCCTTATTGTGAAGGTAATCCCTAGATGGTCTGATCCTATATTTGGAGTTGTTTGCCAGTTTATAGTCTCGATCCCTCTTGTAAAGGTAAGGTCTAGGACGCTCCCTCTCTCTAGATGTGGTCTAAAAAAGGTCTCCTCTCCAATCCTGTTAGATAGGTAAAGGTCCTTACTATCTAGCCACTCTTTAAATAGTTGAGCTCTAGGGCTAGGGCTACCCGTACTAGGTTCCCAAACTGGATGGTGTATATTAAAGTCCCCTAGAAGTATAGTGCTCTTAGGTATAGGGAGCTTGTAGAGTGTTCTGTCTAATGTCCAGATGTTATTTATGTCCCTTTCATTATAGATATTTAGTAGGGTTAGCTGGTTCCGCTTATCCCTAATGTCTATAGACTGAAGGTCTGAGTCTCTAAGGATTTTTTGTGCTAGCTCTAGTCCTAGGTCTCTCCTAAAGTATAGGAGGGTTCGGGGCCTCGTACTTGGGCTCGTAGGACTTGGTACTATACAGTTATAGCTCGGGTGCGTTATAGAGCGCGCTTTTCTGTAGTCGTTTCCGTTATCGCCAGTTGTTATCTAAGGCTCTTGAACTGCTATAAGGTCTATATCCAGATCTCTAGCGTATTCTAGAGCCCCTTCCGTTGCTAAGGAGCTCCGGTTCACGTTTATTTGAAGGATTTTAAGATTCCTTTCTAACATTTCTGATAGTTAGGTAGGTCTCGTAGTCCTTAGAGTCCGCTGTATGTTTGCCGCTATAGTTGAAGCACTTAGCCTTTATATGTTGGCATAGCTCGGTTGATCAACAGGCTCCGCATTTGTGTTGTTTAGAGCTATATTCCTCGGCGCATAGACGGCATTTAAATGCCTTACGGCATTTAATGTCCCTGTGCCCGAAGCCTAGGCACCTAGAACATTGCGAGGTTCTAGGGGTCCGTAGCATCTTCTCAGCTTTAAGGCGGAGACCGGCAATTGATATACTATGTTGTATAACGGTATTAGCCTCTTTTTCGGATTTAAAGGCTACTATAACTGTGCCTGCTCGTTGGTTTTGCCGGCGTTCCTTGGATGTAAGCCAATAGGGAACCCCTACTGGCTCTAAGCCCTGGTTGAATGTCTTGATCTCGTCTACGATAAGGTCCATTCCTCCTTCAGTATTGAACACTGAGGTAGGGGCTCCGTGTATTAGCACTTTATGCCAGTTAGTGTTAGCTATAGCACTGTCGGCTATTAGAACACTCTGCCACTTGTTAAAGCTTGCTAGCACCCTACTGGCCGGGTACTCGTGTGTAAGGGTGAGGATAAGGTTTGGCTTCTCCTTATTTAGGGTCCAGCGGATAGAGGCAACTGCCGGTCCTCCTATCGCCTTATTTACCCTGTTCCTTAGGTTGAAGAAGTCAGCGCCTATATCTTTACTAGCTTCCCCTTTTAGGGAGACTACAATTGACTCAGTTTTGGACGTCTCCTTAGGGCTTGTTCTCTCGGCTTGGGATTGGTTGCTCCTCCCTGCCTGTTGTATTACCGGATTGACGCCTGGCTTAGTTCCAGCCTTTACTGCGTCAGCGTATGTAGCTGTTTGGGTACGGATAGCGCTAGTAGCTGCCTTAGCAACTGCCGTAAGTTCGCTTGCTCTATTAGCAATAAGCTTGGTACTAGAGAGTACTGTGCCTTGCTCCGTATATTCCCTGAAGATGTGTACGAGGTCAAGGAGATTAGTCTGTTCTTGGCGATTTTTGGTAAGGCTTGCTGCCTTAACGATAAGGTCTCTGGCCTTATAAATAAGGCTTGATACCTCTTTTTCTTTCTCTCTGTTGATTTCCTCCTCTTTCTCTCCCTCCTTTTCCTCCTCCTCCTCCTCTTCCTCATCACCCTCCTCCTCTTCCTCTGAACTGTCTTCTTTATTTTGTTTAGCTTGCAATAGGGTCTTTTTGCTTAGTAAAGGTATTGCCGGTATCAGTTGACGTCTTGCTGCATTAGCGCGGGGGCGCTGTGGGGTTTCAATAGGCCTTTTACAGCCTATGATTTTTTTTGGAGTGGTAGGTCCCTCGCTGTCAATCTCCATTTCCAGATTAACAATTGAGTTAAACACGAAGTTGGAGCTTAAGGCTTCAACTTCGATTCCTATATACTGTTCGTAACTCGTATGATCACCCTGATCACTGTGATCACTGTGATCACTCCGAGGGTGATCCGGTGATCATAGTGATCGCTGTGCTCGCTTCCTGATTGGTCCAGCTTTCTAGCTATCGTTCGTAGGACGGAGCTTCGGTAAACCTTCCTTAGTTGTTATGACCCGTAACACTATTCCCCCTTTTTAGTTAGCGCCGTCTCGGGCTAATATAGCGTCGTAGTGCTACCTTTTCTGTAATCACCCTTCTTTCGTGATGCCTTTCCGTTACTATCGGTTATTATCAGTTCGTCGGAAGCACCTTGCTCAGTGTATTGAGCGTGATGGAATTACAATGCCAACCCCGTGTGCCTATTGCAAATCCTACTAGCTCGACTATAAGGTCGATCTTCGCTCTAGTCGATGCGCGGAGTGTGTTCGCCGTACGCGAAAATGCGACTTAGTAGTTACTCGTACTGAGTTTGATAAACTCCGTTCGATACGGTTACGGCTGAAAGAGCAGTTGGAACGCGCGGAGGATGAGGAAGAGAAGTTGGTTGAAGAACAAGAAATACTGTTAGCGAGGATTCGTACAGAGTAGGAAGCGCTGCTTGCGAAGATCCGTATATAACAGGCTCGGATACGTCGGCTTCGGAAACAACTTCGCTTTTCTGAGAGACAAGAAGGCGCCGCTTTCGATAAGGAGCTGGCTTCTATTGAAGAGGCCGAAGAGCAGGAAAGATCGCTGCTTGCTTCTTCTTCTGAGCCGGTGGCGGTAGAGCTCCCTACCCTTTCCCCTTAGCCTTTCGACGATCGCCTTATAATGAGTCCCTCTTAGTAGGCTGATCTCGACGGGGTCGATTGGTCTTTTGATCTTAGTAGAACTTCTTCAGAAGTAGCCGGCAGTTCGTGAGATTTGTACGTAGTTCCTACGTATTTTCCGAGTCTAGATATCCCTTCTATTTAACAAGATAGTTCTAACCGCTTTGCTCTAGGATCTTTTCAACCTCGAACTCGTTTTCCTCTTCTTCCTTATAATAGAAGGTGTTTTGGTACGGTGTTTCCGGGTCTGCTGGTTCTAATAATAAGACGTGGAATATAGGGTGGATTTTTGCGTCTTTTAGAAGTGCAAGCCGGTAGTTTACCGGTCCCCTTTGTTCTTCGATCAAAAATAGTCCGACTTTGATATAATCCAGTTTTTTTGAGTTTCTTTTTGTCCTTAGGTTTTTGGTAAGTAGGTATACTTTATCCCCCTTTTTTAGCTAAGGTGCCTATTTTGATTGGTCGTTCGTAATCATTCTCTATTAGGTCTTTTGAATATGTGTATAGAGTTCGTTATAGAGACTTCGCATTTTCCCTAAAGCGACGAGAGCTCTTTATACATTTGGGTGATTACGTGGTTCTGAAAAGAGGTTCGGGTGTTTTCCGTAATTAGAAAAGAATAGTATATATTATATAGGACACCGATCAAATATTGTCACACCGATCAACAAAAAATTTGGCAAAATTACTGGAGTCTTATATATTCCCTTATTTATAACTGTGAACACTCGAAACTTCCAATGGAAGACCAAAGGAAGGAGGATGCCACCCTCCATCCCAAGGACTCCCACAAGGACCCTCACCTCCCAAACAAAGGGCCGAGAAGCCACACTACAAAGCCAAACAAGCGGACAGAGAACACAGCTATACAACAGAACATACTCACCCTTAACGTAATCGACGGTCAAACGAGCCACCCCACCAAGCGAGCCACGAAATTCCCTCTCATCTACTTCGACACGTTTACTCTTTACGATGGACGTGTCTAAACGCGATTCTTACGCGTTCTCTGAATCTATCATTCAAGAGGCTATTACTGCTTATCGTACTAAGCGCTATTCGTCGATTCGAGCTACTGCATATGCATTTGCAATTCCTAGAAGTACCTTACAACACCGAATGGCCGGTCGCGGTTCTTATCAGTATTCACGCGAATCTCAGCAGATACTCTCGAGTGCTGAAGAGAGGACTCTCATCAAATGGATCACTCATCTTACACATACTGGGTACCCTATATCGCCAGCGCTGGCTCTTGAACTAGCTGAGACTATCCGAAGCCAGCGCTACCAGCTCTCTAAGCAGGCGCCTCACCGGCGGCCTATTGGCAAGCACTGGCTAGACCGCTTCCGTACACGATATCCAGAGATACAAGGTGTCTGGACGCGACAGATTGAGAGCGCTCGATATACCGCTCTCAATACCGCCACCGTACAAGGCTGGTTTGACGCAGTTACGGCCCTCTATATCCAACACCAGTACCTACCTGAACGGATATATAACATGGATGAGTCAGGCTTTGCAATTGGTGCTAGCCAGTCATCAAGAGTATTAGTAAATATTCGAGAGAGATCAAGCTGGAAGGTGATCAAAGGGCGTCAGGAGTGGATAACTGCAGTTGAGTGCGTAAGTGCTGCTGGGTACGCGATTCCACCGCTTCTGATATTTAAGGCCGAGTATACGAATACGAGCTGGATACCCGTAGGCGCGCCGCTCGATTGGCGATTCAGTACGAGCAATAGCGGCTGGACATCAAATAGCCATGCTTTCGAATGGATACGAACTGTATTCGAGCCTTGTACGAGGCCCGTGAGCCCTGAGGAGCGCCGCCTGCTTATTATGGACGGCCATAGTAGCCACATCACTGCAGATTTTATCGCCTTCTGTATGGATAATGCGATAGATATCCTCATCTTACCGCCACACTGCTCGCATGCGCTGCAGCCGCTTGACGTAAGCGTATTCTCACCGCTAAAAAAGGCTCTTGCAGCAGAAACAGACAAGCTCACTCGCCTTGACCCGGGCCGTACACCACGAGTCGAATGGACTAGGGCGTATATCCACGCTCGAGACAAAGCGATTACGCAAGCAAATATCCAAAGTGGCTGGAAAGCGACTGGCCTCTGGCCCTTGAGTCCGATTCAAGTCCTTAATAAGATCAGGCAGTTACCGCAAACACCACCTCCTCCGCCCCAAGAACAGGTCTCGCACCCGCTCGATCTATCACTTTTAGCAAGCTCACCACCAGATGGTACAGAGCTACGTGAGGCTAATGCTCTCTTGCACTCTGAGCTAGATAAAGAGCAACCGCTTCTTTCACCTGCTAAGCGCTATACGAAGCGGATAACCCGTGCGCTTGAAACAGCGCAAAGTGAGGTTGCTTTACTTCGGAAGCGGCTTACTGATGCTGAATCTCTTCTACAGGCTCGTAAGCAGCGTAAAAAAGGGAAGAGGATAGCCTTGAAAGGTAAATTCGTGTTTAGCACTCAAGAAGTACTCGATATTGCGAAGCAGGCTGAGCTTGAAGCAGCTCAGAAGAAGCCGAAGAAGAAGGTGAAAGAGGGAGCTAAGGCCACAATAATTGATAATAATAAAGAAGAGGATATTGAAATTGTATTTAGCGATTCTGATAGCGACTGCATCGTTGTGGCGGCTACAAGGTCGTCTTGAAGTAGATGAGAGGGAATTTCGTGGCTCGCTTGGTGGGGTGGCTCGTTTGACCGTCGATTACGTTACTGATGACATCCAGACAGCCCTAGCCGCTCACCAAACATGCAGAATCCCCGAAGTCCAATCCCTCCTCCCCCTCCTCCAAAGAGCCCACACCTGCCTGTCCTACCAGGCACAAGACCAGAACATCTCACAAGCGCTTCAAGATATCCATAACACACTTAAAAAACAACAAACTACCCCTACCGCAAACACCTAGGCTCAGGTAGCTGCCCAACACCAACATACAGCACCACGACCCCCTCCAACCCCTATTGAGAGCAACACCCTATCTATAAGGATAGAAAGAGAAGAAGATCGAACCAAGATAAGGGGAAAGACCAACAAAGAGATCCTAGAGGAACTTAATAACCCTCAGATAATAGCAGTGAAGAAGCTGGAGAGTGGGGACATCAAAATCTTCGCAGGATCAGGAGCTGCAAAGGACAGACTACTAGAGGATCAGAAGTGGATCCAAGAGCAGTACCCCTCAGCATGCCCGAGTATACCCCAATTCCAGGCAATCATCCACGGGGTGAGGGTAGCGGGTGGCATAAACCCCGCCCAGACACAGGCCCTCCAAAGGATCCAAGAGGAAAATGGAAGGCTCCACCCTAATATAAAGGTGTTAAGGGCGTCCTAGTTAAAGAGTAGTAAAGCAAGAGAGGGGAAAACCCATTCATCCCTTATACTATCTGTACAAAGTGCACAGCAGGTCAGAGACTTAGTAAGGAAAGGGCTGGTCCACAACGGGACACTCCTAATAGCAGAAGAGTTCCACCCACAACAACGAGCAACTCAATGCCTAAACTGCGGCCTCTTTAACCACATTGCTAAACACTGTAGAGCAAAGACTGTATGTGGGAAATGCTCAGGAGGCCACAGAACAGACACCTGCCAGAGCACAGTAAATAAGTGTAGCAACTGCAAGGGAGACCACCCATCATAGGCAACAATCTGCAAGATCAAACAAGCAGCTAAACTTAAAGCAAGATCTTTCCAAGCCCTGATCAGCAGGAAATGGGAGAATACAACAGCGCCCTACCCAACTCAGCAACAGGAGGAATGGACCACAATCCCCAATCCACGGAAAAGAAGAAACCAGGCAAGCGGCAATCAAGACACTGCTGCAAGAACACAGACCAGCGTAAGAAAACCACCAGGTAGGCCTGTAGGGACTACAGACATCAGGAAAGCAGGGACACACCCGGGACAGAACAAGCTAAGATTTCCTACATCCCAGAATGCAGATAGCTTACAGGACCAACAAATGCAAAACACCGAGCTAGAAGAGGATGAAACAGCCCAGGAGACTGTACAGCAGCAGATCAACAATGAGCAGTAGCCTAAAAGAGATCACAATACTGCAGTATAACACAAACCATAGCAGCTACAAAATCCAAACCCCCTTCCTCCAACAAATGAGACCAGAAGAACACCATATTATAGCAATACAAGAACTATGGATTAACCCTAGAACTAGGAAGACAGTTACCCATCCAGGTTACCACACAATCTTGCCAGATGACCACTGCCCAAGGACAGCAATCTATATCACAAAAGAAATAGCCACTACAAGCTGGGAAGCTATATGCCATTCAGGAGACCTAGCCACCCTTAAATTAAAAACAGAGGACCTAATTATCCACATCTATAACTGCTACAACCCCTATAGACCATACACAGACCAGGGATTAGGAACCATACCCCTAATCCCGAAAGCAATCCAGGAATCCGAAGAAGTAGAGCATATACTCCTAGGAGACTTCAACCTCCACCACCCTAAATGGGGGGGAAACCTGATCCAGACCCAGCACAAAGCAGCCGATACCTTTATTGAGATAATTAAGGAAAAGAGATTGCACCTCCTCACGGAACCAGGGGCAATCACTTGGGAAACCTCAAGAAGCTGTCAGACCCTAGACCTCACCTTTAGCACAGAACTACTAAGAGAAAGCGTCACCAAATGCAGGATTAGAGAGGATCTTGAAACAGGATCAGACTACAAACCAATCCAAACTACATTCCAAACTATAAGGACAATAAAAGAATCCCAGCAGGCGAGACTACAATGGAAAAAGGCAGATTGGGAGGCTATACGCACATCGCTCCAAGAAAGATTAGATACCCTTACCTTGGATCCACTGGAGACAACAGAGGAGATAGACAGGACTATACAACAGACCTAGGAAATTATCCAGCAAACTATAGAACAGAGAGTTCCAAAAGCCAAACCATCCAGATTTGCTAAGATAACGTAGACAGAGGAAAGCCAAAGATTGGTAAAACAGACTAGGAAAATGCGACGGATCTGGGGACAAGACAGAACGGAAGCAAGCCTCCAGGCATACCTGGCCTCATCTAAGGCTAAAGGCAAGCAGATCAGAAGAGATACCAACCTAGCTTGGAGAAGACTGATTACAGAAGGTACAGGCAAAGAAAACAAGATATGGAAGTTAGCAAGGTGGGCAAGGGAGAAAGCAGACCAGCAAACCACCCTACCACAATTCCCAGCAATGACTAATAGCCAGGGTGAAGAGGTAACTACATACAAAGGGAAAGCAGATATACTAGCAGCACACTTCTTCCCAGAGCCAAAGCCAGCAGATTTATCAGACCTCCCAAGAGCAAGATATCCTGATCCATTCCCAGTAAGCCCTAAGGTCACAGAAGAGGAGATCCTAGGAATCCTAAAAAGGCTCCCACCAAACAAAGCCCCAGGACCAGATAGGATCCCAAACACCTTCCTAAAAGCATGCAGACACACGCTAGCTCCGACCCTAGCCAGACTCTTTACAGCATGCCTCCAGAAACAACACCACCCGAACCCCTTTAAACATTCCATTACAGTAGTCCTTAGGAAACCACAGAAGCCAGACTACACAAAGGCTGGAGCATACAGACCTATAGCCCTGCTTAATACACTCGCAAAGGTTCTAGAAGCAGTAGCAGCTAGGAGGATATCTAAGGAAGCAGAACAGAGGAAGCTCCTGCCAGATTCCCAAATGGGGGCAAGACCAGGAAGATCCACCCTCTCAGCGATAGAGTTTGTCACAGAACAAGTCCACACTATCTGGGAAAACAATCCAAGGATAGTAGCGTCTATGTTGTGCCTAGACATCTCAGGGGCATTTGACAATGTATCCCACCAAAGACTCATCCACAACCTGAAGATGAAAGGATTTCCCCCAACAATCACAGGATTTGTTCAGTCTTTCCTTAAGGATAGGACAACATGCCTTAAGCTAGGAGATTATAAAGACTAGGCCAGACCACAGCCTACTGGGATACCCCAAGGTTCTACCCTGTCACCTATCCTCTTCCTGCTATTTGCCTCAACACTCCTCCCAATGCTAGAAGAGGGCCCTACAACAGCGCTAGGGTTTGTAGATGACACCAATATCCTAACGTTTGGAAAGACAACAGAAGAAAACTGCCAAAGGCTAGAAGCAGCACATGCAAAGTGCCTCAGGTGGGCAGCGCAGCATGGGGCAGCCTTTGCCCCACAGAAGTACCAACTTATCCACTTCACACGAAGCAGGAAAAGACACAACTTGCAAGCTACAGTAGACATTCAAGGCTTCCAGGCAGGACCAGTCCCATCCCTAAGGCTCCTAGGAGTCTGGGTAGATACAAAGCTCCAATGGGGTCCTCATATAAAGAAAGCAGCTGAAAAAGGCCAAAACCAGATGCAATCACTCCAGAGGCTATGCAAATCCACATGGGGAGCTACATTCCAGAAAGCTAGACACCTCTATACAGCAGTAGTGAGACCAGGCATAACGTATAGATGCCCAATATGGACCCAACCAGCAAAGGATCGAGGCTCCTATTCTAGGCAGACAACAGCCCTAGAGAAGATCCAAAATCAGGCCCTAAGGCATATCACAGGTGCCTACAAAAGCGTACCAGAAGCGGTTCTCCAAAATGAAGCAGACATCCCCCCTCTAGCTCTGTATACCCAAGAACTAGCAAGACAACATGCTCAGAAGACCCAGGATCTCCCAGTTACCCAATACATTAAAGAGAAATGTAATCAAGTAGCCCTGATATGCAAAAAAGGGAGAAATAGAATAATAAGAGCCCAGACAGGAATAACAACGAAGGAGAGATGGAATAAGCTAATAGAGACACAAAGAAGCCAAGAACACTTAGATATTAGAAGAAAGGAAAAGAAAGACTAGTGGCTTCAAGAACAATGGGATAAGAGGTGGGAACAAGAAAGACAGAGAAAGCAGCAAGCCCAACCTGGACAGGAGATACCAGCAGTATGGACTACACTAAGACAGGGAGGAGGATTAAGGCTACACAAAGGCTGGACTAGACCACAAAGTACGATGGCTACCTTGATTAGGACCGAACACATAGGCCTAGGAGCTTATCTGACTAAAAGGAGGGTCCCAGGAGCCAGACCTGAATGCACCTGTGGATATAGAACACAGACAGTGAAGCACATCCTAATTTTCTGCCCTGAAAAACAGGAAGCAAGAGAAAGACTATTTAGAGAGGCAGGGACATCAAACTGGAAGGACCTGGCAAACACAAGGAGGGGCCTTACAGCAGCAGTAAGGTGGATGATCCAAGAAGCAGTCCTAGATCAATTCTCCCTAGCAAGGGATGAGGAACAGGAGAGAGAAAGAAGAGAGACAGATGGAAGGGACCTGGTAAGAGGCTAGGAGCATCAGAGCTCCTATTAATGTCCAACAGGTAAACAAAAGCAAAAGTTGGATTGGCACCCAAGATAAACAAGAGATGAGAAGGGTTTTGTGCTTAGGCTTTTACCTTCTAATAACCAAAACTCAGTGATAGCTGCTTATCCTAGACAGGAATAGATCAGCAATGCAAGACTTTATTATTATTATTATATATTATATAGATTCACTTTTTGCGTTATTAAGCGCAAGTTGAGCTATTAGTAGCAAGGAAACCTAATTATCTTATATATAGTTAACGTAGTATCGTAGATACGCTTCAAGTATCTAGTTCATTCGTTCTGTTTATCTATCTATCTGTAGGTAGAACGAGGTTGATAGCTTCTGTTTAATACCGATTGATATAATAAGAGTTTTCTAGTAGTTTGAAGTGAAAAGTTTATCCCTATCTATAACAAAAGAAGAGGGTATCCTATAGTATCGTATAAGTCGGTCGATTACTATCTAGGCGAGCTGTTCGGCAGTGTATACTTCCTTATATAGAATAAAATAGGTATATTTTGTAAGTCGGTCGATAATAATAAGGATTGAATTATAGACTTCTTTAGTAACGTAATCGCTTAATAGCGGTAGTTTGACGATGAAGTCTATCGTTACTTCATCCTACGGCTAGGCTAGTAGTATATTTAGTTGAATATGTCCGTATTTGGCGTATCTAGCTGCTTTATTCTGCTAATATAGTATACATTTTTTGATATATCGAGCTACTTTTTAGCGCATTTATAGGAAGGTGAAGTTTCGTTATATAAGTTCTATTGTTTTGTTAACTCCTAGGTATCCTCTTAATTTGTCGTCGTAGTATTGTTTAATACACTCTTGTTCATTTTGGGGTTTAATATGAAGTTTCCCTTTATAAACTGGGAACTCCTCGTTTATATCCTATAGGACTGTAAGGACGTAGTTGAATTCTTTCGTATTTGCGCTTAGACTGCTATCCTTGTTGATTGTGAGGATATTATATCGTGTCTGTTCTTTGTCCTCTATATAGTCACTTCGTCTACTGAGAGCGTCGGCTCTTCCGTTATCGCGTCCGGATATATATCGGATTTCGAACTTATATTGTCCTAGCTCTTCCGACTATCGTACTTATCTTCGTCCGAGGACTTTAGTAGTTGTAAAGTGTAAGAGATTTTTATAGTCCGTGAAGATGGTTAGTGCGGGTGCTCCTTCCGCGTATACTCTCCAATGCTTAAGAGCTGCAACGATAGCAAGTAACTCTTTGTTATAAATGTCGTAATTCTATTCTACTAGCGTTATTTTCTTAGAATAGTAAGCTATAGGGTATCTTTTCCCTTCGTATTCTTATATAAGGTATATGCCGATCGCGAGGTCCGAGGCATCGGTTTCTATTTGTACTGGTTTAGTAGTGTCGAACATCTTAAGTGTTAGTACGTTATATAAGGCTCGCTTAAGTTCTTCGAAAGCTTATTATTAAGGTTCTTCCTACTGAAATGCTATTTCTTTCTTAGTAAGGCGTATAAGTAGCTCTGCGATCTTCGAGTAGTTTTTTATAAACTTACGGTTATAGTTTGCTAGTCCTAAGAAGGCTTATACCTCCTTAACTGTTTTAGGTATTAGCCATTCCTATACTGCTCTCGTTTTGTCCGGATCGATCTTGATACCGTTGGTTCCTATAATGAATCCTAAGAACTTAACTTCTTTTTTGTAGAACTCGCACTTTTCCGGTACTACCCGTAGGTTCCGTTGTTTTAGTTTATCGAGTACGTTAGTAACGTCTTATATATACTGTTGTAGGGTTCCTGTTATATAGACTAAGATGTCGTCAAGGTATACGATAACTGTCTTGTCGAGGAACTCTCTAAGGGTGTTATTTATTAGTTCTTAGCAGGTTGCTAGTGCGTTAGTAAGTCCAAAAGGCATTACGAGTGTTTCGAAGTGTCCGTATCGAGTTCGAAATGCGGTTTTCTATTTATCCCCTTCGGCTATCCGGATTAAGTTGTATGCCGATCGTAGATCGATGCTTGTGAACCACTACGCTCGCGCTAATCGGTCTTAGAGTTCGTTGATGTTTAGGAGTAGGTATCGATTCTTGATAGTAATGGCATTAAGCTTCCGATAGTCGACGTAAAGTCGTAACTTCCTATTCTTTTTTAGTACGAACAGAATTGGTGCTCCTACTGGGGATTCTGATCGCCTTATGAATCCTTTGGCAAGGTTTTCGTCTAACTATTCTCGTAGAGCCTTAAGCTCTTTTTCTGATAGCGCATATATTGGTCCGAATGTGGGTTCCTTCCTGTCACGGGTGTCAGGCAGATAGGCAGATGTTGGTATAGCTGCAACTGAGGAAACTGAGATGACTGGCAGATCAACAAGTATACAGTGTACCTATCTGACAAGAGGTAGCTCCAGAGGTTACAAAAGGATCAGAATTTGCACAGAAGAAATAGTGTTCCTCCCTGAGTCATAACCCCACACTTGGGCTTCAGCCCTGATTCATAGGCAGCTGAGCTGAGTCCAGATAGCATAGTCCTTGCCTGTGACACTATCCCCCTCCTTTAGGTTGAGCTCCGCGAAACCGAACTGGACTGGTCTCTCATCTGATCTAGTATCCGATCTGTTGTCTGATTTTCGGGTCTGTTTTTGGGTCTAGTGTCAATCTGGTGTCTGAACTGGTGATCATTCTGATATCAGGTCTGATTTTGGGTGTCTTATCTGGTGTCCACATTCTGATCTAATGTCTGAACTGGTGCCAGGTCTCATGTCTGATCTTGTATCAGGTCTGGTGTCTAATCGTGTGTCGGGTCTGGTATCGGGTCTAATCTGGTATCGGGTCTGGTGTCTCATCTAGTGTCCTCCTTTCAGGTCTGGTGTCGGGTCTGATTTCTGGTCTGATCTGGTATCGGGTCTGATGTCTGGTTTGGTGTCGGGTCTGGTATCGGGTCTGATCTGGTATCGGGTCTGGTGTCTCATCTGGTGTCCTACTTTCAGGTCTGGTGTCGGGTCTGATTTCTGGTCTGATGTCGGGTCTGATTTCTGATCTAATGTCGCGTCTGATCTGGTATCGGGTCTGGTCTGGTGTCCTATTTTCGGGTCTGGTGTCCAAGACTCTCCAAAGATGACATAGTCTTTTACCCCATAAATTGTGCTACAGAATCCACCAGGGAAGGCTCTTCAGTGGTATCTGCAGCCATACCAAAGAGAGGGAGCTACCTAGTGTCACGGGTGTCAGGCAGATAGGCAGATGTTGGTATAGCTGCAACTGAGGAAACTGAGATGACTGGCAGATCAACAAGTATACAGTGTACCTATCTGACAAGAGGTAGCTCCAGAGGTTACAAAAGGATCAGAATTTGCACAGAAGAAATAGTGTTCCTCCCTGAGTCATAACCCCACACTTGGGCTTCAGCCCTGATTCATAGGCAGCTGAGCTGAGTCCAGATAGCATAGTCCTTGCCTGTGACACTTCCCGGGTTAGAGGTTGATTCGGTAGTCCTACGGTTAGTGTTTAGGTAAGGCTTCTTTGCCAACCTCTTCCTCAAAGAGCTACGCGTATTCCTTATACTCTTCGGGGGTATCCAAGTAGGGCGTGATTTCCACTTCTAACTCTCGCTTATTGACCTGCTAGACCCTTAGCAGTGTCCGCGGAGGTGGGGTTTCTTTGAAACCTCTAGTTCGATCTGGAATTAGAGTCTTGTGCTCCGTTCAATTCTCTTATCTTATCTACCGTCGTCCTCTGCCGGCGCGTAGGATTGATATCGACTACGCAGTCGCATCTCTCGAAGTCGAGTACTCCTGTCTTCCAATCGATGATTGGGTTGTGCTGCTTCAGCTAAGGGGTGCCTAGTACGATGTCGTGTCTGGCTATTTCTACCACATCTAAGACAACTTCCTCGTAGTGCCGCTAAACAGCCATCGACAATGGTATCGTCTTATTGTCGACGTCGGGTAAGGGTAATCCGTCTACCGCGATCAGTTTATACCCCTTCTTTTTCTTACGGGTCGCGATCCCGTATCTATCGACGAGCCTCTTCGATATGAAGTTCCCACTGGCTCCGGAGTCGATTATAGCGTAGGTGTCTACGTTGCCGTTCATTCGTATTTTAGTGCGGAATACTGGTGCCGATGATGCTAGAGCTTGTATGTTGTTGACTTCCTGTCGATCGCTCCTATCTCTAGGATTATTTAGTTTTTGAAAGATCTCTGATGAGTTCTTACTATTCGTGTACTGTAGATGCGAGGTGTCTTTCCAATGCGTTACATCGTTCCTTAATCTTATAGCGTCGGTTCGCATTAAGCCTTTCTCGTTCTTCCTTTACCTCCTCAGGTCCGGTAGTGTTACGGTCGATGGTTCGCCTCCATCGTTGGATGTCCTATATCTTATCGAGTTGGTTCCTTAACCCGTATTATTAAACCCCTCATTCCTTATAGAACGAAGGTCCTGTCTAGGGCAACATATCCTCCTAGGAGGAACATACTCCCGATAGGTAGTCGTTCCTGGATGAACTTTCTTACACAAATTCCTTAGTTAGGTACAAGTAGGTGTTACTAGAACATAGATCGCAACTAATCCAACATCCGGTCGAAGTTTTCTCTATAAAGCAGCCTCCTTCCGTTCACTAAAGGGAAGGCTTCTTCGTATCTTTTAGCTATTTCGTAGAACATTTGTAGGATTTCCCGGTGTCCTGTTACGGTAAAGTGCATTAGCACACTTTCGCCTTCTTCTTCTTCTTCTTCTTCTGAGTCTCCGTTACCCGAACTTTCTTCCGGTGAGGGTCGTTCTTCCGGATTCGCAGTTGGCGCCTCCTCTCCCGACTCTTCCGGGGTGTCGGAGTCTTCGCAGTCCTTATTGTTAGGGAATTGGTCTGCATCGAGTCTTTCGGTAACATTTAACTCTCTATTTCCGAGTTCGGATTCACTCCGCGGGTATCCTTCCTATAACGGTGTCTCCCTTCTTCCGTTACATTCGTTTTCTTAAGAATAGTAACTATTGTCCGACTCTTTAAGTATTATATTTGACTAGGTTTCTTCGTATATTGGTACTTCCTTTTCGAGTCCTTTAATTCTCTAGTTGATTATAAGGATTCGATTATATAATTCGGCGACTTATTCTCCGTATATATCCGCCTTCCGAAGCTGTCCTTTTCTTCGAGCTTCTATACTCAGGGTTTGTTCTTAGCGTATTCGTACGAAGAGTAAGTTTCGGAAATTCCTTAGGAGTTGTATTCGCTCCCTTAGTTCTATTGTACCAGTCCCCTATTATTATATTAAACTGTCGTCGCTGCACCTTATTTTTCGAGCGATAGTTCTTCGCTATATAGCCTGTTTTGCTACAGGTATAGCACTTCAGTCCTTCTCGCTTTTTTGTAGGGTTGTTTTTCCCTTTTTAGTTCGATCCTTTCTTAACCTTGTAGGTTATATCGAGTTCCATCGGATCGCCTTTGTTAACCGGCGTATTCCCCTTCGTAGTCCAGCTTCGTCGGGGCATATATCCGGCGCTTCCTCTTACTCGAGTATCGTAGCGTCTCTCCATGTTTCTCTCGTAAAGTTTGTCATCAAGGTCAATAGCAGTTCTGATTAATTCGTCGAGGTCCTTGTTTGCTCTTCCGTCGCGTATTAGCTCATCTTTAACGCTGTCCTTTAGGCCTCGTCGAAACATAACTATTAAGGCGTCATCGTCCTATCCAGTAACCTGGGCATATTCTTAGAACTTAGCAGCATATTCGGAGGCTGAGGTTTTTTAGGTTAGGTATTGTATAATACGTATAGCGACTTCCTTACTGTTGTAGATTCCGAAGATGGATTCGATGACTCTGCTGAACTGTTTGAAGTCCGCAAAGATTCCTTCTTCGTCCTCCCTCTGACGGAGGTACTTATTAAGGTACGGTTTAATCCAGTGCTAAGCCCTTCCCCGTAGATACGTCGTGGCGAACAGTGTCTTATTCCTGGTGATGTCGTTGAATAAGAAGTACAAGTTCATTTGATTGAGCCAGTTACCAAGCTTGTGGCGATCTCCGTAATAGAAGTCTGGCTTAGCAACCTTAGACGCACTGTTGTCATCTGGGCGAGGGCGTGTCGAACCGCCTGCTTCACTGGGAGTGGGAGTCCCATGCATGCCTGAGTTACTCATTCTTGAGGGTGTTCAAAGTGTTATGACTGTTGGTCACGTGATAATCAGATGACCTGGAGTCACGTGGTAGTGTTATGACTGTTGGTCACGTGATAATCAGATGACCTGGAGTCACGTGGTTGGTACTCGTTTGAAGAGGAGTGTCAAGGCAGCGATGTTGAAGCAGAAGTTGTTATTCCAACCAATGAGATTAACAATTGAGTTGAACACGAAGTTGGAGCTTAAGGCTTCAACTTCGATTCCTATATACTGTTCGTAACTCGTATGATCACCCTGATCACTGTGATCACTGTGATCACTCCGAGGGTGATCCGGTGATCATGGTGATCGCTGTGCTCGCTTCCTGATTGGTCCAGCTTTCTAGCTATCGTTCGTAGGACGGAGCTTCGGTAAACCTTCCTTAGTTGTCATGACCCGTAACAAAGAGCTATAGATAATAACTAGCAATAACGGAAACGACTATAGAAAGGCGCACTCTATAATGTACCCGAGCTATAACTATATAGTACTAAGCCCTACTAGCCCGAGTATAAGACCCCAAACCCTCCTATACTTTAGGAGAGACCTAGGACTAGAGCTAGTACAAAAAGACCTCAGAGACTTAGACCTTCAGTCTATAGACATTAGTGTTGGAAAGGGAGTATTCAAGATGTCTAGGCCTGCTTGATTCTTTTTAACTACAAAGGAAATTATCCAGTCTTATATATTCCCTTCTTAAACTCCTAGGGCAATCTGATTTCTATCCTGATTTCCAATCACTTAATTCTAGGTCGTTCTAGACCTATCAAAACCATCTAGACCTTTTGGCATAGGTCCTTCTAGGCCTTTCAACACTCCCCCTACTTCCTATCCTTCTATAAGGTGAGGAAGTCCTTCCTTTAGTATCAATTTGATTTTTCTAACAATCTCAGTATGCCTTTGTTTTTGAAGGGGCTTAGTTAGTATATCTGCTAATATTTCCTTAGTTGAGATATATTGAATGTCGATGAGGTTGTCCTCTACAAGCTCTCTCACATAGTGAATAGCTATATCAATATGCTTAGTCCGTACGTGGAATTCCGGATTCTTAACTAACGCAATTGCGGATTGATTGTCTCCGTAGATAGTAGTAGGCTCTAGCTGCTTATATCTAAGTTGTTCTAGGAAACTACGGATCCAAATAGCCTCCTTAGAGGAGTAGGATAATCCTGTATACTCTGCTTCCGTAGTTGAAGTTGTAACACTGCGTTGTAGTTTGCTTGACCACGATATAGCTCCGCCATTTAGTATAAAGATATATCCGTTAGTGGACTTTCTTGTTGCATCATCAGCAGCGTAGTCTGTATCGCTATAGCCTAACAATTTTAGGTCTTCTGTACTACCGGCGTATCGTATTTGATAGTCTCTCGTATTTGATAGGTACTTAAGGAGGTAGGTTACGCCTCCTAGGTGTCTAATAGTCGGATTGTGCGTATACTGGCTTAGTCTTTGTGTAACAAAGGCAGTATCAGATCTAGTAGCTCGTACTAGCCAGTTTGCTTTCCCAACTAGCCGCTGATATTCTCTTATATCCGCTAGGGGTTCTGGCTTATCGCTCAAAGCCTTCCGGAGGTTCTCATATCCATTTGAAGGAGTTGATAGGCGGAATTCTTTATCGCCTATTATTCCTACTTGCTTAACCATATCTCGGATGTAGTGTAATTGATCGATAGTAATCGATCCATCTTGATCTTTCTAGATGCGGATTCCTAGGATATACTTTGCTTCTCCTAGGTCCTTTATATCAAATTGCTCCTTAAGGCCATTTTTGATTAGGAGGATATCTCCTAGAGACGGTCCTGCTAGAATAAGGTCATCGACGTATAAAGCTACAATAATATCCCTTTTCGAGTTCGTAAAGACACTTAGTTCTACGGGTAGGGCGTAGAGGCCTAGGGAATTGAAGAATGAGACAATAGTCTTATTCCAGACTCGTCCAGACTGTTTAAGGCCCGGTATTCCCTTATTTAATTTCAAGCATCGGTTTTTACCAGTTTTCAAGCCTTTAGGAGGCTCCAGATATACCTCATCTTGAAGTTCCCCGATTAGATATGCGGATACTACATCCATCTAATATAGGACAAGACGTTTTGCAGCAGCTATCGCAAAGATAATCCGTAGAGATTCGAGGCGTACTACTGGGGAAAAAGTCTCAAGGTAATCGATTCCATATCGTTGCGTAAAGCCTCTAGCAACAAGCCGTGCCTTATACTTGTCGATCTGTCCGTTAGGCAGTCGTTTTACTTTAAATACCCACTTAGGAGTAACTAGGTTGATTCCCTTTAGTTTATCAACTTCTGTCCAGGTATTATTAGCTGCAAGTGAATCAAGCTGTTCTTTAATAGCTATCGACTATTATCGTTGATATTTTGACGATATAGCTTCTGTATATGTTGAAGGAGTAGGTACTTCTTCGCTAGAACTGTCGTACCTTATCGATAGAGCTAATCGATTATTGTCGTATCTTGCAGGAAGTCTGATTACCCGTCCACTGCGAGTAGTAGGATATCTTTCTTCCAGCTGTTCAGCTTCTGTACTGTTATCCTTACGGGTTCTTACGTCGATATTTGATCCGATTTCATCGTTACCATCGTTGATATCGGTATTTTGATCGCTAATATCGTTATTCTGATCGTTAATATCGTTTATCCTGTTATTTCTGGTGATATTTCTTCCTCTTCTAGGTCAAATACGGCTTCAGGGGTCTCAGCTATTGATGAGTGAGTGGTTTTCTCCCCTGGAGCAGTGATCCCCCCATAGTGTTCTCATCAAATTTGACACTTGTATAGAGTCGGATACTCTTTGATATTGGGTTATAAATCCGATAGTGTTTAGTAGATCTCTCGTAGCCTAAAACACTCCTCTAATCGCCGTATTATCCAGCTTATCAGCTTGCTGTTCTTTAGGAACAGTTGGATAGGCTATACACCCAAATACTCTCAGGTGTTTTCCACTTGGCTTCTTTCCTGTCCAGATTTCTTCCGGAGACTTTGTCTTACTATTCTGCGGTGTAAGGTTCTTTAAATAGCACGCTGTATGAACAGCTTCCCCCCAGAATTCCTTAGGTAATCTAGCAGCAGCTAGCATTGATCTCGCTTTGGTAATAAGCGTACGATTTAGTCGTTCAGCTACGCCATTCTGTTCTGGTGTATACGGCGTAGTATTCTCTATAATAACTGCAAGAAGTTCGCCAATCTTCTTTAATTCCTTAGCATTATCAATTCGTATTGCCTTAAGCCGTAAGTCCGTTTCCAGTTCGACCTGATTACGCCATTTTATTAGGCTATCGTATACGGTGTCTCTTGTCTTTGAGAGATAAATCCACGATTTTCGAGAGTAATCATCAGTTATTGTTAACATGTATCGATTTCCTGCTAAGGTAGGTGTCTTATAGGGTCCCCAGAAATCGATGTGTACTCGTTCGAGTGGTTTTTCTGCTCGTTCGGACGGTCCTTTATCCTGAACTCGAGTAGCCTTTGTTAGGGAGCAGGTATCACATCTGCTCTCTATCTCCTTAATGCTAGGAACGTCTCTAAGACTTTCTGTTGTTATCTGGAGCTTCTCACTACTAGGGTGTCCTAATCTCTGGTGCTAAAGGAGAGCCTCGTTGTTTAGGGTAAGCATAGTCCTTTCATTTAGTGGAGGAACTCGTAGAACATAGGACTTGTTAGCTCTTTCAGCGATTGCTAACCTCTCGCCTTTACGAGAGAGTATAGCATTCTTCCGGGTAAATACCGTTGTAATATCTCGATCCGTAAGTTGTGGGATAGATATCAGGTTATATCCGAGTTTGGGAACGTATACAACATCTGTAATAATCGTTGGTCGTCCATTAACCTCGATTTTGATCGTCCCGTTTCCCCTAGCTTCTAGGGTAGTGCCATTAGCTATTGTTACGGTTCCTTTATGATCTGTATAATCCGTAAAGACCTCGTAGTTATAGGTCATATGCCTGGTGCATCCTGAGTCGAGTACCCAGTCTGTCTGTCTGATATTAGGCGTTATCTTAAACGCTGTTAGAGCGGCCGTCGAGTAGGTCGTATTCCAGGCTACGGCGGTAGTAGTAGCAGCTCTTACTTGGTTGCTGTCCGTCGTCTGATTTGTTGCCTTTTCATCCGCTATCCGTTTACGGCAGTCTCGTATAATGTGCCCCTTCTTCTTACAGTAGAAGCAGGTAGTAGCGGGTTTCTCACTTGATCTACTATTCCGTATAGTGATCTTTTCCCTTAGGAATCTCTTATTCCCCTTTGTTATTCGGGCGATATCCTCGGTAGCGCTGCTTAATGAGGCTTCAACTTCCTTAAGCCGTTGTATAACATCTTCAAAACTGAGTTGCGAGATTCCGGCGGCTTTAAGGGCAAAGACTGTACTTTGAAACTCTGTTCCTAGAGTGTTAATAAGTACTGCTTTCTTCGAGGAGTCCGAAGGTTTTTCTGTAGGCTTAAGCCCTCCTATCTCGGTCTGGAGTTGCGTTAACCTACTAGCACTAAGATCAACTGTTGATAGCCCTTTAAATCCGTAGAACTAAGAGAGTAGGAACTGTACCCTCTCTTCAATAGGCCCATCATTTAACGCCTTCAACTTCTCTAGGATATCCTTAGATCTTCGGATTCCTATTAGGTGGACTCTGTTATCTCTTCCGACTGCTTATTTTAAGAATATTACTGCCTTTGCATCATTCCTTAAGTAGTCTTCCTTTTCAGAACTGTCTTCAAATTCTTCTATGCTACCTGTAGCGTACTTCCAGAGTCCCTTGGATGTTAGGGCGTCTTCTACTAAGTCAATCCACTCCCTATAGTTATCCTTTGTAAGGATCGGGAATCTTTCGGTCTTAATATCGTCTATAGATCCGATTTCAGACATCTTTAAGTCGACTACTTGTTATCGTTATAACAATGCAAATATCCCTCAGATCGTTATACTGTTTATATATATAGAACCGCTATCGTCTGTTCTATTTCCAGTTAAAACGGCGTACTTATACGTCTAATATCCGGCGAGATATCGTAGTCGGAAACAGGCCTCTTCTCCTTCAGATCTGGTTGTAGACGAGGTGAAGTCGATGCCAAGCTTGCGGGGAAAACTTGAAGTCCTTCTGAGTTGAAGTTGACAAAGAATGGATCTTCTATTAACTGAAAGCTACGCTATCCCGGGCTCATAACTGTTGGAAAGGGAGTATTCAAGATGTCTAGGCCTGCTTGATTCTTTTTAACTACAAAGGAAATTATCCAGTCTTATATATTCCCTTCTTAAACTCCTAGGGCAATCTGATTTCTATCCTGATTTCCAATCACTTAATTCTAGGTCGTTCTAGACCTATCAAAACCATCTAGACCTTTTGGCATAGGTCCTTCTAGGCCTTTCAACAATTAGGGATAAGCGGAACTAGCTAACCCTACTAAATATCTATAATAAAAGGGATATAAAAAAATATCTGGATATTAGACAGAACACTCTATAAGCTCCCTATACCTAAGAGCACTATACTTCTAGAGGACTTTAATATACACTACCCCAGTTTAGGAACCTAGTACTGTCGTGGAGTCGGACGGCCTGAGTGTCCTTCGTCCCGGCGAGAGCGCTTCCAAAAGGAGAGAGGAGAGTAATGGCAACCAGGATCGCGATGGGGACTGATGGGCCTAGCAGGTTCGCATGGTGTAGAAGGGAAATATGGCCGCGGTTGCCCTCTGTCTGTCTGTCTTTCTGTCTGTCTGTCTGTCTAATAATCTTTCCGTCTTGTGTACCAGTCTGCTTTCATGTCTGTCTACTTACTTGTCTGCGTGTGCATGCGTATCTCGGTACACATATGTGTCTACCCTTGTCTCTCCCCCCATCTCGAGTCATGTTAGATTATACATTCTGCGACCCCTGTCAGGCATCATCTCCACCTGACACCAGGGCATGCGCCCGCCCTGCGTTGGGCCAAACCCCACTACAGTACCTAGTATGATAGGTAGGTGTAGGCCCTTTAGAGGAGGGGGAGGAGGGACTGGACTTTAGGGATTTTGCATGTTTAGTAAGCGGCTAGGGCTATCTGGATGTTATTAGTAAGGGTGGGTATGTTCTTTTGTATAGCTGTGTTCTCTATCTGCCTATTTGGCTTTGTAGTGTAGATTCTAGGCCCTTTATTTGGGAGGTGGGGGTCCTTGTGGGAGCCCTTGGGATGGAGGGTGGCAGCCTCCATCCTTTGGTCTTCCATCGGAAGTTTCGAAAGACGAATATAAAAAAACGAATAAAGCGTTGAATATATCTATTCCTTAAGGATGAGGGAATATATAATAATAAAGTCTTGCATTGCTGGTCTATTCCTATCTAGGATAAGCAGCTATCACTGGATTTTTGTTATCAGAAGGTAAAAGCCTAAGCACAAAACCCTTCTCATCTCTTGTTTATCTTGGGTGCCAATCCAACTTTTGTATTTGTCTTCCTGTTGGACATTGGAAGGAGCTCTAGGGCTCCTAGCCTCTCACCAAGTCCCTTCCGTCTGTTTCCCTCCCTTCTCTTTTCTGTTCCTCGTCCTTTGCAAGGGAGAATTGGTCTAAGACTGCTTCTTGGATCATCCACCTTGCTGCTGCAGTAAGGCCCCTCCTAGTGTTTGCCAGGTCTTTCCAGTTTGATGTCCCTACCTCTCTGAACAGTCTTTCCCTTACTTGCTGTCTCGCAGGGCAGAAGATTAGGATGTGTTTCACTGTTTGTATTCTATATCCACAGATACATTCAGGTCTGGCTCCTGGAACTCTTCTTTTCGTCAGATAAGCTCCTAAGCCAATGTGTTCAGTCCTGATTAATGTAGCCATTGTGCTTTGTAGTCTAGACCAGCCTTTATGGAGCTTCAGTCCTCCTCCTCTTCTTGCTGTGGTCCACGCTGCTGGTATTTCCTGTCCGGCTTGGGCTTGCTCTTTTCTCTTTCTCTCTTGGTCCCACCTCCTTTCCTATTGTTCCTGGAGCCACCAGTCTTTCTTCTCGTATCCTCTAATACCCTGGTGTCTTTGGGTTCTTTGTGTGTCTATCAGCTTGTTCAACCTCTCTTGCCTTGTTGTCTATATCTGGCTTCTTGTAGTACTTTTTCTCCCTCTCTTACATATCCAGGCTACTTGCTTACATTTTTCTTAAATGTACCGGGAAACTGGGAGGTTCTGGGTCTTCTAGGCATGTTGCCTTGCTAAGTCTTGTGTGTATAGTTCTAGGGGAGGGATGTCTGCCTCATTTTGGAGGACTTGTTCAGATACACTTTTGTAGGCCCCTATAATATGCCTTAAAGCTTGGTTTTGGATCCTCTCCAGAGCCTTTGTCTGCTTTGTAGCAAGGCCCTTATCCTTTTCTGTTTGGGTCCAGACCGGGCATCTATATGTTATCGCTGGTCTGACTACTGCTGTGTAGAGATGTCTAGCTCTCTGAAATGTAGCTCCCCATGTTGATTTACACAGCCTCTAGAGGGATTGCATCTGGCTCTAGCCTTTGTCTACTGCCCTCTTTATGTAAGGTCCCTATTGGAGCTTTGTATCTACCCAGACTCCTAGGAGCCTTAGTGATAGGACCGGTCCTTCCTAGAAGCCTTAGATATTTACTGTAGCTTGCAGGTTGTGTCTTTTTCTGCTTCTTATAAAGTGGATGAGCTAGTATTTCTGTAGGGCAAATTCTGCTCCATAGTGGGCTGCCCATCTAAGGCACTTAGCATGTGCTGCCTTAAGCCTTTGACAGTTCTCTTCTGTTGTCTTTCCAAAAGTGAGGATATTAGTATCATCTACAAAGCTAAGTGCTGTTGTTGGTCCTTCGTCTAGCAGTAGAAGGAGTGTTGAGGCGAATAGAAGGAAGAGGATAGGTGACAGGGGAGAACCCTAGGGTATCCCAGTGAGTTGTGGCCTTAGCTGGTCCTCGTATTCTCCTAACTTCAGGCATGTTGTCCTGTCTTGTAAGAAGGACTAGATAAACCCTGTAATTGTTGTTGGGAAACCCTTAGTCTTCAGATTATGGATGAGCCTTTAGTGTGCTACGTTGTCGAAAGCTCCAGAAATATCCAGGTATAGCATTGACGCTACCATCTTTAGATTATTTGCCCAGATAGTGTGGACCTATTCTGTAATAAACTCTATTGCTGAGAGGGTGGATCTTCCTGGTCTTGCCCCCATCTGGGACTCGGGTAAAAGCTTCCTTTGCTCTGCTTCCTCTGATATCCTTCTAGCTACTATCGCTTCCAGTACCTTTGCAAGTGTATTGAGTAGGGCTATAGGCCTGTATGCTCTGGCTTTTGTGTAGTCTGGTTTCTGTGGTTTTCTTAGAACTACTGTAGTAGAGTGCTTGAAGGGGATTGGGTGGTACTGTCTCTGGAGGCATGCTGTGAAGACTCCGGCTAAAATAGGGGCTAGAGAGTGTCTGCAGGCTTTAAGGAAAATGTTCGGAATCTTATCTGGTCCTAGGGCTTTGTTCGGTGGGAGCCTTTTTAGGGTTTGTAGGATCTCCTCTTCTGTAACCTTGTAGCTTACTGGGAATGGTTTAGGGTATCTGGTCCCTTGGAGGTCTGATAAGTCTGCTGGTTTCGGCTCTGGGAAAAAGTGTCCTGCTAGCTGTTTAATCTTGCATATAGATGCCCATGATGGATGGTTTCCTTTGCAGTTACTACACTTGCTGATTGTGCTCCGGCAGGTGTCTGTCCTGTGGTCTCCTGAGCATTTCCCACAGACAGTCTTTGCCCTACAGTGTTTAGCAATGTGGCTGAAGAGGCCGCAGTTTAGGCATTGGGTTGCTCTTTGTTGTGGGTGGAATTCCTCTGCTATCAGGAGTGTCCCATTGTGGACCAGTCCTTTCCTCACCAACTCTCTTACCTGTTGTGCACTTTGGACAGAGAGGATAAGAGATGAGTGGGTTTTTCCCTCTCTTGCCTTTTGGCTCTTTAACCAGGATGCCCTCATTATCTTTATATTGGGATGTAGCCTTCCATTTTCTTCTTGGATCCTTTGGAGGGCCTGTATCTGGGCCGGGTTTGTACCCACTATCCTTACTCTATGCACAATTGCCTGGAATTGGGGTATACTAGAGCATGCTAAGGGGTATTGCTCCTGAATCCACCTCTGGTCTTCCAGCAATCTGGCCTTTGCAGCTCCTGATCCTGCGAAAATTCTGATGTCCCCGCTCTCCAATTTTTTCACTGCTATTACCTAGGGGTTGTTAAGCTCTTCTAGGATTTCTTTGTTGGTCTTTCCCCTTATCTTAGTTCTGTCTTCTTCTCTTTCTATCCTTATACTAAGGGTGTTGCTCTCAATAGGGGTTGGAGGGGGTCTAGCCGCTTTAGGTTGGTGTTGGGCAGCTATCTGGGCCTAAGTGTTTGGAGGAGGTGTAGTCTGTTGTTTTTTAAGTGTGCTCTAGATGTCTACAAGCGCTTCGGAGATAGTCTGGTCCTGCGCCTGATAAGACAGGCAGGTGTGGGCCCTTTGGAGGAGGGGTAGGAGGGACTGGACTTCAGGAACTTTGCTTGCTTGGTGAGTAGCTAAGGCTGTCTGGATATCATCAGTAAGGGTGAGTATGTTCTTTTGTATAGCTGCTTTCCCTGTCTGCTTGGTTGGCTTTGTGGTGTGGCTTCTAGGCCCTTTGTTTTGGAGATAGGGGTCATTGTGGCAGCCCTTGGGATGGAGGGTGGCAGTCTCCATCCTTTGGGCATCCACGTAGTCAAGGAAGGGAATATATAAGACTTTGGTTTGAGATGCGCAATCACCGGTTTAATAACGAGCTTTGTTACTTTATCAAATAAATATAGAAACTGTGATTCAGAGTCTTCGAGGGAATATATAAGACTGTACAATTTCCTTTGTAGTAAAGAGAATTAAGCAGGCCTAGACATCTTGAACACTTCCTCTCCAACAATAGTGTTCTTTTGACGTGTCAATCAGCTTTATATGGTTTTGAGGAGGATATATACATGTAGTAGATGTGGCCAACAAGGCCATATCATTAGAACATGTGTGATTGGAGGGTAGACGCTAATGTATAATATGTTTCAATCTGAAGTCAATTGAGCGACTAGTTATTGAGATAATAACTATAACATGCTATCGAGTTAAACAATCCGTTTCACGCCCTGATCCCCCCGCGTTAGCTAGCTTCCTCTTAGTAAATCTATTGATAACAGATGGTTCCTATAACACACTCCACATCTCACTAGTGTTCAAGCTTCCATCGAACTGTGAAAAGTCACCAACTTTTAACATCCCTCAGCTTTAGAACTTCAATAGCAAGAGTAGTACTTGTTGCAATACACTTTACTGCTTCATGTCTCATCATGATCAGCTTCGCGGGGGGGATCAGCTTCTCCATCGATTAAGTTATTTCTGCTGCTGTTGACCCGTAACAAATAACTAAGATACTGAGGGCACCAAAGCGGCTAATAGCCTTTGGCAGATGCTAACAACGAAGACATAAAGGTGCTGCGAGGCTGGCAAGACAGTTAATTTAGTAGATACTCTTTTGACTTGTACTAATATCTTAATACTAATTCATTATTGTTTCTGAGTAATTTCAGAATTTTATGAACCAGGAGCTGGTACGCTGCAATCCCGTGCTCCATGTTAGAGACCGGCTAAATTTACGCTGAGATAAGCAGAGTAGAGGGATTGTCATTCAGACTTCAGAATGCCGAACATGAATAAGCTCTACGGAGGTGACACCGGCTAAATTGAAGACATGGAAGGCATAGCTCTTAACTAAATAGGCGGATTCTGCTTACAAAGCTCCGTAGAACACATATTATAGAGAGAGTTTGCAGACTGAAACTCGCTATCTGAGGTTCGATTACGGTCAACATCAGCAACTCATAATGGCTAATATTGAAAGTCATTCTCCGGCTCTTACAGAAGAGCAAAAAGAATTCTGGCTCACTCATGGATTTTTGAAAATTGAAAAGTGTTTCTCTCGTGAGAAGTCCGATGCATTTACGGCATCTTTTTGGGCGCGCATAGGAGCAGACCCAAACGACAAATCCACATGGCCTACTGAGAAGTTCAACATGCCAGGTCATACTATGGTGTCGGCTAAAGATTTTGCACCCAAAGCCTGGGCCGCCATATGTGAGCTGGTCGGCGGCGAAGACAAGGTCACTGAATGGTGCAAAGACTGGAAAGACGGCTGGATCCCTAATTTAGGCAAACCGGGTACAAGTCCCGATGACCCGCTAGATTACCGTACGCTTGATAACTGGCATAACGACGGAGACTGGTTTGTACATTTTCTCGACAGCCCAGAACAGGCGCTCTTAGTGATTCCGCTCTTTTCCGACATTAAACCAAAGGGTGGTGGCACCGTAATATGTACTGATGGAATAAAGCTTGTTGCGAAGCTTCTAGTGAGTTTAAGAGAAATCAATTTAATGCGAGAATAGCTCATTGTTCATAGTACGATCATCCAGAGGGAACTACACCCTTTCTTGCGCCGCGAGGTACTCCCGATATTCCGAAGAGTGATCCTGAACGACGCAAGATCTGGCGCAGCTGGATAGCTGACCCAACCTTGACACATGATGAGAGCTTTCACGAGGCTACCGGAGAAGTTGGTGACGTCTATATCTTGCACCCATTCATGCTGCACTCAGCATCTCAAAATCTCAGGCGAGATGTTCGGATCATCACAAACCCGCCCGTATCACTGAAAGAACCTTTCAATTATGATGGCAAAAATCCAACGTTGATTGAACAAAAGACCTTGCGAGATCTCGGTCGTCCGGAGGGTCTGCCAGAGTGGAAAATCACGGGGCCTCGAGAAAGGATCATCCCAGAACGAGTGAAAGTATGTAGCTTGGCATAATATCATCTCGATTGCAAAATCTAATACTGTCAGCAGGTGCAACAGGAGATGAAACGACAGGAGATTGAGAGGCTCAAGGCGAGAGGCATGGCAGTCAATAACATGGAAAATGCCCGAGCTGGGGACTCGTACTATCCGTCCTAAATTGGCCGCAAACAACACTTGACACTTGTGAGAGAGCGTGGACTATTAAATGCTTACCTCAAATTGGGCAAAATGTCAGGACCTCGCCGTTGTTAGCCGAACTTGGGGCAATAAATACGTTCATTCAGGAACTATCGAATGAAACGCATTAATTACATAGATATGCCGCAGGCCCGATTCAAAAGTTTGGATTCTTTGGGCTTTTTACGAATATTTACTGTGACCGTCTTTCCGAATCCACTTCAAGCAGCTTTCCAAATTTGTCCCGGAGAATAAGATCCGTGTAGTCATCAGCGTTGCTACCCCACGGCTAGATATGTACGTGCTTTCATCCAGAAATTTTCCTGTTCGTTTTGGATATATGTCATTGCACTTGTTACATCGCCCTCTGTAACTGAGCTACGATTTTATGAAAAGTGTTCTTTATGGCGATGTTTACCTGGGCGGTGCAAGATCAGTGGGAAGACCCACGGGGACCCCTTGGAGTGGATAGACCGAGTCCAAAGCTTGCTCCTCTTACCTCAGAAAGCCCAGAATGGCTTCACAATCTCTATCTAAATGGGGTACACCTTCTGTACCTTTCAGTTTAACTAGTAACGCGCTGACTTCCTTGAAAGTGGGCAATAGTCAAAGGTGTAGTTCCTAAGGAAAAAGCCCTTCAGTATGCCGAAAGGGCCGAAGACTGGTTGGAGGGTTTTAGAATGGGATATAAGCGAGACGATCCCACTACGTACAAATCTACTAATATCCCGAAACATCGTCGTGCCGGTCTTTTTGATGCGTGAGTAAGATTCAATGCATTCGAAAGAAGGGAATGTTGATGCAATAAGGTTTTCTTTTTCGCATGCTCAATTTGTGTGGGACTGCAAGTCTGAGCCAGGCGTCAGGGATCTTTTCGCACAGATATGGGGGACCGACAAGCTTACAGTGTCATTCGGTATTCACGACCATATAATGTCGGCCTTCAAACTAACTAACTTCGGTAGACGGAGGAACTCTTGCTATTCCAACCCCTAATGAACCCAATCACGGCAAAGAACCTTGGCCACATGTGAGTACAGGAAAAAAAATTTTGATGAGATACCATTCAGCCTAAACGCAGTCCCAGTCCGACCAAAGTGCATATCGCACATGGGCTCATTGCATTCAAGGCCTGCTGAACCTTGTAAGATGTATTCTCAACAAAGGTTGTTTGATAGATTCTTGATTCCTGATCAATACATTCATAGCTTCCTAATGGGCCGGAAGATGGCGGTTTAGCAGTCATGACTGGCACGGCTTCTCTCTTCGAGCAATATTTCCGCGAGCATACAGCGGTACATTTCCTGACTTCATCCGACTTTTCTATTACATTTCTGATCAATTCTAGCCCCCTGAGGGATGGGTCAAACGCGATTCATTTATCTGGAACGACGATACACTCGAGTGGTTCAAAGCACGTGGATGCGAATGGGTGAAACCGAGTATGGACCCTGGCGATTTCATTTTGTGGGATTCACGAGCAGTACACTACGGTGCGGCGCCTACCGGTGAGAATAAACGCATGGCAATCTGTAAGTCTATTGTAGATGGTAAAAATCGTGGTCGCAACTCATGGTGGAACAGATATCTGCTACAAACCTGCAGAGTTCTTAACAGAAGAGCAAAGACAACGAAAGGTGGAAGCCTTCAATAGAGGTTATATGACCGTAAGCATTTCTAAATATGATACAAGATTGAAAAGGGCTAACATTAAAAGCAAAGTCACATGACCCTACTGACTTCGTGTTGAAACCGGATCAAATGGCAGATTGGAATATTCTACATCCATATGGTCTTCCCAAGCTTTCCAAGGCAGCACAGCAAGCAGTGGGCCTCATTCCATATGACTGATGATAGCCCTAGTTTCGGAACTTGCTACGTTTTTGCAACTGGGTCACGATTTCTATGCGTATTAATCACTAATCATATCAGAAATCTATTCTTTTTTTTGATTCGAACCACATTCCTTTGATGGTCACTCTGGAAGATCAGATGTGACGTTATGGCGGCTGATAAGCCCCTTGCCTCACGTGGACCTTTTGTAAAAACATTATGTCACCTTTGGCACATTATCTTGCAAAGAACTTGAATGATTTGAGATTTTGAAAGTATCAACGAAGACTTTTGGGAGTAAAATAAATGGGCGGTGGCTTATATCGATAACGCGATTTTATATTCAGAAATGTGTTGCCTTGATGTGACCAGGACGCCTATATAGAAGAAATATCGAACCAATTTGGGATGTATGTACGTCAAATCACAAATATAAGATGTTCCGCCTGACCTTTAGCACTTTCTTTAGCTTAGCCTTCGTTTTTAATTCTCATTTATGATCCAAATGTGCAGTGTATAAGAGCGTGGCAGTCGCGCTCCAACGCCGGAATTAAGGCACACAATAAAGTCTCAGAACCAGTAGTACTGTGTCATAAAAAGAATCCCTAGCAGTATAAAAACCAGCTAATTGGCGGCAGTTTAAAGCGCTCAAAGTCCTTATTATCTACAAGATTTATGAACACGCTTGAACCTGCTATTTCCTGAGGCTGCAGCTGGTCACTCTTTTGATTGTGTCAGATCTGTCCGCAATCAAGTGTAATTTGGTTATTTGATTTCCTTGATTTGCAAAGCAAGTTCAAATCATGTTTTTAAAATTCCTTGAAATGTCGAGACATTCTCTTGCGAATTTTTAATATTTCATCGAATCTCATATTCTTCAGCCTATACCTATCTATATTCTTGCATCACTGGTAGCACAAACGGCATCTACGATTGATATTATTTCCAGTATGGAGGCTGCCACCCTCCATTTAAAGGGCTCCATTTAAAGGGCTTCCACAAGGGACCCACCTGCAAATAAGGGGCCAAGACACCGCGGTAAGAAGCCAAACCACCAGACAGAGAACATATCTATACAAAAGAACATAATCCTCCTCACTGATGATATCAAGACAACCCTAGCCAACCAAAAAGGCTGTAAAATCCCAGAAGTCCAGTACCTCCTCCCCTCCTCCAAATGGCCCACACCAGCCTGTCCTGCCGGCACAAGACCAATTTATCTCTTAAGCGCTTATATAGATCCATAGAACACTCAAACAGCGGCAGAAAATACCTCCTGCAAACACCTAGGCCTAGGTAACAGCCCAACACTAACCTACAGTGTGAAGACCTCTACCAATTCATAGAGAGCAAGGGAATTTATAACCCTCAGGTAACAGCAGTAACGAAGTTGAAGAGTAAGGAAATCAGAGCTTTTGCGGGATCAGGAGCTGCTAAGGCTAGAATACTAGAATATCAGAGGTGGATTCAGAAATGATATCCCTCAGCATGCCCCTGAATCCTCCAATACAAAGCAATTATCCATAGTGTAAGGATAGCAGAAGGTATAAACCCTGTTAAAACAAAGGCCTTTTGAAGGATCTACGAGGGAAAGGAATGCAACACCCGAGCCTGAAGGTGACAAGTGCACACTAATTAAATGGCAAAAAGGCAAGAGAGTGGAAAATCTATTCATCCCTTGTACTCTCAGATCAAAGCTTATAGTAGGTTAAAGACTTGGTCAGGAAGGGGTTGGTCCGCAATAGAACACTTCTGATAACAAAGGAGTTCTACCCACAGTAAAGAGCAGCCCGATGCCTAAACTGTGGCCTCTTTAACTATATTGCCAAAAATTGCCGGGCAAAGACTATTGCGGAAATTCTTAGGAGACCACAGAACAGACAACTGCTAAAGCACAACAAGTATAGCAACTGCAAGGTATACCACGTATTATAAGCAACAACATGCAAGATTAAATAGGCAGCTAAAATTAAAGCAAAAGCCTTCCAAGCCCCAATAACCAGGAAATGGGAGAACGCAACAACATCTCGGTCTATGTCGTTTAAAATTGTCAAGGAGGCCTAGATATCTTGACCACCCATTTTTCAACAGCTTGGAACTCAGTGAATACCAACAAATATTTGGTATACTAATAGTAACAATTGGTTTTAGGTTTGAAATAGTTGATAAGTAATGATATGACCCCTAATACCATACTGATCATACTAACAATATCTCTTGCTGAATCTGCGCCAGACTACATGGACAGCTCGAATACCGCTGGGAAGCTTATCCACCATGGTCTTAACAGTATTCAGTATTGGTAATTTTGTATTTAGTTAGCTGGTTAAAATTTTGGGATTATCTAGAGCTTGCAATATCGATACCTATACTGCTGCTCTTCACAGATCTTCTTTGACATTGAGCGGTATCTATTAGCAGCTTTCATATCTATTCTTCCTATGTAAAGTTAAGCTTATATACCCCCTGTTCCTGGTACGTCTTGGTTGCCCATCACGTTTTTGGCAATTTCTGCTGTTACTATACCTCGTCCAGCTGTACCCATGAACACTCTTCCGTACATTCGAGGATCGCCCTGTATAAGGCCTAGGCCTCCATATTGATGCATGTCATCGTTTACTCTTACCCACGAACCCCCATTATCGTCTGAACGGTATAATGCAGTGACACTGCTCCTATCTATTTCACCCCAAATAAATAATGATGGATGATGGGCGCCGGGAGCTTTGGCGCCTATCGTGAAAAGAGTTGGATTTACACCGTCTTTGGTAATTTTCCGCCAATTACTGCCGAAATCCACCGAAAAATAAATGCCTTGAGAACCCAAAGGAAGATAGATATATCCGGCTTTGTCGAAGTCGACCACAGGAACCGCCCCAGTATTTGATGTTTCAGGGAGCCCGACGTCAGTGGCAGAAGAAGACCTGTAGCTGTTGCCACCATCAAAACTATAATACCACCTTCCAAAGGTAAAGCTATAAAAGGTTCCTTCCCGCACTTTATCTGAAGTAACATTTGGTGTTTGAATGTTCAGACCTGTGGGGGATGTCCAAGTTGCTCCCCAGTCAGAGGAGCAGTACGGTCCGGATATGTTAGTGACGGGATTATCTCCTTCGAGAGGCGTATCCGTTGTTGTCCAGACAACATGCTGCCCGGAAGAATCAATGGCTATGGTTCCAGAGTTTGTAGTAGAGCTATTTATCCCAGGGATGCAAGTAGCAAAGGTTTTCCATTCTATTCCGCCATCCAATGAATAAGCGCCTTGATGGCACCCAGATTCTGCTGTGTTATTGAGGCCATTGACCCCTACACGAACTATTGTGCCTTCCTTCTTACCAGCCCAGTCTAGTCCGTTCAAATTACTAAAGACAGGCAGATTGAACATTGGCTGTGGCACATTCAAATCAGGGTGGCGCATGCCATTGATCTATTTAAAGTCAGCTCGTTTCAAACGCACGAGGCTTTGATACTCACATCACCAAATCCAGAAAAGAGATGAGCATCTCCCCATGTAGGAGATGCCATAGCAAGATTCACGGTTTCTTCTATTCCTTGAGCTTGCACATACCATTGAGGAAATTCATTGCTTTCTATTGTTTTCACTAAATCTTTTGTCGCCCAGATAGTTGCACCTGTTCCATACATGACCTTGTCTTCGTCCCACGGAGACATTAACACAGCACTCATCCACCATCCAAACTTTGCAAGTCCATGAATTGGAGATGGAGCACCATAACCACCCCAACGAGGGCTCCAGTCAAAACTCAACCATGGTACAGATGTGCCGTTTTCAAGTGCTGCTTCGGCAATAGGATGACCCCAAAAACCATCAACATCTTTTCGATTGGGGGTAGAGAGCTGTGACACATCCTTCCACGAGCTTCCACCGTCCTGTGAGAAGTACATGCTGTCAAGTGCTGGCCCCGGATCACGGTCTAATGAAGTGATGACTATCATATTTGGGTCGTGAGCGGAGATACTTAGCCCACAATATCCACCGGGGGGAAACGCCTGTGGCTCGTATGGAGGAGGATAAGTATTCGTGACATTAGGAGTAATATCTTTCCAAACTTTACTGTTTGTATCATAGCTGAATACTACCCCATAATCGACGCCATAAGGGCCAGGGGAATCCCCAAATGTCACATACAAAACCCCATTGGAGGCAAGAGCGGCTTTCATAGGTTGTGGAGCAGAGCTTTGTGGTTTGGTTGCATTTGGTGGCACCGTGATCGTATCCCAGTTTCTTGGCTGCCCAGGGATAGGCGCCCAGGTTGACCCACTGTCAGTCGAGTAGAATAAACCTTCCGGCGCAGTTGCTCCAGCATATATTGTCCCTTCTTTGTTAAAATCAAAAAGGACAAAGACGATACCGATCGTATTGGCGAACGCATTGGGAAAGCTGGTGACGTTGGTCCATGTCTTCGCACGATCATCGCTTTTCCATAGCCCTTCCGTGCGAGTGCCCATCCAAAGCTCGTTCCCGTTGAATGGATTCACGGCTAACCTTTCTCCGTTGTTTCTACCAAGTTCATTGGAACCCATGGGAAAAGGGGCCGAGTAGATATCAAATGACTGGCCGTAGTCGCTAGACACAAAAAAGGCAGAATCGTTGGAGGTTAAATATCTCCCTTGTGCAAGATACAGACGGCTCGGGTTCTTGGGATCTAGAGCAATACTTTCGGTGCCCAAGAGATTGGAATTTGCTTCGCTGATAAAATCCGTAAGGGGGATCCATTTGTTGAGGGTAGTGTTCCAGCGGTAGCTGCTACCAATGTCAGTCCTCACATACATTAGATCTGGCTCTCCAGGATGCGCTAGAATGCCCGTAATGTATCCACCGCCTATGACAGCGACCGAGCTGAACTCATATGGATGATTTTGCGTCACTCCAAAAACTGCACTAGCAAGAAACGCAAAGGAAATGAATATGCTCAATAGCAATTGCATGATGAGGGATCTGGTGGAGGACAAAGTCAAACTCTTTGGACGGAAATTCGACATGGGAGTAAGCACTGTATGCTAACCTTCATTCGAAATTAGTTCTCATATGTCTTTTACTATACCCCTGGTTCATTGATCTACGCCAGGTCGGTACGGCGGTCCGCGAAAGCGAAAGAATCCATCAATCATGCGACACCACACGAGGGAAGAGGGGCAGGAGAATGCGGAGAGCACAACTCCGTACGCCAAAACGATAGACGAAACTGAGCTCTGTTACTATAATCTGCTTGCATTTAGCCGGAGACACATTTTTCGCAACCCTTGGCTACACAATCAATTTCTGTTTACGTCAATTAAGTCTAAGCCAAGGCTATTAAGTTAGCAAATGCACATTTATTAATGCCCGGAGAATTTCACAATATGCAGAACTGCCATGGATAGTCTTCTATGGTGTTCCTTTAGGCGCTCCTCAACAACAAAACTTGCTTCCACTTTCTACTGCCATCACGGGACGACTTTCTCTGTTTTCATATATATTTTGTGAAATGATAGAAAGTAGGGAGCGCAACTATCAATAAACTGAAAATTGTCAACAGCTATCGTGGGATATTGGGAAAGCCCGAGCGAGCAACATAGACCTAAGAAATTTCCATCCAGGACATTATATTACCTGATGAAAGCAAGTCAACCTGGTATTCTTTCGCCATGAATGCTGCATAGTTGAACAACACAGTGCTTGAATAAGCATTAAACTCATGTCTTTTCATTAGAGAAATATTTTTTAGAATTTATCCGCCTAGCTCCAGGAAATGGGGAAAGAAAGATTAAACACTACACGGTTGTACATGCACCTGTATAAGTATATTATATTACTCACGCTATCATCAACCAACCCAGCCTAACATTAAAGTCTCAATTAGTGGTGCAGGTATTGTTGATGCAACTTTCTCTTGGTTCCTCGGAAGAATCATCGCTCGCGTGACGATCGCTGAGAAGAGCCGGACTGCTCTCACCCAAGGACGAGATTCGATATTGGAGGCAGCGCAGGAACCCTCGCCAAGAAAGACTGAAATTTTTCACGGCATAAGGCTATTGAATACTACCGAATGAGGCACTCGCTTCATCATCGATCCAAATGGCGGATATATGCTCTCCTTCATTCGGACGACAGATTAAGCCTCACCTGTGAGCTCGAGATTCTTCGCAGAGACTTGGCAAATATGGTTCTACGAAGCGTCAAAGACCATCCAAATGTTACCTACCTGTTCTCAACCACTATTAGGAGTGTTGTTGTGAAGTACGACAAGGCCTTAAAAAAAGGGAATTTAGCAATGGACAGGTTTTGATCTTTGACTTGCTAGTTGCAGCGGATCGTCAATAGTCAAATGTGTAACAACGGTGCTTTCCCCCAAAATCTGTCTGCGCGATCAACATGAACCAGTACGGCGCACACTTCACTATTCCTCATCTCCCTAGCGACAACAATAACTAAAAGTTAAATGGTTAACCCGCGATTGAATTATGGCCAGTTACCACCAGGTCATATCCATATGGTACTGTAATAGCAATAATGAGTTACATGCCACACAGAGAAGCCCAGAAACAGGCATTGAAGGAAGCATGGAGAACCGATAGGAAAAGCAAGCTTCCTGTGCACGCTGGACAATAGTCTCTAAGTTAGAATGGGAAAAAATTGGACAATGAAGTTACAGAAGCTGGTTGGGGATCATATTCAAAGCAAGAAGCCCCCCACTTCGCACTCATGATTTTAATTTCATCGACCCAATCAGATGCCTGCAGACTTTGCCACGGTGTAAATTACATATATGTAACTCTCATATCGAGATTTCCTTCTATGGATAAAATAGCTGATTTCTGACCGAGGACAAAACTGTAGCGATCTTGTAACAAGAGTCTTCACCTCCAGTTTGAGTGGGGTCTTTGATGGCCCTTCCAGTTAAGACGTCAATCTATACTATGAGGTCCGAATTTCAAGTTGGGTTTTTAAACTGTTTCGGAGGTTGTGACCGGGTGAATCTCATCGCCCACTTGGTTTGAGGAATTCGGCATCATTTTCAACATTGTCTGCCCGAGCATCTTCCAGCATCTGCTCGATTCCACGGTCTTTCAGGGCTTTCTGTATGAATATTAGGAAGGGCTCTGAAGGGGACAGATGTATGGACCGACGCTTAAGCAGCTTTTGTATTGCTTGAAAAGGTGTTCGCACTCGTCCGTCTTCGCCATGCCTCGCAGGTACTTCTCGCTGTACCAACGCAGGAAGCAGTCGTCGTAGGACTTCTTGACCTCGTCACACTCCGGTGCTAGTGAAGCAGACATATTCGAATTGAGGAAATCACTGCTGCGATGACAATGGAGACAAAGTTACAAGCTCCTTGCTCTCAAAGCGTGGCGCATGGCCCTTGGCGTGGCACGGACATCGTATGAACCAAAGTGGCGTCAATTTATATTTCTCCGCTAACACCTGCACTCCACTTTGTCAATACAACTCCGTAGGAATTGACCGGGTCAATGTTATCGCGAGGGCCATGGCATATATACGTAGGGCTTATTTGAAGACCCAACTGTTGGCCATTCACACTTGGTCAGAGTCTGTGGCAGGATGATTTCAACCTCTTTATTCGCCGCCCTGGCGGGCATTGTATATCGAGCGTCTGCAAAGAGCCTCTGGTCCACAGTTCCAGTTAGAAACTTCAGCAATATCATCCAAACTGCTTATCCAATCGGCAACGGGAGGTTGGCGGCTCTCCCATTCGGAGACCCGGGTCACGACAAGTTGAGTGTCAATCGCGACATCCTGTGGACGGGAGGCCCATTCGAAAGCACAAGCTATGAAGGTGGGAATCCACCTGAACCGGTCTACCAATACTTGCCTGGGATCCGAGATTGGATATGGAAAAACGGGACGGGTAATGTAACGGCTTTAATGGGGAACGACGATTGGTACGGAAGTTATGCTGTCCTTGGAAATCTGACAATTTCTATGGCTGGTATCACAAGCGCAAGCGCTTACAATAGATCATTGGATTTGCAGACCGGCATTCATACCGTTTCATTTACGTCTGGAGGGAGCTCGTACCTTATGTAAGGAAAAGAGTAATTGCTCTGATTTCATAAGCTTACACAATGGACGACCACAGCAAGACTTATTGCTCTTACCCACAGGATGTTTGCGTGTATGATCTCATCTCTTCGAAACCTCTCCCTTCGATCAGTGTGTGGTGGGAGAACGTACAATCAAACATCTCCCTTGTATCTTCATCTTGTTCGTCAGGCCAGGCAAATCTCGATGGCATTACTCAAGCTGGGATTGGCATGACTTATAAGTCCTCTGCCCGAGTAGTTGGCGGCCATATTCAAACAAAGTGTGAAAATGGGAAACTCACAATTCCCGCCGCCGATCTCAAGGAGTTGGTGCTGGTATTTGCGGCCGGAACCAATTACGACGAGACTCATGGCACGGCGGTGTACAACTTTTCTTTCCGCGGACCTGATCCAGATGCTTATGTTCAGAATACAGTTGATGCTGCCGCTTCAAAATCTCCAGAACAGCTTCTATCGGCGCACTTGGACGACTACTCTCTTTTGGCCAATGCCTTCAGTTTGGATCTTCCTGACACGGCCGATTCATCATGCCTCGAAACAGCAGACCTGATTAGCCGGTACAGTGTCAACAATACGGCTGGTGACCCTTTCCTCGAATCCCTTATCTTTGATCTTGGTCGTCACCTCTTCATTTCTTCCTCGCGCCCAAACTCTCTCCCACCGAATCTACAAGGAAAATGGGCCTATGCGCTGTCCAACGCCTGGGGTTCCGATTACCACGCTGACATCAATCTGCAAATGAATCACTGGCCTGTGGACCAAACGGGTCTCGGAAATCTTCAACCAGCGCTGTGGGAATACATGGCAGATACATGGGCACATCGCGGAGCTGAGACAGCAAAGCTCCTTTACAACGCCCCCGGCTGGGTGGTCCACGACGAGATCAATATCTTCGGCTATTCTGCCATGAAAACAGGAGATGCTTATTGGGCGAACTTCCCTGCCTCTGCCGCTTGGATGATGCAGCATGTGTGGGACTATTACGACTACAGCCAGAATGCTACGTGGTTGGCCGCTACCGGTTATCCGAAACTTCTCAAACCCATCGCACAGTTCTGGCTCAGCCAGTTGCAGGAAGATGAGTACTTCCACGATGGCACGCTTGTTGTGAACCCTTGCGACAGTCCTGAACATGGACCAACGACTTTTGGTTGTACTATGTGGCAGCAGCTTATATACCAGGTCCTCGAGACCACTCTTCAATCCGCTTCAATAATCAAGGACACAGATCTGCCCTTTCTGAATTCCGTCAAATCTTCTCTCGCACAACTTGACAAAGGCCTGCACATTGGCGACTGGGGACAAATCCAAGAGTGGAAGCTGGACATTGACGTCAAAAATGACACGCACCGTCATCTTTCTAATCTGATAGGATGGTACCCTGGTTGGGCGCTCTCCTCTTATTGGGGTGGATATACCAATACGACCATCCAAAATGCAGTTGCGACAACTCTCTGGAGCCGTGGACCAGGAATTGCAGATGCCAATGCCGGCTGGGAAAAAGTATGGCGGGGGGCATGCTGGGCGAGGCTGAACAACACTATCGAAGCATATTATGAGCTTCGCTTAACGATATATGAAAATTGGGCACCCAACGCATTGAGCATGTATAGCGGCAAGAACGAGCCATTCCAGATTGATGCAAACTTTGGCTTCCCGGGTGCAGTGCTGAGCATGCTCGTGGTTGACCTGCCGCAGCTTCCTGGTTCAACGGACGTAAGGACCGTCGTCTTGGGACCTGCTATTCCTCCAGCCTGGGGCAATGGCAGCGTCAGAGGCCTTCGTCTACGTGGTGGGGGAGTTGTTGACTTCAACTGGAATGCGCAGGGAGTAGTGACGAAAGTGCAGCTATCGGGAGGAACTGCAGTAAAAATAACGAACGTCAAGGGTGAGCTCCTCGCGCAAAGTAGTGGACCCGACCGTCGCTCTATGAGTCTTCAAAACAACGTGTGATGGGTTGAGTGGAACACAGGCTGCTTGCTCGAGTGTCATGTCGGGTTCGCCGTATCGATTTCCAGTTGCGTTGTTCCCGGCTTCTTAGGATTTATAAGTCATGGTCCTCCCTGGCCTCTCCCTCTGTACCCTTGGTAAACCTTTTGGTGCATCGAGCGCCTTCGCGTACGGATTCACTTCTTTCTTCTTTCTCGCCTTCGTCTCTTCTTTACTCTCTTTCGGTTGCTGAAGTATACTAGGAGCCGATGCGTAATCGAATGGCTCCTCTTCTGCCGCAGGGTTTCGTTGTGTGGCATCCAAACCTTTCCCTGTAGCAGCCTCGGCGGCTTTTTTAGCACGCCTCGCAGCTTTTCTCAACCTTTTTGATTCAACCTTTTGTTGGAAGTGTTCATCACCAGCAAGTTCAACTTCGTCTGACTGCGCTGCCATATTGTCCATCTGAAGCGTTTGCGGAGAAACTGGCTGTTTCCTCTTCTTCCCAAGTTGTTTGAGGATAAAAATGTCTTCTTGTGCCTCGGCCTGTTGATCTTGATATGGCGTTGGTGATGAGGAAGTTGAGGCGGAAGCTTTCGAGGGCGTCGTACTCGATACTGTTGGATCAGCAAAAATTTCGGCAGTCAGTGGCGGCAGAGGGACAGTGAGATTAATAGCAATGCTTTTTGATGTGGGACCAGTTCGAGGAGCATCGAGGAGTACCGGACCCCAAAATGCGGACATCTCGCTGCGAAGTCGTTGTGGTGTCAATGTGACGACTCCATTTGCAGAAGAGGTCTGGTCCGTTCTCGACACGATGTTAACGATAGAGGGAACAGGCTGCTCGATCACGGATGATCTTCCGGCGAAAAGTTGCGGTTCGATTTTCTTCATCACATCCATCATCTCCGGCCCTTGCCCGCCTTCTTCCTTAGCCTTCTGAATAACGCCGCTCAGCTCATCCACACGTAATCGCACCGTTTGGGATGTGGGTTGTGTTGAAGCCAAAACGTCGGCTTTATTTGTTGGCATGGCTTTGGCCAAGCTGAAGATCTGATGATTGGGCATGACGTAGTGGACGCTATCATCCTGTTCCCTCGCCACATCGTCTCGCCATTTGTGCACTGCGCGAAATACCGAGAACTGCCTCTTTGATAGTAGGGCGGGAGTCTTGGCCAGAAGTTTGTACCACCCTGCCGGGCCCTGGCCGAGCTCGTAGTCGTAAATTGGGTGCTCATATCTTTGCAAAGCCACCTCTGAGCTCTTTGCGAGAACATCATTCAATTTATCGCCCGCATGATCTGGCATTGAGAAGTTCGACTTGGAAATAAGCTCGTTGCGCATATGGTCGTAAATATAAAGAAGATAATGCGTATCGCTTCGAGCATAATCGACTAACTCTTGGGGCAGGGGGCGAACGCGCCAATCTGCCATTTGAAATTGCTTCTGAGCATCCAATTTTGTGAAGCGCTTCAATAAATAAGCGTAACTTCCCCCTGGATAGCCGAGGGCTCGCGCAGCGTGATGCGTGTCGAATAAGCCGACCAGATAGAGACCGAGATCACGCTGCAGCCACACGACGTCCATATAAGCTCCGTGCAAGACTTTGAGGATGTTGGGATTCGCGAAGACCTCGTTCAAGCATTCTAATTTTCGTCTCCACGGTTTCAAAGTGTCGATGATCCAATCCTTGTCACGCGTACTGATCTGCATGAGACAGACAATGCCAATGTAAGACCGTTGATCATGATGTTCGAGATCAACAGCAATTTCGGAGGCCTGCTTCAATTCTTCTAGCATCTCGTACATGCTTTCTTCGGTATCAACAAAGGTCGCGGCCGTCGCATCAAATGGGCGATACAAGATCGGATCAGCGGCAGTATATACTTTGGCCGGGTAGCGGTATTGTTCGATCTCCTGTTGGTAAGGGTGGGGATATCTACGGGCCCAGTTAGTGAGTCTGTGTATCTTTCAGCAGGATGATGACAGATTCAAGAGTCTAATGCACTTGGCTGGCTGCTAGACAGCGGCGATGGACTGCTTGATGATCCTGGCGGCATACTGTAGTTCTTCAGAATACGCTCCCGAAACGACGGGCTCCTGCACCAGCGGCTGCACCGCGTGAGGTTTTGTCGTCAACAGGGGCTTAAAGGGACCTCGTTCATAATTCGTCGGTGCCTGTTCGAAGAGCAATTGGGGCTTGTCCATCTCCTGAGTCCTCAAACCCAACGTCACCCTGCCCGAATGCCTCGGCCGCACCGCCGCTTGCTCCGTCTCTGGCGTACTCATCCTCTTGACCGCGCCGGTGAATTCGTCTAGTGCGGTGTCGGCGCGCTCGAGCAGGCTGTCGACCACATCCACGATCGCGCGCCAGTTGCCGTCTACTGAATCCATGTCGGTGAGGCGAAGTGGGGAACTGAGGCTTCCCGCATGCGACGACGCAGCGCCCAGAAGGCGCTCCGCCAGGGAGAGGAGACGGGCATTCTGTTGGTCGATGGAGCGACCGAGCGTGGCGTCAAGGGAGCAGTGGAATGACACGTCCTCGGCAGCGAGTTGCGAGGCGGTACGGGTGGTGGAGACGAGAGCAGAGGTGATGGACGATTGCAAGGCGGCGAAGTCATTAGGTGAATCCATCATATGGACCATAATTCATTTCGGAAATGTCCTGCTCAGGACATGATTTGCTGTCGCGATGTGGAGGATGGTGTTCAAAGAAATCTGTCGTTTGGAACTTTTGTCCGTGCACGGGCCAGTTCCCGCCGAGTCAGTTGGATGTGACGCCATCAAGCATTTAGTGCCTCAGGACCAAGATGTGCACGTGCATATATCATATATATATATATATATAACATGAATAAAAGCACCCAGTTGAGATCGTGTCGTTGCAAGTAGATAAATATGGCACTAAAGATGATTCTTCACCCATCGGCAGACGACTTGAGTCACCTCATTCGCACTTGTCCGGTGATCGACAACCATGGACACAACATCCTCCGACCCCATCCCCTTAGATCGGGCAACTTCCTCACCATCACCACCGAGGCAGGCGGGGATGCCTTGGAAGATACTCCGGTATCCCTCCCTCACCTCCGGGCAGCACGGCAGTTGAGGAAGCTGTACAGCCTTCAGCCGGACGCGGACTGGGCGGCTATCTTGGGCAGGAGGATCGAATTGCTGGAGAGAGATCCCGATGGCTTCATGAAGCGATGCTTCGAAGGTACGCAAACCATTTTGATAGACGACGGCCTGGATAGCGGGGCCAGTATCCATCCCTACGACTGGCATGACCAATTTACGCGTTCTCCCTGTAAGCGCATCGTCCGGATCGAAGCTGTGGCGGCGTCCATCCTCTCAGACCTCCACCAACAAGGCAAATTGCCCGTCGGCGTGGCGATCGCTGATGAGGAGGCTTGCTCGCTCGCCTGGGTGAACTTCATTGCGAGCTTCGAGGAAGCAATCGTATCCAGCTTGTCCGATCCGGAAGTAGTTGGTTTCAAGTCTGTGATATGCTACCGTACTGGGCTGGACGTGACGACCGGGCGGGACATTGAGGTATCTGAAGGTGGTCTCCGAAGCTTTAGGCGGCATTTCTTGCCGGAATGCGTCGGAAAAGGCTTCCGCGTCGAAGCGAAAGGCATGAATGATGCACTGGTGATAAGTGTGTGTAAGTTGATTGCGGCCCATGACACGCAGATGGGCGTGGCAAAACCACTTCAATTCCATACCGGTCTTGGCGATAACGATATCTCGTTGTTGGATTCCAACCCTGCATGTTTGCAGCGTTTGATGAAGCAATTTCCGACGGTGAGTAGCCTCGATATCAGAAACTATTCTTCCGGCACGTGAAACCCGCATCTTCCACAATATTGTACTACTATAAGCCTGGCTTAGTAACCTCTGTTGATTTGCATGTTCTATGATAGGTCCCAATGGTCTTGCTCCATAGTTCTTACCCCTACACCCGCGAGGCTGGTTACTTTGCCACCGTGTACAAGAATGTTTATCTCGATATTGGTGAAGTTTTCCCCATGGTCAGCAGAAACGGCCAGGAAAATATTCTTCGTCAAGCACTCGAGTTGACGCCGACAAGCAAAATCCTCTGGAGCACCGACGGCCACCACTACCCGGAGACATACTGGCTGGCTAATAAGCAAGGTCGTGACACGTTGGAGAAAGTCATGTTAGAATATGTTGAACATCAGGATCTCACAGTATCGCAAGCTATGCTGGCAGCAAAGCAAATTTTGTTCGAGAACTCGAATCAGTTATACAACCTCGGATTAAAACTCCCAGATACGACTGAAGCAAGTTATGAGAGCGGAACGGTGGCAGACAATAACAAGGTGAGCTTGTCTTAATTGATCATCCAATTCCTCAGTACTGGAGCATGTGTACGACTTCGTGAAAAAGATCTTAAAAGAGTTCCATTGCACAATTTCCTATGCCTCAAATCGACTCGTGCTATTGCCTGGTCGACCTTGCATAAGAAATTTTTTTTAAAAAATTTTTTAATTTACGAAGGCGCATTTGTCATGTCAGAGTCCGTCAATTCGAGGCATCTGACCAAATTCAGAAAAATATTCAAATGAATACTACTAGCAATATCGATTCCGCAGGTTTCAGACCAAATTTCGAATCTCCATCACTGGTCAACATGAAGCTTTTAAGGGAGTTTCAATCCAAAAATAAGGTCCAATTCATTATCGTTCAATGGCTCGATTATCTTGGCACAATCAGATCTCGATGCCTTCCCATCAAATCTTTCCTCGACTTAATCATGGATAATAGTCATATCAGTATCTCCATGGGCAATCTGGGAACATTGCAGAACGACCATATGTCTCCGGTCTGTGACCCTGTTGGACAGATTTTGGTCAAGCCAGATCTTCACAGCCTGAGGCCGCTTGAAATAACTGTGCCGAATACACTCTCGCCCACGGGTGCCCAAACATCGACCGTCATGGCTCAATTCTTGAATAATGCTGGAGACCCTCTTCTGTTGTGCCCTCGAGGAGAGCTGCAGCGGGTGACAGACCTGTTCGCAAAGAATTATATGACGAAAATTCTCGTGGGTTTCGAGATTGAGATCACATTTTGCAAGCGAGTTCAACCAGAAAATCGGACAGATAAAGAGTATAGTTTTGCCCCAATGGATAACCAACACTCATGGGGCAGCTTCACTGATCAGCAAGCCTTGCAATCATTTCCGCTCATCGCCGGCATTGTCGCAAGTCTAGAGAATATAGGAATTGAGGTTTCGCAATTTCATTCCGAAGCTGGGCCCGGTCAATATGAATTCGTCCTTCCGCCTTCCTCTCCTGTCCAAGCTGTTGATACTTTGATCCAAGCAAGACAATCCATTCAGCTTATTGCGGCTTCCCACGGCTTCAGAGCAACCTGCTATCCCACGCCCTTCCCCGGAGTTGGAACCGCGGCACATGCGCATATATCTTTCAATACTCCTCCAGAAATGTTGATATCCGGTCGCGAAAAGCCTGATATGAGCATTATAGCTGCGATACTGGAGCATTTGCCTTCCCTGTGTGCGTTTACAATGCCACAGGCTGTCTCATATGGCCGAGTTGTGGACGACGGTTGGACCGGCGGTACCTGGGTTGCTTGGGGTTCGCAAAATCGGGAGGTCCCTATAAGACTTGTATCCGGAGAGGGAACAACAGCAAGTCGGTGGGAGGTTAGATGTTTGGATGGGATGGCGAATATGTATTTGGCTCTTGCGGCGATTCTGGGCGCCGGTCTCATAGGCCGGAAAAATGGTACACAAATGACGATAAAAAACTGTCTAAGTACTCTTGCTCGGCCTCGTCTGTTTTCTTCATTTTCCAGCTGACGTTAGACAGACAACCCGACGAAGCTCTCTGTGGAGCAGAAAAGAGCACTCGGCATTACGAAAAAGCTGCCCACTTCCTTAAGCGAGGCCCTCGCAGCTTTGGAGGGAGACCAAGAATTGGAGAAGGCGCTAGCACCGGGACTCGTTCATCATTATATCTCAATGAAGAAGGCTGAGCAAGAAATGTTAAATTCTATGCCAGTGAATGATAGGAGAGTATTTCTGATGGAACGGTATTAGATGCATCACTGCCAAGAAGGATGTCATCAAGTATTGGCGCCCATAGTGCAGCGAACAAGCCCGGCCTTCTGCACGTAAAGGTGAGACAACGAAGTTGAATACATTTTATCGCGCCAAGTCGTCGATCCGTTGTATGATTTTGCAAACTTCTCCACGACCTGGAAACTATACCTTTATCTTACAAATTGCCAATGGGAAAATAGTTCTCGTAGCCGGTCCAAGAAAAGACAGAGATGGCTCAACAACTTTGGAAACCGCTTCCTCTTTTAGCATGTAGATTTGTCGTCGACTGTTTGACGTATGCAGTCATTAATCAAAAGTACGACGCGGAAATAATAAGGATACCAGGTCTGCAAAGCAATTCTTTCTGCTTTCACGTACATATTTTCTGCATCGACCGACTGCAACTATTTGATGTCCGACATGCCTATTTCGTCAAAATGGTGGTTCTACTCAGCCTCGCGCATTTCACACCTAGCCAAACGCACCACGAAGTGTCGACATTCTGCTGAGGCAAGCTTGGATCAGCAAGATGAATTTCGTTGCGTACAAAGTATAAGATTCCGGCGAAACCTCTCGTTGCGCTGCAAGAACGCCACTGCTTTGAGTCAAAATGGCCACATTTTAAATTTCCTCTCTCCTCTAACCCATAAACATTCTAATATGTAGTTTTCAGGCTGTTTTATGCTAATCTCGTAGCTGCCTTGTCTCAGCGTAATCTGATTCCTGCAGGGAGCAGGTTTGTAAGTCACCTTTTACAGATTGTATAAACATATGATTTTTGACCTTTATCTTCCGAGGCGCTTGCAAGAAATAATATACCGTTTGACTAGAGAGGTGCAAAATAGCAGGAAGAAATCAAGGGCTGCTTATGCCAAAAATCACGTGAGTCGCTCGAACATGGATTTCTGGACATGTTCGTAAAACACACTCATGTATGAAGAAGTACACTTTTTGACGGTTGGAAATTGTGAACGAACAAGACATGGAGAATTGAATCAAAGATCAAATTTCTTGCATTCGACTTGTTTTGACACCATCCTCTTGCACGCTTGCCCTGGTTCTCAATCTCGCAAGAGTAAGTTTTCTCCCAGTCTTCTGTTGTCAAGGCTTTGCAGCTAATAATGCTGAAGGTACAAATATAGGCACAATCGTATATCGAGCTGTTATGGATCTATGAGTGCTGTCTTCAGCCTGTAAATTGCATAGAGCTTTGGATTTTCACATGTTAGATGCGCCCGTTCCTGCCTTGACCCTGAGCATAACAACCGTTGCTCATGAAACGGGTTTTCTCTAGTAATTTCCTCTGACAGGTCTGTTTCAGTGGCTTGGATCGTTGAAATTTTATGTTCGTTATCTCCAGCCAGAAGTATCACATTGACACATAATACACGAAAATGGGGGGATTGTCAGCATGGAATTACAATGCAGAGCCATCAATCGACGAGCTAGTTACCCAATTCCAGACACCAGGCAAAGCCATGATTGGTGCATTGCTCAAGATTGCACACAGTTCTGAGATACTTGCCCGTCTTCCATACCAGGGCCCGCCATATAGGATTGTTGATCCCAAGGTCGTCGAGCGAGGCGTCAATACGACAGCATTGTGGAATAACCCCTGGACAGTGATGCAGTTTGCTGTTGGCAAGATGGCAGGAAATAGTGTTAATCTCGTAGACTTGCAGCTCACCACCGCCACGCCAGCTCAAGACCAAACAGAAAAGGAGAGTCAGTGGACTGGCTCGGGGCACAAGGCTGCAACCTTGATCCAAGCCCGAACAGAAAGGAACGACCAGATCATTCTCGTGCAGCCAAATTCTGACATAACAACCAAAACACGATCAGGCTGGGATGTCCAACATTATTATCCGCAGCACAACAATGCTCCGCTGCGTCAAGCACATGCAAAGAGGGAAGCGTTAAGCCGCAAGCGGAAGTTCGTCCTCTGTGATTCATCAGCTACCATTGTGCATTGCCCTCCGAAAGAGGACCAAAAGCTAACACTGTCACAAGGGTATATTTTGGCGAAGAGAGCGAGAGCTGCAAATCAGACGGCATTGTGTTCCAAAGAGGTACCGCCAGAATCAGTATAGAGATCCGTCAAATTGTGGAGTCAGTCAGGAGACTTCGAAGAAACAAAGATGGCTTGCCAATGCGCATAGCGCTCAGGAAAAAGGAGGGCATGCATGGCCACTTCGGCAAGAGTGCAGGGTGCTTGAAGGCTTCCTCGCCGTTAGCAGCCTGGTATGGGGATACCAAACTATTCTCCGAAAAGTGGTTGCACCACTTGCATGGGGTCAAATGGGCCATTGCATGGGAACATCGGTATTAGATGGAAGTCCAAATCACAGTCTAAGCGGCTTTACCAATCTGGCAAGGAGATTGAAGTTGGACATGGACAATGGCGTTCCTTGAATCGGAGAACGATGCTGCCACTTCAGTGGCATAACGAGTAACTGTGAATTCCAGTAAATTAAGCAGACAAAGTCGTCTTTGCTTCGCTTTAATGTTAGTCTCCATTTAATCCCTTTTCTAATGCGGAGTCTCAACTAGGACCAAAAAAATTGACGATCCATGAACGCCTGTTTTACGTCCACTTCACATTTACAACACCGTATGTCATGTCCATGTCTCGGGCGTGTACAGATTGGGGTTGTGCTCTCTCGACATTGTGAGGAAATACTCGGAGCCTAATTTGACGATAAAGGGTACGGAGTGTCATTTTTCCGCGTGGCAGTTTTTGATTTGGCATGTGTGAAACACTATCATATTGAATTCTACGTATCGGCAGTGAAAATGATAGATATATTTTCATTCCGAGATCTAGCAGCTGCATTACCGCATGCGCTTCTCGCTCATGATACAGTTCAATCTTTTTGGCCTTGACACATCTGGAATCAGGCACATTCATCCAATATTTGTCGTTGATAGCAGCGTTAACACCATTGGATCGATGGATTGCGAGAACATTCTCTTCGACTTCAATCCGGCTCTGAAATAAGCCCGATTTCGACTACAACGGGTTCAATCGGTTGGGTTGAACAATTTTTCCGTGACGGAATATTCGTCCTTGAAGACATGACACTCCTCTATCACTGTCCTCTCCGACAGTAGATCCTGTAGCCTCATCCCATTCGAGGCCTTATATAACCCAATTGCTGTCTAATATAAGCCTCGTTGTCATAATTGTTCCCTCGATATCGGAAAGGGCCGGTGGAAGGCTCCTTCACTAAACTTCGGAGAGCAGAGAAAAAATTTAGGAGTCTTCGAAATCGACGTGTGAGCAGTTGGAAAGACAGATGAATTTGAACTACTGCGCCGCTAAATCTCTCACAACATCAACATATCGTCGTATTCAGCCAAATAGCTTTTATGTTTGCGTCTGCTTGCCCGCGGGCTATAGCGACATGCCTCCCTGGTTTCACAGGACGAAGCATAGAATTATGACTTGGGCCTTCTGGTTCTCAGCGGTTGTAGCGTCACAGCCGTTTCGCCATGACCTCTGTCGTTTGTTCTGATGGATCACCCATCTATCGTCCCTCGACGGGCAGTCACCGGCACCGCAAATCTACTTCTTGTGCCTGACAAAGCAAATGATCGGCAGCTTACATCGTCTCGTTCTTCCCTGACTCTGACATTTCACCGGTGACGGAATATTGCACGTTACTTCGAACCTGTGGCGGAAATAGTCCATATGAACAGCCTCACTTGACGTCCTGGCGCTCGCGATCAAACGATGCCACAGAGTCAGGCGAGTCGGGGAAGCACACGATGTACAACTGGCCCATACGTTGTATTCGTCCTGGCCTGATCCGCACCACTTATCTTTTATCCCGATCCGGCCTTCAATTGGGCGTTTGGCCCTTTTGTACCCATCAGTGTAAAGTGTCATTGAAGTTTTTCCTCTGGATCTCATGACACTTAAGGTGGCGGCACCGTCTATGACTTCGTCAGATACTACTTCTCCTTCAGTACGGAGGCTGCCCCAGTTGTCCACGATCTGATCGAGGAAGTTGAGACGGATCCAGCCAGCAATCACGTCCTATTTAATTGTAAAATGAAATTCTCGCCAACATTGCTTTCGAATAATAGAGAACCCGCGTTCAAATATTTGGGTGCGCATTAGGTGGCAGCATAACAAGTGTCATACATGAAGCTTCAAATGCACAGCGTGCATGACTAGAAGATGATGGCGCGTGAATGCGTGAAAACCAGGCAACGTAACAAATGCTGGTTTGCAATTCTGTCACCGAGCGATTGAGCAGGGGAGTTTTTGCGCTGAAACATTGACACTTATGGGACTCAGTAGAAAGAAATGGAGCCTTCATATCCAAATGAATCTGCTTAGGTGAATTCTGCCCATGCCCAACATGGCTTGATGTGCAATCCACAAGCCCCTTTTGCCAGCTGCTCAGCTCCGGCGCCTTCTTTGACAAGCTCGCCAATGGACAAGACCAAAATATCCCGATTTGGCCAGACATATCATTCAAAACGTCTTACATGACATAACAGCATAGGAAATCCATTCCGGGCTCCCCCCTCGAAGGCCCAGCACCGACACGCCATCCATACTGCTCCACCAAGCACAACCGGTGTTTCCGCCTATCATACCGCTTGTAGTCGCATTTCGGACATGTGTAAGGAGGGGCCCAGTGTCCAGGGAATTGGGGCAGTTCCAAAGGATGGCGGAGATGTCCCTCCGAGAAATCCGAGCAGGTGGCGAGGTTTCTGCCTCGGCCGCAAGGTTGCTTCAGTTCGAGCCTATTAGTGATCAGTCATGCTGTGCAGTAATGGGCCGAACTCATGCACGTTACCATCGATGATGGCAAGTATGCGACTTCCACAACGTAGCTTGGCACATTTTTTCTGGCTGCCGACTGAGATGCCCGTCTCGGCAAACGGCGCAGCACCACCTCCTCCCCGGTGCCCCAGAGCTCGCCACCCTCTAGACTTGTGATCCTAGTCTTTCTTCTCGGACGGGATGTGCTCGGGATCGGTCTCGGCCAACTCTCTCTCGCGGATGGTGTTCATGAGCTCATAGAGCTGGCCCAGCTGCTGATCTAGTCATGCGGCCGACCTCTACGTCAGCCAACACCAGGTCAAATCATGTGGAAACCTCACTTTACGCACCACTCATCTTATCAATCTTGCTCTTGTCCATCTTTTCGCCCCTCCAGGCATCGCCCTCAATGGACTGCACGTACATCTGCCACTCGCTCAAAAAACCCACGATATGGACCGGATTGTCCACATTTCGATGTGCCCGAAACTCAGCCATGACGTATTTGTCGCCCAGCACTCGCATCTCGTGCGGAAGATGTTTGCGATGTGCTCGCAGGATTCGGCGGTAGAGTGGAATGGGCGGGAGGAGTGCCATTGGCACTGGCCTGAGGCCGGCCGATTGTGTCCCCACCGACGACGGCACTGCGAGCAGGCGGAAATTGGGACGCATCACGGCACATCCAATACTTGAACAAGGAGGAATGGAATCGAATAGTAGGCGATGATTGACGAGATTCACGTGCATATCAAATCGTGCCATTTAGGCAAAGCTCATCGTCATCCTCCGACGGTTGGTTCCGGGATGGAGCCGAAGGCAATGCCTCAATCCGGTCCGCAAACTCCTCCCCCTCCAGTTCTATTGCTTGTGCCCGTTGCTCGTGTGCCGGTCTTCGCCGCGAGAAGAACTTCCACAACGCACCACGAAGCCTCGTCCTCCTTCCTGTGCATCTTGTATCGACCTCACGTTGCCTCCGTCTGCCGCCGCCTGCGGGCCAAAAAAACAACCATTCGCCGGATCGCATGTCGGCGCTAGGGTGACGCGCACTTACCAAATAGCGACAAGATGGCCACCACTAGCCCAGAGTCACCAGACACCGACCCGTGCTCCTGCAGCGGACACACCACCCACCCGGGCACGGGGGCGGGCACAGTCGGCGGGCACGAATGCGACAAACGGGTGTTCTACGAATCGCACCGGAAGCGTCGGCTCGACGTGCACGTCCACGAATACACAGACAGCAGCAAGATAGGTGGAAAAGGAGAGGGCGGGAAGGGGCAGGAAATGTTGCCGACGCCGTCGACGTCGCATGTGAACTATGAGCATGTCTACGAACCGGCCGAGGATTCCTTCCTCCTCCTCGACACCATCTCGTCGGCTTCAGAGAGTGCCTTCCTGCGTTCTCGTTTTCCCGTGGCCTCGCCCTCGCCGCTGGTCGTCGAACTCGGAACGGGTTCGGGGGTTGTGCTTGCGTTTGCCGCCGCTCAGAGCAAACACATCTTCGGCCGAGCGGATGTGTTGACCCTGGGATGCGACATCAACCAGTTCGCCTGCAAAGCGACAGCCGAGACCGTCCGCTTGGCCATCAAGGAGGAGAACGCGGGGAGAGAATGCGCGCAGTTTCTCGGCAGCGTCAACGCCGACTTGACGGCGGCGATCCATCCCGGTTCAGTGGACGTGCTGATCTTCAATCCGCCTTACGTTCCCACGGAAGTGCTGCCCGATGGGACCAACAACGACGAATTTGCCGATCGGGACGATTTCAAGTCCAGCGAGGAGTTCGAACGAAACTCGTATCTTCTCGCGCTGTCGTACGCCGGTGGCGTGGACGGGATGGAGGTCACCAATCGCATTCTTTCCCAGCTTCCAACGGTTCTCAGCAATCGTGGAATTGCCTATATCCTTCTGTGCGCGCAGAACCAGCCCGAAACCGTGAAGCAAGGGATCAGGACTTGGCCCGGGCCATGGGCGGCGGAGACGGTCGGCTCGAGTGGCAAAAAGGCCGGATGGGAAAAGCTGTCCGTCATCCGCGTCTGGCGTCCTTGATGGAAGACAGAGATTGCTATAAAGACGGCGTGTACGGTCCGGTGCACACCATGCTGTGCCTCACAGCTCACTCCAACTCCACCCGTTCCATCTCCCCGCCCCAATGGAAGTCCGACAGACCCTCATTCCAAGGTTCGCTGGCTATTACCGAGTCATTTGCATCGGTGCTGTTCTTTGAAGGATTCCATGGGGCCAGAAGGTCGTCAGACAGGATCTCCGACCTCTTTCTGGTCGCCTGTTCTCTTGCACTCAGAGGAAAGAGGTTGATGTCAAATTCTTCCTCATCGTCGGCCACATGATCTGCAATGCACTTGGTTTTGTACAAGATCACGTCACCCATCCCTTGGCCCCGGTGTACTTCAGCAATATGGCTCAGCAAGACATCTGTGCCATGATACACTGGGCTCATCTCGCCAAGAAAGACGCAGAACATGCACTGAAACGCGTATTGGTGGTCTTTGACTTTGTGCTGCTGCACGTGGCTCTTCGCCAGGAAAGCCCAGCGGAGCTTGATGCCTTTGGCCTCGTAAGTCCACGTTTTCGTCCATATCTTGTCAATGGGAATGTGACCTGCAAAGGCGCATTTGGCGGCACAGGCGAGGAAGTAGACATTCGATTGGGACCAACCGTCGTTGAATTCCTTGCACTTGGTGAAAGCTTTCGCTCGGTCACCATTCTGCAACTTCCACGCGGATTTGCAGAATCCCAAATAGTCGTTTTCCGGAGTTGGTGTTGGAATCGAGGTGGAGGCATTGTGCGTATAGCTGCTCGGGACAAGCGAGGGCGTGTTAGATAGTGAACGCACGAGCATGGCACCCGAAGACGACGGGACATATTTGGAATTGTCATTGGAGGCTCCTTGGATCGACGTCACGGTGTTTCGGCGATCTTCACTCAAGCCACCCCAAATCTTAGATGTATTGTCTTCGCCCTCGAGTGAACTGTTGAATTTGGGAATCCCTTCTTTGTTTGGGGATTGATCGCTCGCATCGCATGTGGGAGGGGGTTGGAATGGCACACTTGCCGGAGAGGTGGATGAATGCCGAACCGCTTCTTCGACGAGTTTAGGAATTTGTTCTTGAGATCCCGAATGAGCCCGATGATGTCGGGTAAAGAAGTCTCTCAAAGAACCATGGCGTTTGCGATTTACACGTTCTTGCTGACTGCGACCATCTTCCGCACCAGAAACGCTTTCTTCTTCGCCTGATGCGTCGCGGGCCGTGCTGTATTGTCGTGTCCATGTTCTGTGATGTATGACCGATGCCGGACTAAGAGACGATTCGTGAGAACTTCGTATTGGCAGTTCGGTTGGTGATGCCAAGCTCGGATTGCTGGTGCTCCTCTCACGTTGTTGTCGTGGGACTTGCAGCTGCTGCTCGCCGCTGTTGCCGACCGATTGTGCCACCAGAAGCCGCTGTCTCAGCTCCAAGAGACAAGTTATCGCCCTGTCCCTTCCCAAGTCGGCCGCATCCACCAAGTCCATGAACTCCGACCCTTCATTGTCATCCGAAGAGACGGCATTCCGCAGCTTTTCCAAGAGCGTACTTTGCAGCTGGATCGTGACCTGCTGCAGCGCGATGACCGCCAGATGGTCGCCATCCTCGAACCTCTTGCCGAAGCGCTGGATACCACGGTTCTTTTCCCTCTCGATCTCCTCAGGCGCCTGGTCGATGCTCTCCTCGAGCAGTCGCGGCGGCGGCGGCGCGCGGTTCGCGGCGCGACGAGCCTTGATCTTCTGGATAATGGCGCCGCCTTCGCGGAAGGCCGACACCACGTCGGCAACACAGGCCTGCCCAGTCGGACATGTCGCGTCAGGACGGACACATATGACAGGAGGGAAAAAGGATGGATGGCGATTGTCGTCATCAACTTACCACGATCCCGACCACTTCGGCCATGCTGCGGCGCGGGCAGGGGAAGGCTAACGATGAGGGGGAATGCCACACGACTTCTTGGACAAGACTTGGCAGATTGATGGCGGGTGAGAAATACGCAGCGCTGACATGCCGGCACCTCGACCTCGTCTGTCGGCGGCCGGCTAGTTACATGGTACGGAATGTGTGTATCGGCGAGGCTGTGGCTGGGCCCCATTCCTGCCGCACCGCATGCACAGTGCTTTGCTCCAGGCCATGCACGTGTGTGACGAGGCTGACTAAGGAAGAGGGCAGGTAACTAAGTCAGTTCATACATCGAAATACACCTTCACAATAACTCAGGTTGGAAGGCACGCATATGCGGGGATGTATACGGTACAATAAACGAGATCCACCCGAGAAGTGGGTGAGAGGCTTCACGTGCGAGCGTAGCATGGAAAGGAATGCCTATCTAAGTTCGTGCAGAGCCGACTCTTCCATCTTGCCGCCCTGTACGCCCTGTCGACACCCTGCCCGCGGTGCCGGCCATTGGGGCCAGCACGCAGAACTTGCCCCGCTGCCCGCGGGCCTTATCGCCTCCAGGCACAAGATGGTCCAGAGATGGCCTCGGGGGGAGCAGCACAAGACACGATCGCTGTCGATTCATTGGATTGTGTACGTACGACTTATCTAACACGTTTGTGAAGCAGGTTCGCAAGACATGGGGGGAGCTCCAGGGTCAAAGTATCAGGTACCGCGTCCAAGGCGATCGAGTATGGTATATAGAGGCATAACCGTCCGTTCCAATGCTGTGCAAGATGTACTCGCTCAACCTCCCAAGCCCCTTCATTCTTCATCCCCCCCCATTCTCCCCCAAACGGCCCAAAAGATAGTCCAATTTCCCCCCTCATCGATACCCCAGCACAGTTCAACAATCATTCAATGAGAGATGGCCCCAGCACTCACCAACTCTGCCGCGGAGGCCCAGACTGCTTTCAGCTATGAGAAGCCGTCCAAGGCGATATTCCCCGACGGTTACAAGACGAGCGGGCAGTGTGATCCCACGTACGAGCAGCTGAAGCCTTACCACGAGTTTCCCAAGGAAATCTCAGGCCCCACCGTGTGGAAGGCTGATGAATACAAGGACCATCCCGAACAGTGGGTGCATCACTTCAGCGAAGACGAAGTGACGGAGATGAGCGAGGCGGCGGATGCCTTCATGGCGTCGAACACCCCGTTGACGGGCATCACCCAGGTATGCCAGTGTGAATCTGAGCTGTGCCGCGGGAATGAGCTCACTCTTTGCTGGCGCAGGACAAATTTCCGCTCCCTCGCATGTCGACCTTCCTCGACGCTCTCCGCAAAGAGATCTTGAACGGGAAAGGCTTCCTTCTCTTCAAGGGCTTCCCAGTGCAGGCATGGGGCAAGCACAAGTCCGCCGTGGCCTATATGGGCCTGGGAACCTACCTTGGTTACTTTGTCTCGCAGAATGGCTTCGGACACGTCCTTGGCCATGTGAAAGACACAGGGGCGGACCCGACGCAGACGGACAAAGTCCGTATCTACCGCACCACCGCTCGCCAATTCTTCCACACCGACGACTGTGATATCGTCGGCCTCCTTTGCATTGCCCGGGCACTCGAAGGAGGGGAGAGCGATATTGTCAGCACCCACCACGTCTTCAATACGCTGCAGCGAGAGCATCCAGACGTCGTCGAGACGCTGACGCAGCCAATTTGGTACTTTGACCGGAAGGGCGAGATCTCGACAGGACAGCAGCCTTATACTCGTCAGCCCGTCTTTTACACAGAACGAGGCCCCAACGGTCGCGTGTATACCAAGTGGGATCCTTACTACATCCACTCTCTGACCCGCTTCTCCGATGTCGGCATCATCCCGCCACTCTCGGAAGCTCAAAAGAAAGCCGCCACTGTCCTCGAAGAGACCTGCCAGCGGCTCGCTCTACACATGGTGCTGGAGGTGGGCGACATTCAATTCCTGAGCAATGCACATATTCTGCATTCTCGAACGGCTTATAAAGACTTCCCGCCTCCGGCTCCGCGGCGGCACCTTCTGCGCCTCTGGTTGGCAACGCCAGAGGATGAGGGAGGCTGGGAGTTGCCATTTCCCGACAGTGCACACAAGAAGAGGGGAGGTGTGCAGGTGAACGATACGCCGCCGAAGGCCGTCTTGGATGCGGAGTGAAGGTGCTGGCGGTATGAATCGGTAGCGTTGATCAATCTATACTAACTCCACTCTCACCCAGTTTAGCAGCATAGGTATGGGTTTCGCAAATCCCATTGTACCGTTCAGATTGCAGCTCGGTGGAATTCCTTTCCAGGAATCGTTGACCTATCATGTGTTGCATACGTCAGAAATAAAATTATCTGTACTCTGCCATCATCTCGCACTGACCACAGTTCCGAGACCTCCTGTAGAGTTGCACGTCGTGCGGTCAATAAGACGCTCTGTATGCACCCCGCCCAGTGCTTTACGCTGTACCAATGGAGATTGCGAAAGGAGGAGCGAGATGGTGATTCGAAATCAGCAAGCTTGATCAGAAACTGGCGATGACGCCCAACATTGCATCGAAATACATGCCGACTCTATTCATAGAACACCAAACAGCGCACCTCAATGCTCTGCCGACCTGGTGCCTCCTGAGGCGTTTGAGGATCAAAGAAAGCCGTGTGCGGGTGTCCTCAACGCCAACCCTTTCTTCCCTCCCGGCATACCCTCACCCCAAGAATCAAAACACTTCAGCAACATGACCTCGTCAGGGGTCATATCCTTCATGTAATAAAATCGATGTCGCTCGCTTGGTGCCACGCTCATGGTCTCGCCTCGGACCTCGTACCCTTCAGTCGAATCATAAGATGACGGGTCCGGAAGCTTCTCCTTCCCCCGGTCGTCGTCGTCCGTGACTGAGTCCGCGCGCTTGGGGTACATTAACTGGACGGGAATGAAGTCAGACGGGTCGGTGCTTCGCCAATCGATGACCGCGAGCGGGAAGTCAGACGCCGGGTTCTCGATCGGCCGCCAGACATTAATGATCTGGTACCGACCCTTTAGCAACTCTTCCGCCTCTCTTTCTGGCAAATGCCTTCTAACGCGTTGCGCCGCGGCTTCGGGGGGTCTGATCAACGTGGACCTGTTGCACTGGTTGTCTCGGTGAATCTTTCTGCCGTCGCCGAATTGTGTGGTCGAAGATCACAACCTTTTTCACCCCCGGCAAGCGCTTTTTTAGCATCGCCTCCACCTCCTCGTAATACCCTCCTCGCACGGCCGCCTCGTCCGTGAACTGCTTCTCCTTTGCTGGCTCGTGATAGACGGCGAATCCCGAGTTCTCTGTCGTGAAATCTTGCTCCTGTCCTCTGAGATTATGAACTGGACGCTTGTGCTCCGTCATCTTGAATCCCATGCCCGGCCCATCGACCTTGGCCCATGGCTGGCCGGTGTACGATGTCGGGTCAATATGCTTGAAAGTCGCGGTCGTCATGCTGGGTCCGTGAAAGTGCGAAGACGTGTGGAAAGAGGAAGTGGTTTTTCTTGTCGTGGATCCTCGAGGAGCAGCTCGACGCAGAATCTGATGGAAGGTAGAAGAGGAACGTGAGAGCATCTACCTGCGGACCAAAATTGGAAAAACAAGACCCAGGGCGATGGTCTCTCGCAATGAGGTTCTCAGATTCAAATCTACAGAAGTGGCCCCATTGACCTCGGACGGGCATGCAGCGTTTATATGTCGCGTCATTCGGCAGAATGGGCGAGAACCTCACCTCACGCAATGCAGTGGCCGAGGAAGCGTCATCGCCAATTAATAATGTGATTCACCCAAAAAGGGCAAGATGCGGCCGAGCGCTAAGCTTAGAGAGGCAAGAGCGAGAATTGCACGAGATTTCGCCCTGGGAGCATTTCCAATCCATCTGATGAACATTACACCGGTACTGTGTCGAACACGCTATCGTAAGGTAATCAGAGGTCATTTCTACACAGGTCTATTTGATTGGAATGGAATTGGCATTTATTCCTTACTCTCTCTTGAATATGAACCGCTGTTGAGCATAAATCGAGTAACATGATATAGACCAAATTGCATTGGATTAGCAACATGTTGTGTCGAAAGCAGTTGAATATAGGGGAGTTGACCAGGGACCAAGGTAATCGGAGTTCGCATGCAGGGCAATTTTGAGCTTCCGCAATTTCCAATTTGAAAAGCTGGAGCCGGAATGGCCTTTCAGTTGATCCCAGTGGTTATAGGATGCTATCATACATGAGCCCTCCCGTGACTGATATTATCTTCGATCATGATCCTAGCAAACCAACTTGACTTCCCGAGATCTAAGCTAAACTGACCATTTGGGGGAAAGACGTTTTGTGCACAGCCATTAACGAAAAGATCCACCGCATGCTTATCATGGCATCCGCATTTGCATAACTTCCGTTATATGATGAAATGCTGCTGCATAGTCTTTCATCCAAATTTCTAGGCAAATCTGCATGTTCCACCTATTCCTTGGATAACGGCGAGTTTTGTACAAAAGAAAGGCAAGCATTTGTGCCATGGCCATGACAGTATCGTGCCAATGCTGGGAGCAGGGGACAATCAGGTCTGGACTTTTGTCATATACATGCAGATGCTTGTCCCGTGGACATCATGTTAGCGGTGTTTTGCAGCAATTGCACTTCATAGAAATGTAAGCGAGTGCTTTCAAAGCGGAGAGATCACCCATATAGCCACACGCCTTGCATTCTGTGCGGGTCTCCCTTCGTATTCGCCTTGAATAGTGTCGAAGAAATTCTGGTCTTGGTCGGATTCAGTTCCGGGGCCAGCAGGGAGCTCAAGAGCCTGTTTCATCAACGGAAGTGTGTTCGCGTCGTGCGCGGAAGAGTGGAATGCTGATGAAATGAGAAGATCGCCCGGTCACGAGGTTTCGAAAGCCTTCGATGGCATCCCGCATATCAGACGTCTGCAGGTTGCTGCCGGCGGGAGTGACCGGGAGAGGCCAGCGTCGAAAGATCCCACAGTGGCCGGCATCGCATAGCGCTGTGAGCATTCGACAATGCCGTACACGTACTTCACCCTTTCTTGTCTCCTCTCACCTGCTGCCTCAGTGCCTCAAGATACTCGCTAAGCAGCCCTTTCCGTCCCTCCCCATCTCCTCCCAACTCCCGCCTCTGTACGGTCTCTCTCCACGCAGCATCTGCTGATTCCTCGTCCGCCTTCGCCGCCTCCATCTCCCCGGCACTCTTAGATCCTTGATGTCCCATCGCCCGACTGTCCATCCGCACGCCAGCACTGCCGCCACTACTCCCAGCTTTGCCCTCGGCATACCCAATCTGCGCCTTGATCTCGTCGAGGAAATGGCGCAGGAAGCCAGGGGAGCCGCTAGGCTGGTCAATCTTGGTGCCGCCGAGTTCTTCAGGTGGTAGGCCTTGGCGGAGGCGATGGACCTGGCGCGCCACCTTTTCTACCGCGCGGTGAAAGGCCGGCGTGCGCAACAGAGCTTGCACGAGGTAGGCTTCGAGAAAGCGCAGCCAAGGGGCCATTGAGGTCGTATGCTTCGTATACAGCCGTATCTCAACCTATACAGACAGATATGCATATGAGGAATACATAGAGATGGTGAAGTTACGATCTATGATTGTATCGGATGACAAAGCGTGGGAGGGTGATACCCTGCATGCGGCGGGCGCTTGGGTCGAGCCAACGACATCCACGGTGCTGTGCAGCCAACACCGCCCGCGGGCCTAGCCTTGTTACGCGCCTGAAGGCCAGACCTCAATGCCTTCTTCCATAGTGAGCCCGGTGTAGGTGGATCAATCGATTCTTTCTTCTTCGCCCATTCACCTTCACCCCGCCCTTCCCCTCCCCCCATCACGATCAATCACCCGCCCATCCTTCCTCAGGTTGCGTCCTGCTAATCGCCCAAGACGGCCACACGTAAGCCTCTCGACCACTATCCGGTCTCAGTTTCGCCTCGTCCGCCTCCGCCGGTCCGCCTCGCCAGCTGCCGCATGTCAGTCGCGCGCCGCCTCTGCCCCCCCTCGAACCATCTCACGCACCCATCCGGAGCGCTCTCGACGCGCCATGTCTTCGTCCTCCGACGCCGTCCGCCTCCCCGCCTTCCTCACCCAGTCACGTGCGGACATACACGCCAAGTTCATCGACCTCGAATGGCAGCAGCGCGACCGTCTCCTTGACGGCAGCCAAGCCCAGCAGAACCCCACCGACCCGCCATCGAAGTACGCCCGGCTGACGGGTGATGCGGTGGCCGCGCGCAACCGCTACATGAATGTGGAGCCCTACGCACAGAACCGGGTGAAATTGCGCGTCGGGGAGGGCGGCAACGACTACATCAACGCGAGTCCTATCACGTTGGGTACGCGGCGGTATATCGCGACGCAGGGTCCCAAGGATACGGGTGTGCATCACTTCTACCGCATGCTGGCCCATGAGGTACGCAGTCCGGCAGTGGTGGTGATGCTGACGCAGACGCACGAAGCCGGGCGCGAGAAGTGCTTTCCTTATTACCCCCTATCGCTGGACGAGAGTCCGATGGTCGTGCCGCCGGATGAGGACGCGGGGATTGGGTTTCAGGGGGAGGTGGTGCTGGAGAAACTGGAGGAGAGTGCGCCGACGCGGAGTCAGATCCGCCATCTGCGGCTCAAGTGGCGGGAAGCTGATACCAGCGGTGATGAGAATGACACACCGCTGGAGAGGGAGAAGCAAATCTATCATCTCCTCTTTTCCGGCTGGCCTGACTTCTTGACCCCCGAAGGCGAAGATCGCGCTGCTCTTATTGAGCTTATCCGCCTCTCCGCTTCTCTCAATCGACCGCCTTCGTCATCGCCTGCACCGTCACAACCGAACGGCAATCGCCCTACGTTCGTCGAATTGGCATCTTCCGACCAAGATAATCCTCGTATCATTCACTGCTCCGCCGGTGTTGGCCGCAGTGGGACGTTCATCGCGCTTGACTACCTCCTCAGTCTGTTGCACGCAGGCGAGTTGGATGGCATTCCCGTCGACCGAGATCCCGTGGCAGAGACTGTAGACATGTTGCGGCAACAGCGTATGATGATGGTACAGAGTGAGGCTCAGTTTTATTTCATCTACGAAGTCCTGCGGGAGCAGTATTTGGCACGCTTTGGTGGCGACACCACGGCAAGTGAAAATACCGAGGGAGAAGATACGATTGGAGTGGCCACACCCCCTAATGCATAACGATTGGAATATTAAATCAAGGATTGTGCACTTTAGACACGTTAGGGACATTAGAATTTGCATTTGCATCGCGAGGATGATATATGGTGCGGCAAACTTGAGCGATTCTTTGCGCAGTAGGACTTATGGATTGATGCAGCATTCGGGAGATAACTGAGGACGCTAAACTTCGCATAGCATCAGAGGGGTTATTTTTTTTTTTTTTTTTTTTTTTTTTATGTGGGAGGAATATGTCATGCAATACACAGTTTTTCTGTTTACAAGATCCCTCCCCATTTTGCCCCTCAACTGAACCCGATGTCGATGGAGGGGTCATTCAAATATTTGCACATAGGTACGCCGTTTTACTCATTGCCCTTAGCGACCGACTGACGTTTATAGTCGCGTATAATCGCCTGATCACAAAATCCTGATTGAAAGATACGTATTTGCGACTGTCATGCTCTTCGCTGTCCTGGTCCGACATACATAAACTTCGCTCAGCACGCGAGAACAACGGCCTCAACGAACTTCATCTAATCTGTGGACAATCGATCTCCCGCCATTTTCCAATAGCGTTCATTACATTTACTACCACCTTTATAACTCTCCGGCGCAATTCAAAGGGGGTTGATGACCTTGCGAGGGAAGTTTAATCCCACACAGGCCATATTAAACATATTCGCGCATGTTTCTCGGTTCATCTTCCTTCCCTTTCTTGCCCTTCCATGCTCTCAATTCGGCCCGCAATCCACGGGAACTTGATTTTCTGCAGGAGATACGCGAAGGTGACATTTATACCTCAAATCAAAGGATCCATCCACTAAGGCCAACACAGAAACCAACGGCTCGTGGCCTCCTGCGTATATTCCACCCACAGAAACAGCCATTTCCTAGTCTTTTTGCTTGGCATAGTGGACAAGGCGATGCAAATCCACTTTTCCATCCTTGATTGCAATGGTAGCAGCAGGCATCGCCGAGTCCACATGCAGGACATTATTAGCCACACACGCACACACAGTGAAACCAACCTCTGTGTGTATTATGGCACACAGTATGGCACGACAGACATTTCTCCCACGCTGCAAAAGGAAATTGCTGCTTCTAGATTTCGGTAACAATCCTTACAATCAAATTTCTCGTGGACGCAGCGAAACATAAAAATTGGCTCATACGGCGCGCAACCGGAGCAACGATATTAGAGCAATCACAGCCACATTCAGCCACGGCCGTTGCAACTTCAACTGCCACATCCAAATTCTTAGCCAGGCGTACAAAGAGTTCTTCAAACAAGACATTTGGCTACCCAGGATAAATACAACAATACCTGCCGCCAAAACCTCGGCCTGAGCAACCACAGCCATTGCCACCTCAGCGGCAAATAATCGCAACAGAAAAATGTGCACGGGATATAGTGCAACGGCAATTTCATTTAACGCGATGTGAAATCTTAGGAAATCAAGGTGAGCAGCGTATGAAGACGAGAACTGGTAGGATCTAACGCACAATATACATGTCCCATTTTGAGATCGCTGAAACAACGCATCGCTTTAGTATTTGCACATTGTGGATTTGCACATTGTGAATTTGCAGAACAGGCTTTAGCGCAGCTGAGATGTGAAAATTAGTACTATCGAAGTGGAAATTGCATCTAAAGATTCATTCAGCAATGGCAAAATGGCAACCTGCCATGTGAGGTCACGTGATGACCTTATTGAGACCCGAACAAAGAGGATCACGTGCACCGGTCTCTCGTAGAGCATCAGAGCAGAATGCGAATGCTGTTACCACTTCTACCTCGTAATAACTGTTTACTCAGGTCCTGTACCCCCTATGAGATAACTGCCAGAGTCATCCAGTATCGGCCTTACCTCAAGTTACTCCAGCTTTTACTCCGCATCTATCACGCCTTTCACTTCATGTTTTTACATTGAATATAATTTCGATAGCGCCAGCTAAGAAGAAAAAGCAATCCTATTCATTGACAGTCGCTCCACAATTCCTTGAGTCTGTCCGCTCTGGATAGTGCAATTGGCACTGGCAGCAGCAATGGCCACATCAATAACAGACCAGGGAGTAAGATTGGTAGCAACCAACAGCTTTTCTCTTCCAGCAGTCCATTTGGTTCGTCTCCATTAAGCCACAGCGAAGCGATCGCCTTCGCCACAAACCTCCGGTTACAGGAAACCTAAAAATTCCAAGGGCAGAAATGCGCTGGAGACAGCAACACCACCGTTCTCAAAATACCAAAACACCAAAGGCAAGAAGAAGATTTCAGCAACAGTGGGATCGACTTCTTCATGGGTAGCGACTGTTTTCACTTCGCCGCAGTCGCTTTCGTACAATCTTAATCGCTCACCTAGAGTAAGAAGGCCGCACGAAAGAATGCCACCGTCGGACTCCACTGTTCTCCGTCGACTCCCGGGTGCAGATCACCGCCTTAATATGTGTCATATCCACCGAAAGTGATGAAAAAGTCGGTCTACACGAAATTATCTCGACTCACCAGTTCACCTTCCAGTCTTCCAGCCGCTACGCCCGGAACAGGCCGCTGGAATCAATCCCTGCAGGAATAACCATGGCCGGTTGCCTCGAGCGTCAACGCCGCAGAGCCACAACGGAACCCTTATATCCGCGAGGCCGATGGGCTAATTCCCAAATTCATGGCGCAGAACTCGCCACAATCGCGGTCAAGAATTTATCTGTTGACTTTGAGACATGGGTGCGCGACGCGTCTTTGGTGAAACGGTTGGAGAATTACTTGCTTCAGCTGGGGATCCAGGGGAACATGGTGCAATTTAGCGCGGTTGGAATGGGAGCGGGTCTATGGCGCGTCGGCACATCATCATAATCATGAGGCGCCGTGGGGCTAGGGACTCGGGAATAAATGGAAGCTGCAGAAATTGCAGATGAAATGCGAGGCGAAGTGGTCGTAAATGATACCTTGGGCCGTACGTTTGAGCAACATAATGAGATGGTGAAGAAAGATGACAAACCAAAACGGTTTGGGGTTGGAATCTAGATGCGAGTTGAACGGACGTGCAGAGTTACTGAGTTGATGTCGAACAATGGTCGCTAGCCTGAAGCATTATAGGTAGCGATCGGGACCTTGGGCACTTTACGATGCCGTTTTGAATGATTAGGGTGCGATCGAGTAATCTATTGGCGGTTGAGCTTCCTACCAGACATTGTAGGAGGGGTTGCGACTCTCGGACCACGGGCTCTTGGGGTCGAGTCTGTTTCCACAACCATACGGATGTTGTGTTCCTGAAAATTTGGCCAATTGCAGCGACGTGCACTTCATCTATGTTGACCTAATCGTAAAGCTTCGTTGATCTATCGTAAAGCTCATACCGGCGACACCCAGTTTGCCCTTATCGAATGCCTTTGGTCGTCCGGTTGGCTCCATCACGGTACTTTTACGCACATAGTGCACATCGTGAGGTGGCGTGGTTATCAACTCACATCAAGAGCCTCAACCGGCAGCACTAGGGTGGGTGATCCACCGGTAGAAGTTGGAAGCAGAGTCGACAACAACAGATCGTAAGCATTAAGAAGTTTTTCATTCCGGCATGCATTGAATCCTGTTCTAATGCAACATCACATACTCCCATAGTCTGCCGTCGCATCCCATTCCCGTGGGATGCTTTGTGATATGCTCCCATGCATCTGAATATCTCGACTAGGCCGCCCTGCAGCCGTCTCTCTGTACTTCTCCATGGTTTGGAGATTATAAGCCTCGTAGTCTTCCGGGCTCCTGATCTTATTGACGTGATTGAATGTCGAGATGGATGACTGTGACCCTATCTCCGACTGCACGACAAAAGTGCCTTCGTCTTTGCTGAGACGCTTTGTAGTCCAATCCTCCACCCGCTGCACTGACGACCCGCCATCCACTCCAGGCTCCTCTTCCAAACGATAGCCGAGACGTGACGGCCGCGAGCGACTGCTGTTCACCGCGCGTGAAACCGCGCTGCTGAGGTACCTGCGGAAAAACACGCGCAAGGCTGGCGCCGATGCGCACATGATTCCGAGCTGTAGTTCGAGCTGCGACCAGACGAAGACGTCGAAGATGTACCAACTCACATCGGACTGGTGGCCAACCTCTCGGGGCATATCAGCGTGTGTATGGGCAGATTATGTTCGTGAATGTCTTACCGAAGAGATAATATGTCCGGACCGCACTTGCTCCAACAACGAGGAGGCCGAGAGAAAACAAACCATTCAGAGCGATCCTCTGCGGTCTGGGTAAGCCGACTTGTTTCGTCATGACGAGAGGTAGTATGACCGAGTACCTGAATGAAGCCACCAAGATTAGATTCCGTGGGGGTGCGTTTATGGTGTAAAGTACGACACATACAAGTCACTCGTAGCAGAGCAGATGCCAGCCAACAGGTTGATGGCGGTGGTGTCCGCGCATGTGTATTTATTGTGCTCAATCCAGCTCACGTTGAAGGCCTTCCAATAGGCTTGCGTGGGACTGCAGTTGAAGATGAGGGCCAGGATGAAAGCCAGGCTATACGCTGTAGTGAAGGTGATGGCGGCGAGAACTGCCCAATTCCATCTCACATCGTAGGTTCCGGCCACCAGCCGTCGGTAAAAGAGCAATACGGATATCTTGGTGCAGCCGCCAGTAAGCTAATCAAGATGCGCGGATCAGCTTCCCATCTCACGCTATGACAGGTCCGAATGATGGGCTTGAATACCAAAAAAGAGAACTCTGCGAGCCAGGTGAACTCCGCCAAATATTCGAAGTCGCCGAGAGGGATGTCCCATGCATGCCGGCCCAAGTCGTACTTGGTGCCGGCTATGATCTCCACCACGGTGAACATGGTTGAAGCAAGCCATGCTCCAGCCAAAAACACCTAAGCAGGACAGCGTCAGCCGCGAGATTGCAAAGGTCACGATGTGAACATACATCATCAATCCCCAAGCCTCCCGCCTGCTTGTTCAGACGTAGTCCCATTCGCAACACCACCATCGACGTCGACACGGCATATAGCGTGCCAGCATAACCTGACAGCCACGTCCTCTCGACGGGGTCGACATAGTTTGCTTTCGGCCATTGGGCAATTTGAGCGGGAGTCAAGTTGATAATGTTCTTGACTTTGTTGTCAGTCAAGATTGAGCCCTACGATCCGTGACGGGTGGAGATTACTGACGCCGGGCATCTTTGGCCTTTCAATCTTCGTCCATCGGCCGGGAAAGGGTTGGGAAAGTGTGCAATTCAAACGAAGAGACCACGGCACGACGAAGGCGGGAAGCACTCGGGCGAAATGAGGTAGATCAGGTACGAATATGCATGACTTTCTCGACCCTCTCTTCACGCTAACAACGGAGTACATATTCGGTTGACGTGCCGGATAACAGTGTTGGCACGGACAGAAGTTCAGTGCTGCTATAGGGCCTGGGCCGCACGTTTACGTTAGTACCATGCTCAAATGTTGCTAGCCCTCGACTGTTTCACCGGGCTGGTGGATCTCATACATTTGATCGTCGTTTGGGAGGAGTCGAGCATCCTTCCATCCGAGAACCGGTAGAACATGCAGTCGCCGCGTGGCAACGACAAGCAGGTTTCCGCTGGCGGCAAGCAACGGTGCAAGACCACATAACTCGCTTCGTGAAAAGAGGCTGAACCCGGGCAGCCATCCTCCGGCACAACCGCCGGTTATGGTGATTGACCCGTACGCTTCAGCTGCCGATGAGTGGAGCCACAAACCCCTTCTCCTGCAGCACCTGGCAACCTTCGAGACTTCAAACGCTCCTGGTGCGTATGGACGACAGTCTGTGGATGCAAGATCCCGGCAGATATGCGGCACAGTTTGGAGCAAAGAGATGAAAAGTCTCGTGAAGCCACTCCCGATGCGTTGCTCGGTTGCAGTTCGGAACGTTGAATCATGGCTTGGGACGATTGAATAGAGTTCGAGGTCGCGTGAAGTATGGTGAGGAGACGGCTTGAGTCAGGTTGGATCGTATTGGATCGTATATTATTGACAAGGTCAACGTTGTTGGGGGATCTGGGATGTCCATCGATGACTCTGGAGGTTACTTTTTCCCGCTTCGGGATCTAAAGGATAGTACCCACCATGCTTAGCAGCATATTGCTCTTCCCTATCCGGCCTCGGGCCGAGAAAGGTGGTCGATCATCGATACAATCCCCCTTCATGCCTTGGCGTGGTGGTGCTAGGTGAGAATATCACATCTTCCCATATGCCCCTACTCTCTCACCTGTCAGTCAAGTTGGGTGAACTACCCGGGTGTATGCTTTCAGATTTTAATGCTCTGTTGGGCTCAACTGGTGCAGGGGGCGATATGCTGCAAGGCTGGCGTGAGCTCTCCATCGAAACAGGAAAATATGGCAGTCGGCATGTTTCTACGGCAAAGAGCAGTGATCAGCGGGCTGAGTTTGAAAAGAACCCGGGTCAGATTTTCCGTTATTAACTGTTTAACACAAAAATTGTCCAAGAACGGCCGATATGCATCTCGGTGTGGTAATGTGCCTGGCATCGTCGTCGATCTCAACGACTATTCCCTTTCCGTAACGATCCGACTGTTCGATATCCAGTCGGGGGGCCGGTCTGGGTTGTAATGGCGCTGAATGTGACTGGGTTCTCTGACAGGCCTCTTGCGGGAGACCCCATTCGGCACATCACACCTCATCAAACTGCTTCCGGGTAAACGGAACGATGTGTGGTCAATGGATATTGATCAGCCCATCCTCCTGGCGGAAAGGGGACTATACGAAGCTATTTCATACGTATGAGGCCCACACTGACCCGCGTCGCAAGCCAGATGTGCTGATGCGATCTTTGATGCGGGCGAGATTCTTCACCGTGCCGTGCCATACAGCATTGGCGAGATGAGACCTCAGATCGCTCTCTTTGGACAGACGGTATATCTATCAATCAGCGAGATCTAGATGGGCGGATCGGTCAAGTGAGGCTCATATCCCAGATATTTGGTTGTGTTCCTCAAGATGTGATTTGGCTTGGCCTTGAAGATGAGAGAACGCGCAAGGGGTGGGTAGTCCTTGATGATCTCATAAACCAAATGAGAAAAGAGGGTGTCCAAAACTAGACCCGTGGAAGGTCTGGGCATTCACCAGGAGAACGACGTGGTGTATCCGAGGTTTGGAAGATTACGATTCGTGGGCCGCGCTGGAGTCTATATACTTATGGCCTTGGTTCGCAAGGGTCTGGATATGTCGAGAATCTGTCGTTGCTCCTTCAGCGATGCTGATATGCGCTTCTTTGCGCCTGCACTAGGAGAGTATGTCGTTCTTCATAATGGGTCTGCCTATATGGCAGCCAGGACCCAATGTTGAAGTATTAGGACGAAGAGGAGCTGAAAACCCGGCAAGAGAGATGGCACTTGAAAAAAAATGATTATTATATTTTTTTTCAAAAGAAAGAGACAGAGACATAGATCAAAGACATTAACATATTGGCCTCTTAGATTTGTTGAATGGCATGCGTCTGTATGTGGCCACCACAATCTCGTGACAGAGACTTCGCTATGCTTAACATTGCCGTTGATTTCACGGAGATCTCCAAGTGGACTACCGGAAAGCAATCGTTGAAATATAAACTCGGAAGGAATTGCTGAAGTATATGCTCGAATAACCAAACAGATTATTCGTCACTATCGTAAACCGGCAACCCTCACCATTGTGGAGAAAAGAATGAATCTTCCAGATCTTGTGCCATGGAACCCGGGTTTATCACCATATCAAAAATCTTCCGCATCCTCCGCTGAAAATACATCGCACGAGCAAAAGGGGTTTCTTGTGACCATCGGGATCTGCACAAGTAGACTACGCCGATAGACCTAAATTGCACATGTTAATACGAGGTGTCGAAATCGGCGTCATTGTCAAGCGGACAAAATCCCGCGGGCACATAGGAAACAAACCCCTTGGCTCAGGCCCAGTATGGGAAAGACCATGGCACGATTTTGCTCGAGAAAACTCAACTGATTCTGGATATATCCATACCAATGAACCCGTTGATCTCATGTTTCACAAGACTTGTATTTGGGACCATATTCCTGGAGAATGCCATCAAAACAGACATCGGATGGAGGTTATGAGATATGTTCGCCAGATAACACAATCGGAATGGGAACGCGTTCACCGCGGCGTGTGGACTCCGTTTGTTCAAAAGGATTTCACAAACAGCACGGTTTTCAGCGAAACCGTGCAAAAGCGAATGGTCATTACCAACATTGGATATCTGGGAAGTGCACGTATGAATTTGTATGTTGGCAATCAGGAATGGATCTGCATGTGCAATGACTTGCCTTTCATCGTGCATAACATTGACACTGAGGTGGGTGGTCCGGAGCGAGCCCTGTATAATTTGCAGAGCGAATGCTACGTGCACGGCATCGTGGACAGTGAATTCTTCATCGAAGCGGCTCGAAAGGGACGGCTGGATGTGCCACCAGAGACGTTTGATCGAGGCTCCTATGAACCCCTACACACGATGACTGCGCGCGCGACATCTGTTCCTTATGTGAAAATGAAACGATATGTGTGATTGTATGACCACCTTCAACCGTCCAACGGTATGTCCAGTTGGAAAATTGTCCCGTTAACCTTCCGAAGGGCTGTCTTAATTGTTGCTCGTGTTTCCCTTCTCCAGGATGTCATCTCCACATTCCACCGGTATATTATTGCCTGGACAAGGCGTCCGGAATCGACTACACAGTCGCTGTTCGAGGCCGAGGCCAGTTTACAGAACCTGAATGTTATGCTCGCCTTGCCAATTGCCGAGTTGCGAATAGATCAATCCCCATCTGGAACATCCAGATTATCAATAGAGAGACACATTTGGCCAAGTCTGATTCAATGACTCCAGATCATTTAGAACAATCCCGGTGAAGATTGCAATCTTTCTCCGACCGTTCTAACGCGTGCCGGATCGCTCCGAATCGCCACATTTGCTTCCAAAAGTTGGCAATAGCAGTAGTGATAAGCAGCCTCTAATACATTTAGGGGGAGAAGCGTAAAATGCACAAACAACCAAGACGTTCGGTAAAACACCTACACTATTGTAGTTCCTGCAAATGCAAATTCACTCCCAGCCTTCGATCAACTCATTCAAGCGTTTACTGCTCTCCCTCTTCATCGCCCTCGCGCTCTCTGCTCCTACGACAGGCAACTCCTTAACCCCTTTCTTCTTCCACCCTTCCGGCACCATCTTCGCGCTCAACAGCCCGACCTGCACCAGCACCGATGCCTGATCCCAATACACATGCTCACTTTCCAATTTCGCCCCTACAATTCTCACAATGGACACCATGACCACCTCGACCTTCTTCCCCGTGGCAGGAATACCGGGCAAAAGCCACGGGATCTCCTGCGAATGCGTGAAAGAGGTGAAGATCTCGTCGCAGATGTGATCAGTGCCCATGGTACGGGAGAGTAGACGCGCGCGGAAGCTGGGCGGGAGGGGTTGGAAGAAAGAGCGGTAGTAGGTGTCCAGGTCCTTCGTGCCAACGCCACCGGTCAAGGTGGGGCCATTGATGACGTGGGCGTAAGGGCGGATGTGGGCGAGAGCCTTGTCGGCGCGGCCTGAAGCTTCGTAATCGACTAAATCGTCGCGTAGGACTTCAATGGTAGTGGGCTCGATACGAAAGGCGCGGCGGAGGGTGGTGAGGCTGCGGGTGAAAGCCAGACGCTCGGCGACGGGGTCGTACTCGTCGAGGTCGCGTTCGGCGAAGCCCGGTTGGATGCCTGCATAGGTATAGGCCGGGTAGGAGAGGGCAAGAGGCTCGCCATAGCCGGGGCCCGGGCTGAGTCTCTTCTGCGTCGTTTTTACTTTGCCTTGGATGCCGAGGACTTCGGTCTGGCGCTGCACCCCGACCTCAGTGCCAGCGAGGTGGACCAGCACGCGGATGCCGGGGGGGTACTTGGTATTGACGCTAGGGATGATGGGAGGATAGTATGCCACGATGGCCACCAACTTGGGATGATTGGGTTTCTGGTGGGCTTGTAGGATCAGGGTGGCGGCGCTGTCAAATGCTAAATATTTTCACCTTCCCATCAGCCGCCTCACATCCAACAAAATACGACAAGGTAAACGGTACTTGGCATTTACCTACGATGGCATAGTACTCTCCCACCCCGAAATTGTCACCTTGGGTATGCACCCGATTGATATACTCGTTGCCCCCATTCAGCATTGGCACGTAGGCAGTATCGAAGCCTTCATCCCGCCATTGCTGGATGGTTTCCTCGTCGAAGTCCTCCGTCTCGGATGTGAGAATGACATGTGGGATCTTCGTTTTGTTCAAAGAATTGAAGAAATCATTGCCTTGCGTATTGAACTGAGCTCGTCGAGGTTAGTACACCCACGAATGTACGCATGCTTTGTTGCGACTCTCACCCAAGGTGTATCGAACGCGGACTTTTGCTGTGCCATTGCCTTTAATACTAGCTCGATAGGATGAGCGAAAGAACAGAAACAAGTGCACGAGCTCGACACATATGTAATACGATCTTTCATTCCAACTTCTGCAACCTTGGAAGTAAACTCCACTGACATCTGGGCGTCCGGGAATTGCGTCAGAACCGAGGGGGAAGCGCGGGATGGCGCATACCATCCTTGCATGTATCCATCCGGCAGGCGTAGGATTGGCCAACTTTGACGACGTCCAGCTTAATTTACGGGTTCATTTGCGCCAATTTTATAACAGGCCATGGAATGACAAGATGTGAATAATCATCGACAGAGTTGCAGGGCATTTTAGATTCTTCCTAAGGGTGGGAGGATGGGGAAAAAGAAGGGGGAAGTTGGGAGTGTGGCAAGAAACACCTGTTTGGAGGTCAATCGCCCAGCCGGGTACACCCATTAGCTCTCGTTATGCAGCAGTCAATAGGAACAACCCTGCTAAAGATTCTATGGGGTTGAGTCTGGTTCTTGAGATGTGGTTTACCTGAACCAACTCATTGCGGCGTGTTGGCAACGTGCATGTATGACACATGAAAGTGAACAAGGGGGAAGCGGAAAGGAAAGATATGAAGGAGTCTGAAAGACCAAAGCAGAACACAAGCCGGTAATTTCGCAAAGCTATCTACCATTCCCCACTGCACCAGGGCTTTGCGACGTCCAAACTCCTCTCTCCTTCGCCTTACTTGGGGGACCGATGGGACTCATAAGCTTTCCCGACGATGGGATGAAAGGCTTGGCATCCGGCCGCGGAGAACTGGAGCCAGTGCTGCCATTCGTGCACGATGCGGATCCCGAGCCGGAAGTGTCACTCTCCTTCCGGTCGTCGAGGAGGAAGGCGGCATTTGGCGGGATGGAGCCCTGAAGTGGCCAGGAATATTGAGGTCGTTGTTGATCCGGCACGAAGAATTGCTCGCCATCGTCGGTGAAGCCCGAGTATTGACTGAGCATGGACGAGCTACGCCCACGAGGAGGGGGGGGTGGTGCGGCGACGGTGGTCGAGGCGGTGTGGAAGGGTGAGCTAAAAGACTGGGGATTGAAAACCGGGAAACCGTTCGCTTGCGAGCTGAGCGAGCCGTTGGCGCCTTGCAGTGGATGCTCTGGCGTCGGCGGCGATGAGTACCCTGGATATGGTGGTGGGGCCGTCTGCCAGTTCTGCAGCGTAGCGACTTGCTGATAGACCTCCTGCAATTTGGCGTGGTAGCCTTCCGTCTCGGTGTTCATCGCGTTAATGTGGAAACGCAGCTGCGATTCCTCGCTGTCCCGCTGATGCACGATCCTGGCGCGCTCCAGCTCCCGCTTCTGCTTGGCCGTCATATCAGCCTGATGCTTGTTCAGGAGGTTTTCCAGCTCTTTGGTGCGCTGGTCCCGTCGCGTGATCAACTTCTCACGCTTGGACTCCGCCGTGGCGATTTCGGTCTTCAGCAAATTCAGCTCGCGTTCGGCCTCGGCTTTAGCATATTCGAGATCCTTTTCCGCGGCGTCTTTTTGCTCGATCGCGGCCTGCCAACGACGCTTCGCGGCCTCCGCTTCGACCACCTCATCGGGCGGGATCTCACCGAGCGCATCAATCTGACTTTTAAGTTCGGCGGTCGCCTCTTCCGCTTGTGTCTTATGCTGTTTTATCTGCAAGAGACGGCGTTCTTGCTTATCGTCCAGCCCCCCGGAAGAGTCGAGCTTTGTCCGAAGCATGTTGATTTCCTTGCGAATGTCCGAATGCACACCCCGTTGATCTTTCTTGGTCTTGCGGCTGCGATTGCGTGTGTCGTCAAGCTTAGCTTGGGCCGATAGGATCGATTGCTTGAGCGTAGTGATCGGAGAGGATGGTCGGAGCGCAGAATGCGGCGGCTGAGACGGCGAGGCCGCAGCCTGTTCGGCACTGGGAGCTGCCTGGGTGATTAAGCTCACAGAGCACAGAACAACACCGGTGCTCATGCTGACCACCTCGCAGTGGTAGCTGCTCAAAGGCGCAAGCCCGAAGATCTCCCCGTCAAAGCGAGGGTTGCCTTCCACTTTATCACCGGTTGCGCTAGACATTATGCGTGTGGAACTCCACGCTGCGCCATTCACACGCACGTAAAACGGTTTCGACTTGTCAATCCCCGCACTCAAGCCGGTGGCATGCTCAGTGGCGCCCGTGCTCTCCATCGCTGATTCCGAAGAGAGTTCCACGCTAAAATGGATTTCGTTGTCCAAAACATCGGAAATCCATATACGGTTGATGCCAGGGGGTAGATGGGTGTTTGCAAGTACTGGCTTCGCGTTCACGTCCATCGCGGAGGCTTCGCGAGCGTCGTCGGCCGCATCTCTCTGCTTTATTTCTTTGACGAAAGTGACCTTGGTGCTGGCGATAGCCGCCCAAAGAGGTTGCTGGCTTCTCACTTGATTGGCCTGTTTTTTCTTTTTCTTGCTGTTAGATTCACGAGATTTACCATCCCGCTGTAAAGGGGGTGGCCCAGACGGGCGCGCATCGGGATTAGATTGTGTATACGGTGAATGCTGGCCATCTGAACCGCCCGTAGACGATCTTGCGCCGTGCTCGTGCCCGGCAGAAGCACTGTCGGAATCGGTTTTAGTGATGGCGGGCGTGCCTTGGTCCCTTTCGTTCGCCTTGACGAGAGAACGGCGGATGCACGTGGTGACACCCTGCGAAACAATATGTATTCCAAGAATGGTTCGAATGACGGTAAAAACCCAACCCCGCTCCAATGGGGGTGAAGATAAAGCAGATGTGAAAGATGGAAAATCGAGCTGCAGCCCGACGTCCATTCGATGTATCACGGAACGCAGGTAGTCGAGGGCGGTCAGGTGAATTGCTTTGTACCTTAGCACATGGACGACGCAGACGATCAAAGTGCAGGACGCAATGCTATACGTCGGGCCGCCTGTCGTCGCGGCCGCTCCACTCAACGATATCGCGATGACCGCCTGCGAGAGATCGAGTACGATGTTTTGAACGGGCCTCCATAACGGCAACCAGCATACCCAGAAAAACAAGTCAATGATCAAGATGGTGGCCAAAGCCGGATAGGCGACATTGGTGGTGTTGAAGATGTCCTTGAGATTCGGGAGGGTGGAGATGCCGGCAGTCGGTGGGACGAAAGTCAGTGAGGCGAAAAGCGTTTGGATAATGAGCACAAGCGTCGGTGGCAGGGACAAGAGCAAGATGAGGATAGAGATGGCGTCGCGGAGCGGATAGTAGGCCAAGATGGTTGAGATGGTGTTGCCAGCGCGCCGCGCGCTCGGAGTGAGCGGTGGAGCACCATGCGGGCAGTCTACGCCCGGCGTAGCCGACACCTGGGCGGAGACGTCCCCCATGTCGCCGCACGCAATGCCCTCGTCAACGGACGTGTCTGACGCGGTCCTCCCTCTTTCCCTGCCCTCCGGCGCTGCCACATGTTCCTTGGCCGGGCTGAACGCGGCGAGGTCGGCAGCGCTGGCGGCGTCTGCGGCTCGTGGAAATCGAAACTCTTGATTGTGGCCGGTCGAGGGCAGCGCTGGCGGCGACGGCGGCGGCGGCGGCTGTGGCTGTGGCAAGGGCGAGGCGGCGGCCGGCGGCTTCCCGTTAAGCAGACCGTTCAGCTGGCCATTCGATGCCTTCCTCGACACTCGCTTCCCAGGTGCGGCAAGGCCGGTATCGTTGCTTCGGTTGGGTGCGTTCCGCTTGTTCCTTGGAGGCATGAAATCCCCCCGAACGAGCGACGCGTTCCCTGCTGGCTCGTCACAACGCAGGACGAGGCAAGCCAGAGGGGAGAGGGGGAGGGAAAGGGGATGTCACGGCGGAGCACGATAGGAATGGCGGCGGGCGACGGCGCGGGGTGGGGGGAGGGGGGTTTTCTGCTGCTGCGAGTGGTGGTGGAATCCTCGCCAGGCCTGAACATGAAACACACGGGAGTAGCCGTGCGCGCCGTGCGTGGGATTCAAGCGGCCGAGGTTGGCCACAACGGTATGCAGATGCACCGTAGAATTTCATATATTACATACGCATAACATGATCAGGATGGTGATCGTGGTGATCGTGCCCAGCACCGTCCCACGCACCGCATCGGGGCTTGTCCCTTCGAGCGGAACCATTTGTTCCTCGCTGATCGCTGATCGTTGCTCACTGCTCACTGCTCCCAGCTTGCTGCCCAGCTTGCCAATGCGGAGCCTGGCGTCAGATCCGGGATGACTGAGCTAGAGGATCGACGAGGCTTGCAGCGGCTTCCCGGCGACGCTGCGCAGCAATCACCATCCTCGAGCATAATCAAACCGCATCCGCCTTGCGGCCACGCCCGTTGCCCTCCCGGCCGCTGGGCCAAATCCTTGCACACCTTGTGTATTTCTTGTCCATGATGCCACTCTTGCACACAAAGGGGGGGAAAGGAGTGGGGGGATCGGTGCTCGATATCTGGCCGCGCCCAGATGGTCAATACCAGCGCCCATAATGGGCGCACAAAGAGCATCCTGGTCGCCAGCCCTGCACTTCGCATCCACCACCCAAGCATCTCTCAGCCTGGGGCCCACTTGAGAGCGTTGCTGATGCAAGCAAGCCGTGCATTTTTTTTTCTGCGTGCGCGAAGGCCTAGCACGTCACAAGACCGTAGTCGAAGCGCTAGACCGCGATACCGAGCCCAATGACTTTCGCACCGGTTGGCCATCGGGTGGGGAATTGCATGTATGGTGAAGTGCTAGTCGACGAGCCCCAGCAAAGTCAATAGGTCGAATAACAAGGCTGTGGCCAGCGGCCGTGGCGCATTCCGGTCAAGATCGGCACCGGTGATGTGAAAGGCACCATCACTTTCCCCCATCCGGCGCCGAAAGCGGCAGTCAGGTGCATGCCGACGATGCCGCCTTGAGCGGCATTAAAAAGAGATTGACCGGGGAGCTGATTGTCTATCTTCTCCCTGCGCAGGGGTTCGTCGATGTGACTTCAAAAAGGGGGGGAGGGGGAGTACGGGGGATGGGGGGAGGGAGGGAGGATGGTGGGAGGACTTTGCGTACACCGCTCCCGCCGCTCCGCAAATTACCCGACCGTCTTGTGAACCGTGGAATGCATCACACCGCAGAGGTCGGCGGGGGAGTACGCATCACATAGATGGTACTGTTCCAACGGTGCGACAACGCACCGGCGCGGCAGCGCAGCACGCGACCTCTCCTCTTCGATGGGTGATTTGCGACGAGCACAATCGATTCGACGTGCATGTATCGAGTCGCCACCGGAACGTGTCAGACAACACCCTCTGCACAAGTCTTTCGTCAAAGACCAGCATGCAACGAAAGCTAGCTTCATCGGGCCTCTTCCGCCAATACTAGCAAGCGTTAAGCACTAATTGGACGTGGGCTCGGGCTACATTGTTGTCGCCAGCATCACCAAGGTCTAGCCTGTCCCCCATCTGTACTATCGCCACCGTGTGTGTCGAAGCACTAGGCTCCTCACAACTCTCCCATCATTCCATCACTCTCGGCAGGTCTCCTGCACCACCTCCGCACACCCGTTCATGGCCCTGCACTCCCCATATCCTCCACCGCGCCCTCCCGATCCCAAGTCTCAAGCTCGAGCCGGCGCACGCGCTCAAGCAAGACCGCCACCCTCGCGCTGTAAATTCGTCGAGCGTCTTCCTGCAGCCGCCACGTATCCTGCAACACTTCAATCATGAAAGGTTGCAACGCGGTTTTCCGGCCGACACGATAATCGTAGACGACGATGTCCTCCACACACCGTGCTGCGGGCCGCTGCCACCTCTCCGACATGATCAGCACGTCTAGCACAAAGGAGTCCGTCCCCTCCGTCGGTCGCGCGCGTAATTTGTGGTAGACTGACACGTGATCGGGCCACTTCATCGGCTAGCAAGAGCCATGAGATATCAGCCATATTCCTATCACGCACGTGCCCGTCATTTTATTTGGGAGGGAGAGCACGTACAAACTTGAACTCCGTCGTGATGGCCCGTAAAATCAAGCCCACGCTCCGCGGGCCTAAAAGCTCGCTCCACTCGCGTTGATGTGCAGGGTCGAGCGCGGCCAGCTTCTGCGTCCAACCGATGCGGCCAGACTCGGCGTAGCGATTGTAGATAGTGTTATTCACATGTCCCTTTGCAACAAAACACAAGCAAAGTCATTTCAGCTCGACATCACACCGACGATTCAGAGAAATGTGCCGCAGCTCCATATCCGGCAGAATCTGAAAGTGGAAAATGGCAAAAAGCATTCTGGGAAGAAAGCGGTTGGTAAATTATGGGAAGGAGAAGAGACGGAAGGTTTGAAGGGGGGACCGTGGGGGTTGGGGAGAGATTTGAAAGAAATTTACTTCGGGGACTCACCATGGAATCCATATCACCCCAGACGACCTGATGGCGATAGAGCCCTCGTCGTGACGTGTCGGTTAGGAAACCTTCGCTGCCAGCCACAAGCTCGCGCCAGTCGCGGACGATCTCTGCCAGAATTGCTCCTGCGGTTGCGACCTGTGGTGATTTCATGCCGAAAGTGATGCACTTCCCGATTCGACGCTTAACATTGGAAAGCCATCGTGGGTCGAGCGCCATTGAAGCGGGCTGTTGGTGTTGCGACTGTTGTGATATGGATTGGGAGCCAGTTGTTGTTGACTGGTAACGTATTCCCGCGCAGCCAATCCGGTTACAATGTGGGAAAAGATATGTATATTTTGGCACTCTTAATCGCCCCGTGAGGGCTTCAACGCCGATCATCTCTGTCGGAGGTCTCTGTGTCAAGGTTCACGACTTCGTGTGTGCATCCAGATGTATTGGGTGAATTGCATATCGAATCCGTCCGACCTCGGCTTTCGCATTGGTACGTCGGCAAAATTGCGGAGGGGCTGCGGGATATGTCTGCTTGTGCGTAGGCACTCCAATATGGAATTTGAAGTGATTTACGGAGGTGGCCAAACTATTGAGACATAGCTCCATTCTCTTATTTTGCCATGAACACATTCCGTATTATGCTATATCGAATCACTGGACGATGCGGCGGTATTTGAACACGTTGTGGCGCTACGTGCGAGTCTCGGGCAGTCTGATTCAGATGTCATCGCTTGCTTGATTTGAGTTGTTACCATGAAGCCAGTGGCAATAACCAACCGTGGATAGTGTTAGATGCTCATGACACTTATTTGCTGGATTCCGTCTTTGGTCGAATTCGGAGAAAATATGTCTAAGCCGTTCGTTGCCTTGAAGAACAGACGAGCGAACGAATTGCACTGCACCCAATGATGTCGATTGGGACTCGGTCTGGGAAATATATCACTTCAAACACTCTGGTTTTACAAGTAACTCTTGGTTAAAAACATTATTATCAAAGACAGGGAAGGCAAAGAAACATGGCTCATGATGTGTAAAGCCTACGAGTCGATGAGGCGATTGGCAGTCTCTCAAACTTTAGCCTCTGAGAAGCGACTTTCGATGTTTTGATAAGTAGATTACATGATGGCTGCTGTGAGGTGACTTCCTCATATGCCTCATCGCCGCTGCTGTTTGAGCAATGCAGCTGCTGCCTATATAATGCACCTATCCAACATATGGAAGGGATTACGTGGCAGTGTGTATATATCAGACTTCCACTTGATACCTGACAATGTCAAGCAAAAGGAGTCCGACCAAACGTACAAATGCCCTTACAACAATGGTCGTCGTAGCCTCGAAGAGTAATATTCGATGATGCATGCTCAAAGAATATAAAAAGCAGGTTGAAAAACAACATTCCATCGCTCACATAAAATCAAAATACCCCAAAATTACCGCGAGTACATTGTTGAGAACATTATAGTCTGAATGGCTTCACCAAAAACCAATCAGAGTGATTGCTATGAATTGCGTCACTGAGGGAGAGAAACGAAATCTTTCCTAAGCGTACACAACTCTTAGGGTAATCAATTCACACCAATCACGAGAACCTGAGATGCTCACTTTATTATATTTTGGGTAGATGTTGGCAAAAACCCAATTTAAGATTAACGTGAAGTCTTGCATTCGAAAAGACAAAATCTTTGCTTTAATCACCTTAAGAATTTTTGGGCTCTCTCAAAGACGAGCAGAACTCCTAACTCCTCTCAGATGAACGACGATCAAATCGGTAGGTTTGGAGGTACTCTTTCATAGGCAAACACTTCCAGAATGAAGCCTACCATGAACAAAATCGATGACACTCAGAAAACTTGTCAGACTGGTCACGCTAAGCTCTCGTATCTTTCAAATATATTCTATATTGGATTCAACTTTACGAAGTTTTGCTTATACCAGCTCTACATTATTTGAAATTTATTAATCATAAGTCTAGGTTTTGGTGAACTAACACTAATCAATGTTATTTGGCCATTTTTGCTGGGTAAATGTATGAAAAGATAATGTGACTTTTTGAGACGTTCACATAATGGCATGTTGTGTTTGAAACAAGACAAAGTCCTAAGCTTAAGTTTTTGTCTGAATATTCTTGGCGAAACCTCTTTTCGTTCTTCCAGGATTACTCAGCCCTGGAAATACTACCAGTGAAACTCATATCGAGGGCGAAATGTTCCAAATTACATGGGGTGAATGGGCCGCCCACATGTAAGCAATGCCCCATCGGTCTCTTTTGGGCCTTATCTTTCTATTAGTCTGTCCATGCGGGTCGAAACCACTCGTACATGGGAGATATTCTTGAGTTCTGATCTTTGTTGTGATCGGGAGCGTGAACGAGAGTTTGTACTTGCCGAAGTTGCTCCTCGTCCGAGAACGCCATATGATGCACCTCATACAGGTAAATGTTTTTCGAGCCACTATCGGTAATCGGATTCTCGGGTTAATGTGCGCGCAGACCGTCTCGTATCGATCGAAGAAATCCTATGCACCTCTTATTAATTTCTAAATAGTTGAAATATAGCATGAGCTCTTCCTGCTGAGACTTGAAGCGTTAAAACTGAAGCAGATCCCGTGGACTAAGCTAGTGAGGGTCTTGCCATATTTACAAAATACGATCTATCTCGCCAGATGATGAAGGTGTTGAATTTGGGTGCTCATCAACGAACGCGTTGAAGGGCAGTCGTACGTTTTGGTCGGACACTATATGCTTGTCCTTGTCAGGTATAAACGAGGTAAACTAATAAATACATGCCGGCACGTAATAAATTCTCATGAGCTTGATAGGTGCGCTGTTGACACAGCAACAATGTTGTGGAATATGAGGTAGTATCGTCACAACAGAACGTCTCAACAGCCCGTAGAGCATTGCGGTACTTGCTTGCCGGCCACTCTATATCGCACCCTCGGGCCATAGTGAAGAGCGGTTATTGACCTTCCAATAATCGCCCCAAATGTTGTTCTATCAGCACAGGATTTATTGAACTTCCAATTTTTGCGTTCTTCTCTCTACATGACTCGCTGTTCTGATTTGAATCGTGCCGTCCGAAGGCAAGAGAAAGACGGGGTTGGAAATCTCGCAAAATTGTCAGGGTTTGGCCTACAAAAAATATAAGATGCGCCATATCATTTGATCTATTGTCAATATCGGTCCATTTCCGTTCGAGATATACTTTTTGACGAACAATGTTATGCAAGTGTGCAACTCCCATCAGTCGCAACCACAAGTTCGAGAGCTGGTGACTGAGATAGTGGACACCTCTATCTTGATGGAATCGAACAATGCAGCATAAAAGTGGATAATGAGTTAGAATGCAATATTGCGTTATATGGCCTCTTTGGTAAAAATTTGAAAATTCGGAACACCGCCACGCGGTCCTCATGCTTGAATACTATCATGAAATCTTTTGCAACACTAACGATCTGACATGCCCTTTCATCGGCGCGATCGTATCCTAAACCTTCGATATGTAATTCGCATTTCTTCAATAACTCTGTAGCTCTTGCCTCATAGTCCTTCGGCTCCTTGAATGGTCGAGAAACTTCATTTGAAAGCGCATAGAACATGTACAGCAATATGTCACAAGCGAATGTAAGCGGAAAAGTTACTTTTTCAGACTCGCAAAAGTCTGCAACATAAGATGTGAGCTGATATATGGGTTGATTTTACCATTTAGAGCAGTTATGAAATTGATCATATCTGGATTGAAACGAATCAGAATGTTCATCATTATGACCTGTGAGCGCTTTGGTGTAGTGCCAACACATTCACTTTAACAGTCGGATTGATTCATTCTCATGAGAACGTCTCTGAAAATGCCATTTTGATATGCCTCTGCAAAATGCTTCAACATCCTGTAGACCTCTCTCCTAGGCAAGGTGGGTCACATTGGTAGCATTTGGCAAACTCACGTCTTTTACATTGGTCAATTGAGACCTTGTCGCTTGCAGCAAGGCCATTTGGCTTACTGACATTAAGAATGAGCTCATCTAATGCCTCAAAGTCACAGAGTGATTAGGAATGGTTCAATAAGCTACAATGAAGCCGCTCAATTGTATCCCAAGCCATTCTGCCTGTGACAGACGCTCCCGTACGCGGTAGTCGATACAGAGATGTCTCATATAAATCATTATATGGTATCAGTCTTTTACGAAGCCTAAACAAGCAGATCTGCTCCCTTCTGCACTGTTGTTTTATCCAAATCGATTGGCTCTAAAGTTTCCGTTCGCCGTATGTTTGTCTTAGTAGCTGCATATGGTATCTTCACATCATGTAGGATTGTACGGATCGTCCCTTCTACGTCAAAACATTCGAAGCGATTAGCAAGAGTAAGAAGGGCATCCGAGTTACACTACCTAGGCGGAACTCTCGAATCTAAGCGTGGGTCACCATTCTTCACTCCAAGTATTATTAAGAACTTCTTCAAGTATGTGTTGAAAGGTCTAGAAGGACCCGAAATGAATAGATTGGAAATCCGACTGAGAGGACATTAATACAGCATGGCCTGGGAGTTTAAGAAGTGAATATTTAAAACTGTATAATTGCCTCCGTAGAGAGAAGAATGAAGCAGGTATATACATCTTGACCTCCCTCCTTTTCAAGAGTATGCCCATGAAATGTTCTTTTCCAACGTCTGATATGCATCCAGACGGCTGCGATCCTGACCGGTAATACTGTGATATGCAGCACACTCCTTTCGTACTGATATATCCCATTTATGTGTCAGTAGGATTTCACGTGGAAAGACGGACGAATTCTCGTACGTGGCAATTGTCCTAGCAGAAGAATGACAGCCACAGATATTCTGGGAGAATCTCGGCCTCTATGAGGCACTTTTGTCTTCGATAACTCGTATTCCGCGGTTTCTAAAAACATTTGATAACCTGTCCGGTCCCAGATTAATTTCTCTTGTATGTGTCCAAGTATACATCGTTGGCCATACTTTAAGCTTACTCAATGGAAGAACACAGCCCAGATGGTTGAGTGGAATGGCAATGCCATCTAATATGCAAACAGCACTCTTTCACTGGAGGCTATTTTCATCCATATACAAGCGAGAACCAGCTCATCGTGCAGAGGCATAAATGGGTTGGGATGCGCAGGTTGAACCAAACTTACAGACACTTGTGGGCAACGCTGTCACTACATCAGAAGATGTAACAGAGAGTACGGAGGCCCATGCTCCCAGTAAATTGCAGTACAATTCTTCTAAATCTGGCAGTATTCGAAATCGACAAATTTGCAACACCCTCCGGGCTCTTTCATCCACTTCATGAACCGGTCTCACGTAGCTCCTCTGAGCACAACACGTGTAAGTTATGCAGCTCAACAGGATTGATAAGAATTGGACGTAGCAACCGATGGCAACTGACACGTCGTATACAGCAACTGGAAATACTTGAGTTGGGCTCACGTAATGATAGGATCACAACCGACCTTTTCATGACTGCAAAGGCCATATTAAGAAAATTCGCGCCCATAAACATTTGCAGCAGCATGTATATAATACCTCAGCGGCTATATGCTTCTTGCCAACCCCGTATTGCATGCATGATACGATGATACTGTCAAAACCAGAGGAAAAACGGCCTCAAGTCATAAACTCGTTCGCCATGCAGACACCATAGCCAGCGAGAAAAATCGCCGCCGATGCCATTACCTTACATTCAATGGGTGTTCTTTCTGGCATCTAATAAAACTAAAGCCCGCAAAACACAAATTCCATTCAACCATCATGTTCATAAATTTCGCACCAGAGCCTCACCAGTTTCACTGATCCCTCCTGCAATGCACCTGCTAAAAAGAAACACCAACTAATCACGCCTTTCCAACACCCATGCTCCCCAAAATCTCCTCTACACCCCTCCTCAACACACCTCTCCCCACGTCATCCCACGTCTCTTGCCTAATTCTCTCACCCTCAGGCAGAATCCTCCAGTTTGGGCTTTTCTCTCCACTTCTCAACCACTGGAAATCATCTACTTGCTGCCATAGTCCCTTCTCGCTCCCCTCATCTTCATCAGAGAAAGGCGCGAATGCAATTCCCTGACATTCTTCAATAACCGGTCGCGATGACACACGTAAGTAAACTTGACAATCTTTCGAGCCATGCAGACGAAACTGCCGCGCTTCCTCGAACACAAGGATGCAATTGCGTAGGTCGGTCGCATGGACGGGCCCGGCGACGCGGCCGCCGAGGATGAGGCAGTCGCGGAGTCCCTTCATGGTGAGACTTGCGAAGGGCTGGCCGCACTCTCGTGTCGCGGTCGTGGTGGTGGTGGTGGTGGTGGTGGTGCTATGAGATGGGGATGATAGGTCGACAACGCAGCGTCGGAGGTTGGCAAGCGAGGCCGCGGTCGTCGCGTGTCGCGCTGAGGGCGGGAGGATGATGTGAGCGTTGGTGTGTTCGGCGATTTTGACAGGGGAATGGATTGAGAGGATGAATACGCAACAGAGGGCAGACGTATGTGGCGGCTCACTCCATCCTGGGTCTTGGGATTGGGGTGTGGGAATTCTCCTCTGGGCCGTCGTCCTTCCTTTCCTTCTTTACCATATCCCCATCTCTCATGCTTTCCTCACCCCCCAAGCTGCCGTCTCTCACCGGACTTCCCACCCCGCTACTCTCACCAGACGTCAAAAACCCCGGAACCTCTCTCCGCCCCCTTTCCGCCATCTCCTCCGCATCACCCAAAGAAATTGCACTCGCATTCTTCTTTGCCGTGAACACCCCCCCCTACCCTTTGAACCCCCGCTGCGGAACGCAAATTTTTGCCTTGGCTGCCCCTCCGTCCGAACCGCTGCCAGCTTGTCGTAGAGTGCAGTTATGGCGTCTGCGTATGTCTTTCGGTCGTGTGCCGGAATGCTGGGGCCGTGGGCTCGGACAGCGTCGGAAAGGCGGGCAATACCAGCTTGCGCGTGTTCGAGCGCATCGGTGCGCTCGCCAGCCCAGGACGGGGAAGTGGTTGTGGGGGTGGTGGTGGAGGTGGCGGCGGCGGCGGCGGAGCGGAGGCGGGTGAGTTGGTCTTGAATGTCCGTCACGGCAGCTTGAAAGTACATGAAGAACTTCTCCGCATTGCTGATTTCGCGCTTCAAGGGCGCTCCATCGCCTGCATCACCATGCAAAGAAGGGTTACTCGACGATGTCGTCGTCGTCGTCTTTGCCGCCGCCGCCGCCGACATTTCTTTCTGTTGGTTTTCAGCGGGATTTCTCAGCTTGGGATTGCGAGGTGCAGGATATATCGCAATTGCCGGTACGTGTAGCCTTTATTCTCTCGGAGCAGGCCTCCGGTCAGGATGAGGCTGAGTTGAATGAAATATGAAGTGAAATGATGTGTTCGCGTGCCACAGTCTTTGCCCCGCGTTTTAAAGGAGGGTGGGAGATGACATAATTGCGGGGTGAGTCGGGGGAGGCGCCGCAGCGTTCCGGGCCTTGCATCGCACCAATCGTGATTATGCCTCAGGACAAGGACGAGGAAGAACACAATAAGCAATACAGGGCATTGCAGACACGACAGACGCTGTGCCCTGGATCTATAAAAGCCGAATATGTGTAACGGCCATAGTTATGGAGTCTCGCTTCACGCCTCCTACAAACCCAGCCCGCCGAGAAATATGCCTGATCATCCCGAGTCTGTCTGATATACATCCACTGCAACGTAATCCTCTATGACGCCGTCCTTGCACTCGCCGACGGAACGTCAATCCCATACGCCTCCTTGATCCTTTGAGCCCTTCGCTCCTCGTAGCCAGGTGCATAGATGCCTAACAAGCAGCACACCGTCAGCTCACAATCCTTTTCGCCGTATCCGTAGAAACCAAAACGGCATTGGTGGGGCATGGAAGCTCTCACTCACCTCGTCCTTCGCCCAGTTCGTTCACAATCTCCTGCACCGGTCGCCGTCGATTCTCCCGCAAGTACTCCTTCCGACTGACCTCATCCACCGTGGGATCGCGCTTTGCGCCCACCAACGAGCCCCCAGTATATGAAAATGCGCCTAGGAGCACCGAAAGCGCGGCGCCGTAGCCTATGACAGCGGGCAATGATCGGACTGTCCGGGTACGTAGCCATTTCGTTAGTGCCGCTGCCCTAAACCGCAATGCATTACATATGTGTAAGGCACTTACACTTCAGCCCCAACATTGACCCAGCAAACAGCCCCGCCGATGGCCGGATTGTACGCGTCGTCTTTCTCCCGGAGATTCGCGCTCGCACATTTGGCGAACTCGTACGAGCCGCCCATCGCCGCTGTCACCGTCGCACATACACATCAGCCCCGATTCAAATCCAACAGCCGCAACTATCCCCGCCGCATCCTCCTATCGCATGAGTACCCATCGCACTCCCATCAACACTCATAAAAAGGAACCGGGTTAGAGCACAATCTGCCACAACTTACCGAATACCCCAACCGTCCCTCCAAATCGCGTGAGCACCCCCCACGCGCCTACAGGCCGACGCGCGAGGGTGTTCTGGATGGCGGCGATGAAGAGACCCGCGGTCCCTGTGACCGCGGTGGCTTTGATGGCGCCGCCGATGGCATCTTTGGGATGATACGGCCCGTCGACGCTGTCGTGGGAGGCCATGATGGCCGAGGAGAGTAGTGATCGATCGGAGGGCGTCGAAATAGGGAGGACGGAAAGAGTGACTGTCAGAGCAGGGGTTGAGGGAGGATTGCCTGTTGATGCTGACGGTACAAGTCAACAGGGATAAGGCATTGGGAAGATGGTTAGAGTGCCGGAGGAGCTTCACTCGGCTCACCTGCCTTTCGGGGAAAACGCCAACTGATCAGCGGAAGGGGAAGCTTTTCATTGATTGAACAATCTCACATCGAAGAAAGTGTACACAATCATCCAATGATGCCACCAAACTCCCGTCCTCAACCCCCCATAATATACCACGCCTCCTCAATGCGCCGTCCCCGCCGCCGCCGCCCCCCTCGTCCAGGCGCGCTGCAAGACTTGTCTCCCCTTCGCATCCTTACCCATATTGCACTTCTCCAACTCTCCTACTACCTCGTTGCTGCTATCCTGATAACCTTCACCACGGTCGTTGCCGGCCAATCTCCATCTGCAAGCTTAGTGTTCGACTGGCACCACGTCCGCGCCGACGTCACCACCGGCTGGATGGTGGGATTGTGTTGGATGTTGGATAGTTTGATCACGTACGCACCCACCCCCCACCCGCAACCCCCCCACCCCGCCCCCTTCACCCAGTGTTCTTTCCTCCTTTTTGCATAACGACGGCGATTAACAAAGTGCGTGCGCGACAGAGTAATTCCCATTCTTCTTCTCATCGCCCGCAGCAAACTTGTCCCAGACTTCGCCCTAACAATCCATCTCCTGCATCTCATAATCACCACGCTGTATACGCATACCCTGCCCACACGCCTGGCCTGGTGGCTGCTCCAAACATGCTCTGCCGCCTTAATGGTCGGATTGGGCGTGTGGGCGTGTCGATGGCGAGAGTTGCAGCCGCTTATGTTCGGAACACAAACGAGCAGCGCAGGAGTGGGAGGAATGACAGGAGGAAGCAGAGAGGCGGCGGCAGCGGCAGCACCCGTGGAAGACGGTGATGGGCTTGGTTACTCAATGGGAAGAGGTGGCAGAAGCGGACGAGATGGCGCTGGCGGTTATGAGATGGTAGGGATGGCGTCTAGGGAGGCGGCGTGACTGCTTTATGAAGAACCTTTCCATCCTTTATCGGAACACCATGTGCGCGATATCTTATATTGGCAGGGGCAATGCCTACCAACTTTTGTGTGCGGGATGTCCGCCGGCGGGCAACCGGTCATGTACAACACTTAGAACTTCCAAGCCAGCCATGCAGCAGCAGCGATACGAAGAAAAGGCCCATTGATTACCCGTTGAGCCGCACAAAGGCGATTCCTCGAGCGCAAGTATAAGCCTCCACATCTCCTGTCTTGATCACCCCATCCAACTTCACCAAATCAAATGCCTTCAAAATTTCAGTCGGCAGTAATCTTACCCTCCGTGTGCCGGGACCAATAATGATTACACGACACGCGCCAGAAATTCCGGCAAACTGATTTTGGTGCTGGAGCAGATCATGGTTATAATCGTTGTCAAAGTGGAATAGAGTGGTAGAATGTCGCTTTCACTTATTTGGCATGTCAGTGTGGAGGCCAGGTACCAGGGGATTCAGGACAACGGGGATCAATCCGGAGAATTTGCCAATGAAGCATTCTGATCTAACAGGTTCCGAACGGGTTGCACGCCCTATTGCCCGATTCGATCAGGAGAAGTGTGCCAAAAAGGTTTGCCGCCTTGTCGAAGTAGTTGTAGCTGGGTTTATGACAGTCATAATGGCGACATAGAGTTTAAAGGAGCGTTGCTGCTGGTGCTTGAGGGGAGCCCGCCATGATGGAGCAGTAGATGGGATGTGCCATGCATGAGTGATGGGTTGTTGAGGAGCGGCTCGCCGAAACTACCGCTCTTATTCCCTTTTTTGAAAGGAACCAATTTGAGAAGATTCAGATCCCATGTTTCGAGGTCCGTATTTCAGGATGTTGCTCTTACCCTTCGGGTGGTGATAGGTGGGATTTGGAGTGTTTAAGAAATGCTTGGTGCCTGCCATGGAATGTGAAGTATTTTGGTGGCTAAATATGGCTTTCTGGTCTTCCACAAATGGTTTCGGTATGCACTGCATTTTCTCTGAAATTACTCTTACCAATGATGATGTACCCATCTGTTTATGCGGCCAGTTGACTCATTGTCTCTGGTTTGACCTTTTTCGGAGGTGAAGGCATACGGACATATTTACTTTCTCCGGCAGCGACATATATGATCGAGAAACACTATGGATTCCTAGTGCCTTGTTCCAGACCTTTATTGCATTTTTACACACAAAAGATAGCAATTTTGCCCCTCTAGAACAAATCACGTAGACGAACAAAGCCATGGCTGCAGAAATTCTAACAACAGGGACAAAAAGATGACGCCTAAATAGACCCCATGTTTTATATGCAAAAGATCTATTGTCGGGTGGTTGTCTCCTCCGCATAGGATACACTCATAATTACCCTTAGACGGGGTGGTGGAAATGTAGGGAGTGTCTCCGGTGGTGGTAGACCTGTATGGCTCGCAACTGTCATCCGGTGCGGCATTGGTAACGATAAGAGATAGATTCTTTTCCACCTCAGGATGAGCGCAAAACTGCAGGCACATTGCTCAAGTAGAGTTAGCTCATATGGAAGTGAAGAAGAAAGGTGGAAAGCATGATGCGCGTTATCATCGAAGAATCACACTGAACCCTGCTTAACCGAATTCCCAATTTAGACGGGGTTTGAGAAGAAGATTTGTATGGCATGGTCGAGTGTAGTGTGTTGGTATAGATGTTCACTGCAGAATGTAGAAATGAAGTACACCCAATGAAAAAGCTGCACAAATTCGATATTAAAACGATACAACTTGGAATTTTTTGTGAAACGAAACTAAGAAATACTACCCAAGCGCTATGCAGAAGTCACCAATTACTGTCCATTACCTTGTTTATTTCTTTATGGCTGTAGCAGGCGGTCCAAGGCTTCCTAGTCTAATCAGGATGAAGGAACGCTCAGCTAAGGAGCCAGTGCGTCCGAAGTCAACGTTCGCTGCTTTTCCAAGGCCTGACGATTACTCTCAAGTTTGTCAATCGTCAACAAAGGATTGATGAATGGCCATTTTCTGACAGTTTGAACATTTAATACGCAATATTGGACATGTGGTGAAGTGACTCCCTCATACGCCACAACGCGGTTGCTGTCTGTATAATGGACCTACTCAACATATAGAGAAGGATTACATGGCATTGTGTATATATGAGATCTCCACCTGATACTTGTCGATTCAAGCATGACATGTCCGACGAACATACAAGCCCTCTTAAAATAAACCGAACCACCAAGGATGTCAGCAAAAAACAGGATAATTCCGCGAAAGGTGAGAGAAAATAAGCGGAAATGGTATAATTGTATCAACCGAGCTCATCTGAATCCGATGGTAGAAACTCTCTATAGAGCTAGCCTCCTTCTATCAGAACAAATGTCTATATTGGCCTCCGTAGTTTTTGACTTCTTGATTAAGAAATGGCTATGTGCAAGGTAAGTCGGGCTTCCGATCAATATGCATGTGGTATCAATATTGAGATCTGATTCTCAAGACCTCATTGGGAGATGCTGATCTGCTTCGCAACGAGATACTTTTTTAGATATTTCTGATTAAACCTGCTTACCGAGCAGAACGATTAACGAGGGTTTCTCCAAACTTGGGTTTAGAATAGAGTTGGCAGGGAGTTGAAATATATCCGGTTCTCGAATGGCTATATTATTGCCATGGCTGCACATACCCGGCCATTGATTGTTAAGTGCGATGATTTATGATTAGAATGGTTGGCTGATAAATAGTATGGCGCCAGTAACAATTAAATGAAAATTTTCTAAAAATGATCAATCGGAAATAGCCTCCTACGAGGACCACAATGCTTTCAGCTGCTTTACCGTAGTCTTGGGAAAGACTGGGTTACTTAGAAAAGTATGTGGCACATGGAATCGCAGACAACTTACTTTCATATGTGAGAATTCGGAATGGGCGATTCATGATACTTCTCCAATTTTATACACGGGATATTGAACTGTCTCAGCATCGAAATGAAACCCCAAATTTTGTCCTGTCATGGTCCGTATCCTTGGAGTTAGAGCTATCTTCGAATTTGAAGAAGGGGCATCGCCAACATGTCTGATTTTCTACCTGGACCATCAACCGCTCGGCAAGAGTATGTATTCTTGGAGAACCCTGCGACAAACCGGCAAGCTTAATCAACAGATCGAATCCACGACGGACAAATGTCTCTCCAATATTTGTTTGTACCTGATGTGCAGCGGTAGTGGCGTTTTCGGGGATTTTCTCGACTCCGATTAGTTTTGTCGACATCAGTGGTACATCTTTTCTCATCTCATCCCATTGGCGATATGCTTCCTCGAGGTTCTTTTCCATGTCATTAGTGCCTAATTGAAAAACTTCACCGCTGACAATACTGGGATGACTACGGAAACATTTCTAAGATAGCATACTGTTGCTGTCAATACTTTAAAAACATATATACACACACTTATATAATACATCTTTGGAATGCACACTGATTGCACGATATACACTCGACGCATCAGATCTTCGGTCGAACGCGTCTTTTCGAGTTGGCCAAGGGAGATATATACCTGCGTAGTTGCAAAGTCTCGCCAACGATAGGTTTTTTCGAATCCACCACACTCCTCTGTCTTCTACAGGTGGTACTTCGTATTTTATTCACACGGTCGAGATATCGGTCTCCATATGTACATGAAGTGAACAAAAATGGAATAGAACGGGTTCGAGATGCGTTGGTTGGGAGGCGAATAATCCGAAAATGTTCCTGTGATCATATAGCTTAGCAACTGCCTCATTTGATGAATCTTCCACCACGTTCGCATTACTCTCAAACCCATACAATGTACCACCGTGTCTCTCCTCTCCACCATGGTCTCATATCGAGCTTTTCTCGCAACGTAGATCGAGATGAAGAACAACAATAGCTCCCCATGACCAATCGAGTAACGTTGGTTTCGACGAAGGAATCGAATCTGTTTCGATAAACTACATGCAACAGAACATAGCCCCTTGGAACACAACGGCCTTTCGATAAATAGAACTTAAAGCCCGCCTCATATCATGGACACACCTCCATCATTGTCAAAACGCCCCAACCTCAGTGATGCTTCATTCCTAAAAGTCCCCTCATGCCGAATTGTGATGCAACGCAAGCCCAAATAGAAAACAGGCACCCCTTTACGTTATCTTCTGCATGAACGCCTCTTCAACCACCTCTCTCTCCAAACTCCTCCGCCCACCTCTCAAACTCCCCCAATCCCTCCCGACTCACACTGGGTCGAATATTGCCTAAACTGCTCTCAAAATCCTGCATTCCGATCGCACGAATTTCTTCCGGCCTCATGTCCAACAGTTTCTCACCCAAACTCCTCAACGGCCCCATTGCGGCATCCTTAGCCAAAGCGGTCAAATCACTTCCGGAGAACCCCTCCGTCCGCCTGACCAGCTCCTTGAGTTCCGACTCATTCAATCCATGTTTCTGCGCCGCGAGCAACGAACGCAGATGCTGCTCCCGCACGTGCGGTTCGGGGAGAGGGATATACTGCCTGCGGACAAATCGTCTCCGTGCAGCTTCGTCAATGGCCCACGGCATGTTGGTGGCGGCTAAGACAAGAACTCTCGTTGCATCTCCCTCCGTCGCCGCCCGCCCGGCGGCCGCCTTCTGTAAATCCGACCACTGGATCAAAAACTCCGTCTTGATCCTCCTCGTGGCCTCGTGTTCAGAACCTCCGCCCCTAGCCCCAAGTAAGGAATCAATCTCGTCTACAAAAATTATGCTTGGCGCCAGCATCTTTGCCAGCGCAAAAAGTGCACGAACCAACTTTTCGCTTTCACCCAAAAATTTACTCGTCAGAGAACTCGCGGAAATCGCAAAAAACACACTTCGACTCTCCGTCGCAACAGCACGAGCCAACATCGTTTTGCCCGTTCCGGGCGGACCAAACAAGAGCATTCCTCTCGCAGGCTCGCGCAGACCCATAAACAGATCCGGACGGAGGAAAGGGTAAACGACCGTCTCCTTCAGCGCGGCCTTCGCGATCTCCAGTCCCGCCACGTCATCCCAATGGACCTCATCACCATGGATAACGACCTCGTTGAAGATCTGTCTCGCCGCGGCTTCATCGACGCCGCGCGGGAGGTTCTTGAGGATGTGCTTGACGCGGGCGTCCCACTCATCGCGCTCCGTAGGGGTGGCAGGGTGGTCCGCGTCCGGCGATTCTTCTTCCCCGTCGTCATCGGCTGAGGACGGGGGGGTCATCTTTTTCGCACCATCGGTGCGCCGTTTCGTCGTTGTCCGTGTCTTGGTGGGGTTTGGTTCTGGGCTGCTACTGTGATAGTCATCTGGACGAGCATCGGGTCGTGGGGGCCGTGGCCGTTCCATTGAGAAGTTATCTAATTTCTGTCTCTCGATGGTGGCACGGACGACTCCCGCCGCACGCCCGCCGACGGCCTTCCGTGGAATGGGGGGTTTCGGTTGGGCCTGGACGGTTTTTGGAGGGGCGAGGCGCGGGACAGCCGAGTCCGAATCGGTGGATGCACGTCCGGCCGACCGACCTGGCCCTTTCGCAGGTGGCGGGGGGGGTTTGCGGGGTTTGGAAGGGGGGTGGTTGGGGTATTCTTTCATATAGGAGATGGAGGCCGGCGCGAGCTGTTGAGATAATGAGGATGCGATGGGAGTTGGGGGCTGGTCGCCTCCCGACGGTGGGGCAGGGAGGTTGTGGCGATGGGAGGAGGAGCGGGCGGGGGGGGTGATGGCTTGGCGGTCTCGTCCGATTCATCGCTGCAGGCGAGAGCGGATTGGCAGTGGGGCCCGGGATACTCAGGGTAAGGAGGTGGATAGCCGCGTGAGTGGGACGTGTCGTCGAGGGAGCTGACACTAGGGCGTTTGATGTAATCGGAAGGACTGGGGGGGGGAATGGCCGTTTGGTGATTGGAAGACCGACCGGGGACGTTTGCACTGCCGTCTCGGAGGGACCGTGTGAAGGGGTCCCATGAGGCCAGAGCGCTACTCGAAGCGGCATTGTTTGCGCCATTGGCCTGCGCCACGACGCCCCCGGAACCCGGGGGAGTCTGTCCCGCCCACACTTGGGTCGCGGCTTTTGCAGCGGCGGTGGGAGGCCGGTTGCGTAGCGTCGTTACCATCTTGGCCGAAGTGGAACGGTCCTTGGGATTGGTGCGCAAAGTGCGGAGCATGCCGCTTCCCTTCTTCTCCGGACTGGGGGTGCGCGCGCGGGGTCTTTGCGCGTGTGGAAGTGGAGGAGGGGTCAAGCGGGAGGCGGTGGACTGCAGGCTCATCGTGCGCGGTGTGTCGATGTCGGAGCTTTTCTTGCTCACGTACGATGGGCGCGTGGTGCGGAGCGGACGGCGGTCAGGCACTGCAGGCGATAGTCGGGGCAGATCGGAGTAGGTGGCCGGCGGCACCGTATCCCCGCCGAGCCACGTGCCTGCACCGTTGCCCGCCGACTTATTCACCAGCGACTCGCGGCTGGCGGAGGGGCCATCGGTGGGGGCGGTGCTGCTGCCACCGCCGCCGCCGCCGCCGCCGGCCTTCCCCTCTCCATCCTCACCCGCCTCTTGTCGGCTCTTGCGCAGCGCCTCTAGCAGGTCGACACGTTCCTTGCACTGCAGCTCCATCGCCCGCAACGACTCCTGCAGCGCCTTCTCCGTCTCGGTGCGCGGGGCCCATCCGGATGGAATGCGGAAGGCGTTCAGGTAGTAGATCGAGTCGAGGGCGTCGCGCCAAGCCCGGAGCGCCTCCGCCTCGTTGTTCTGGGCCCGCCCTTCATCAGCATATCGAACCGCATGTAAGCCACATGTGATGACATACCTGTCCCTCAAAGTAGATCGCAGTGGAGCACTTGATGTATGCTTCATCTATTCTCATCAATCCCCATCAGCCTACAGTCCACCATCCGCTGGCCCTGGGACGCCCGGGTACATACCGTACGTCTTCTGCATCGAACTCGCCGGCGCCGACCTGCGCAGCATTGTGACAACGCCGATTGCACTGCTTCCATTAATCGTCTTCAAAAGAGACACCCGCGTGCGAAGGGGGTGATAGTGGATTCGTCACATCAAATCACGACGCCCCTCCGCGGCTGTGTGACGTCGTCATAGTGGGCGCAAGCGGGCGCAATCGCCCGGCCCGGCCCGTCCCAGGAGGCTGTGCCGTCCGCTGCTGGCGTTGTGGCTTGGACCCGCATGAAACGGGAGAACATCACAACGACACAAGCATTCGAGAGACGGGACGCCCGAAGCCGCCACGATTGGGAGCGTGAGAGAAAGTGTTGTGTCGCGAGATAGAGTGAGAGAGGGTGAGCGTGATAGGGAGTGTGTGTGTATGAGAGAGAGAGAGAAAGAGAGGGAGAGAGAGAGAGAGAGAGAGAGAGAAAAGGAGAGAGAGAGGGTGAGTGAGACAGCGTGTGGATGACAGCGTGAGAGCGTGGGAAAGCGACGGAGTGAGTGAGTGAGTGAGTGTGTGTGTGTGTGATAGAGACAGAGAATCTGTGTTGTGTGTGCATGTGGAAGAGGCTGACACGGGCAAATGCGAGCCTGGTTGCGCCAGTCATGCTCCCGCCGTCTCAATAACACCGTCATCCTCATCCCTCCCCCTTCCTTCATTCGCGTGCGAGCATCCCATTATGACCACCAACAACAGCAGGGCAACAGCGAGGATAAAAAAGAGACCCACGGTCATCTCAACAGCCGCGTCAATAATAGCAACATCAGCAGCAACATTAACGACATTGCCGCTCTCCTCTCCCGGGGCGCCGAGGCGGAAAACGTGACGGTACATGGCTGGGTGCGCAGTGTGCGGAGGCAGAAGAAGATCGCCTTTGCCGTCATCGGGGATGGATCTAGCCTTGATTCCGTCCAGGCTGTGTTGAAGCCAGAGGATGCGGCACTGTTAGTCATAACCCCCGCGACCACGACCACCCTTCCCTCCCTCCCTCTCTCCCTCCCCGCATGCTCGCCCAAACTCCATCACTAACGCAACTGCCCTCGACCAGTCTCTCCCCTGGCGCCGCAGTTCGCATCTCTGGCCCCTGGTGTGCCTCCCCCGGCTCTGGCCAGCCGCACGAACTGCGTGCCTCACACGTGCAAGTCCTCGGGGAGAATGATGCGGAACACCACCCCATCCAGCCCAAATTCCACACCTCCGAGTATCTGCGTACGATTCCTCACCTCCGGTCGCGCATCCCGGCGCACGCTCTGCGTCTGCGCCTCCGCTCCCACGTAATCGCCAGCGCGACATCGTATTTTCATGCTCAGGGGTTCGTGCAAACACATCCGCCCATCATCACGTCCTCAGATTGCGAGGGGGCTGGGGAGGTCTTTGTCGTGTCGCCCAACAGCAACCAGCAGCCGCACCCGACTGGCGATGAATGGGATCAGGCGCCGCTCCAGCCGGGCGAGCAGCATCAGTATTTCTTCCGCACCCCCAAATACTTGACCGTCTCCGCCCAGCTCCACCTCGAAGCACTCGCGCATGCCGTCACCCGCGTCTGGACCTTATCTCCAGCCTTCCGGGCTGAACGCAGCGACACGCCGCGGCACTTGAGCGAATTTTACATGCTGGAGGCGGAACTCTGCTTCACACAAACGCTGGAGGACGTGATGACGGTCCTCGAAGGCCTGCTCTCTTCCATCGCGGCCGACCTGCACCGCTCGGTGGTCGGGGACGAGTTGTTGCGCTCACACCACGCCGACGACGGCGGTGAGGGTGTGACGCCCGCCTTGCTCGCCCAACGTTGGGTGGGTATGTACTCGACCCCGTGGCCGCGTATCACGTATGCAGACGCTATCTCCCTCCTTCAACGCGCGGTCGAAACGGGGCAGACGTCCTTTGTCGTTGCTCCCTCGTACGACGTCGGCTTACAAGCCGAGCACGAACGTCACCTTGCCGCGACGCTAGGCGGACGCGAGCAGCGTCCCGTGTTCGTGACGGATTACCCGCGGAAGCAGAAAGCATTCTACATGTCTCCATCCTCCGCCTCCGCATTGAGCTCCGAAGACGATGAGGGTGACGACGGCACCGCGGCGTGTTTTGATCTCTTAGTCCCATCGCACTGCGAATTAGCGGGAGGCAGCTTACGCGAGCACCGTGCAGCTGCGCTGGAAGCGGCGCTGCGGGCTCGTGGCTTAGGAGAGGGTGGCGGGTTGGAGTGGTATGGTGATTTGCGGCGGTACGGTGCGGCGCCGCACGGGGGCTTTGGATTGGGCTTTGATCGGTTATTGGCGTACTTGGCCGGAGTGGGAAATGTGAGAGATGTGGTCGCCTTTCCGAGATGGGTGGGGAGGTGTGTGTGTTGATTCACTCTTCGGTTATCCGCGTGTGTATAGAGTATGCCTCTCTCCACTCGAATGTATCGTATAGCTCTACATCAGACATGTGCAGACCCATGGATGGAATTTCCGCAGGGTTTGGTGATATCTGCGTTTCATACACCAACCGTAAAAATGTCCATAGACGTACAGGAGGACGTACAGATGGAGGTGTAGGGGGACGTGTAGATGGACGTGTTGATGGACGTGTTAATGGACGTGTTGATCGACGTGTTGATCGACCTGTACATTGATCTGTACATGGACGTACAAATGGACCTATACATGGACCTACAGCCAGACGTACAGATGGACGCATAGATAGACTTATAGATGGACTTATAGATAGGCTTATAGATGGGCTTATAGATAGACTCATAGCTGGACGTATTGATGGACCTGTAAACAGACGTATGGACGGACGTATTGATGTATCTACAGACGGACACATAGATGGACGCATAGATGTATGGACCGACCGCACATATACGTAACTGCTCTATCCTACGGCCAAGTCTATCCGGATGCCTGAAGACATCTTTGTGACTGTTAACCACTTTTCTCCACACCCCACCTATACTGATGCATGTGCATATGTATTGACTTGTGTAGATACTCGACATGGTGGCAATTCATATTGAGCCCCGTGCATTGTATCAAGCCGCGGCACCTCGGTCATGTCATGCATTAGGCTTGTATGCTTCAAGCAAGTCCCCCAGTCTTCTCGAACGCGAAGAAGACGACTTTGGAAAGCTTGTGACAGAGAAGCACGATGCACAAGTTGTATTGGCTCTCCTTCTCCATTTGTGCGTTTCATCCGCGGCAAACTACCATCTCATCCTCGTCTGAGATGTGTTTCCTTCCCCCCACCCAACTCCACAACGGCACTGGCGTGCGGAGGAGGCGGTATCCGCCACGGCTGCATTGATAGAATCGGGGGCCACGATCTCATCCCTTGCGTCTTCTCTTGGTACCTGCGCTGCGCATGAGACAACTCCAACTGTTATCATCTTGAGCGTGCCGTCCGGTGTTATGCATATCTGATCCTCGATTCCTCATCCTCGTGCTCGTCCTCTACCACCACCACCACCACCACCACCACCACCACCTCTCCCCCACCAGCAACACTACTATCACCAGCACTACCAGCACCACCAGCACTACCAGCACCACCAGCACTCCCAGTGCCACCAGCACTGCCAGCACCACCACCACTACTTCCTCCTCCTCCTCCTCCTCCTCCTCCTCCTCCTCATCCTCCCCCTCCTCCTCTTCCTCTTCATTCCACTTTGTAAACCTATTGATCTCTTTCTCCATCCCAAGCACTCGGCTCGAGACACCGTCCCTCTCCTCTCATCTTCGGAAAGGCCGCGAACAACTTCCAATGATGTCTCCGACACAATGATACGCCTCGCTCGTCGCCACTTTATCCTCGTCCTCTCCTCCACTTTGTGCCTCCTCACCCTGCTCGTCGTCCTGTCCCGTCGCCCGTCCGCCTCTGCCTTTCAGCCCCTCCTCCCCTCCGATCCAGCTCCATCCCACTCCCACTTCATCGGCACGAAACCGCCGCGCCCCGAGCGGTACCCCGTCACTTATTACCAACCTATCCCGCGCCCGCAGCACACCTATCCCAAAATCCAACATAAAGACTTTCGGCGCGAACGCTGGGAGAAAGCGTCGGTCCGGCGGAAGCGCCAAGCGGCCGTCCGCCGCGCCTTCGCGCAGTGCTGGCATGCCTATCGCACGAACGCCTGGGGCCAGGATGAGCTGCGGCCGGTGCAGGGCGGCGGTCGGACACGGCTCGGGGGGTGGGGCGTGACAATGGTCGATGCGCTGGACACGTTGTGGATCATGGGGCTGAGGGAGGAATTTGATGAGGCGGTGGAAGCGGTGAGGGGCATTGATTTCACGCGGCCAGGAAATAAGAATAATGGGACGTCGGTCAGTGTTTTCGAGACGACGATCCGGTATCTGGGTGGACTGATTGGGGCGTATGACATGAGCGGAGATCAACGGTTGTTGACGAAGGCGGTCGAGTTGGGCGACGTGTTATATGCGGCCTTCGATACGCCAAATCGTATGCCTGTGACAAACTGGACAATGCAGCCGCACCTCCCTGCCGATGACGGCGACATCGACGGCCACGACCGCAACGACCGCAACAACAACGATGACGACGACGACGACGACGACGACAAGGAGAATAACAACAGCAACACCTACTACAAAAGTCATGGCCAGAAACCACAAGCAACGCACCCCTTCCCTCTCGCCGCCGACATTGGCTCCCTCAGCCTCGAATTCACTCGACTTTCGCAAATCACGCGCGACCCTCGTTACCACGATGCCACACACCGCATCATGCTCATACTTGCCGCGGAACAAAACCAAACCGCTGTCCCCGGCATCTGGCCCTCTGCAGTCGATGCCGCGCGCCTGGACTTCCACACGGGGAGCGAATTCTCGTTGGGTGCCCGGTCAGACTCGCTGTACGAGTACCTGCTCAAAATGGTCGCCTTGCTCGGCGGCGGGGCGCCCATATACGAGAAGATGTACATCGATGCGGCCGAAGCCATCATGACACGCCTGCTCTTCCGACCCATGCTTCCAGGCTCCCCTGACATCCTGATGGCGGGAAAACTGACCGTTCCCCCTTACGACGGTGGTCCGCCGACATTGAACCCGACGGTCGAACATCTCTCCTGCTTCGCGGGGGGTATGTTCGCGCTCGGCGGTCGTCTCCTGGCGAACGACACGCACATCAACGTCGGCCGCATGCTCACCGACGGGTGCATGTGGGCCTACAACGCTGGACCGCTCGGCATCATGCCCGCAGACTTCACCGTTGTGCCCTGCCCCAACTGGACCGCGTGTGCATGGAACCACACACGGCACCGCGAAGCACTAGGATCTCTCAACTCCACCCTCTCCAGGAACTTCTCCCTCTCCACCGACGGGGTACGGGATCCGGAACACCTCCCCTTCGGCATGACGTCGGTGACGAATTCAGAATACATGCTCCGCCCGGAAGCAATCGAGAGCATCTTCATCATGTACCGCATCTCAGGCAACCCGTTATACCAAGAAATGGCGTGGCGAATGTTCTCGAGCATTGTGAACGCGACTGAGACGGCTCTTGGGGCGAATGCGGCGCTGGAGGATGTCACGGACGCTAGCGCCCCGAAGCGTGACGAGATGGAGAGCTTCTGGCTCGCGCAGACGTTGAAGTATTTCTATTTGACTTTCAGCGAGCCAAATCTGGTGAGTTTGGATGAATATGTGTTCAATGCGGAGGCACACCCGTTCATACGACCGAAGCGGGGGTTTTGGAGTTGGGTGGCTTCATAGACGGTTTTATACGTATACAGATAATGAATGACAAGAGGAAGAAAATGCGCATGAAGATATTGGAGGAGAAATATGTCCGGAGTTGTCTCCAGATGTGTTTTTCGTTCCTGTCACGACGTTGAAGCCCCGTACCATTCGGTCCTCTCCCGGCATTGAGCTACATTCGCGTGAGCGATTTGTTCGTGAATTCATCTCCCATCAGCCATCAACCATTAACCACCCTCCTCCATACCACCCTCCTCTTTGGCGCACCTCCTCTCCGTTCCGTCCGCTCCCCACACCTCCTCTCCCTCCCTCCCTCCCCTCCCTCTCTTTCTCTACCCTTCCACCCCGTCACTCCCTCTCCCCTTCCATGGCAGAAGAGTCCAATCCACCGCTTCTCCATCCGACAAACCGCATTAATCCCACCTCAATGTCTCAGCACTCGTGACTCCTGCCGTCATTCTCGTCCCGCCCATCGGCTTCGTTGCCCCGCACACTCCACACCGCCCCGCATCAGCGGCATTGATGTACTGGCTACCGCGGCATGCATCGCTCGTGCAGCGCCAATGATGCTTGATCAGACCGGGTTTGAGGACGTGCGAGCATGCGGCACAAGTCGGATCGCTCGGCTCATTCTCGAGTGAGCAGATGGGACACACGGCCACCGCCGGTGTGAACATACCCGCTCTTGATTTGACGGATGGAATATCGTTTGCGAGGTCCGGCGGCCGGCGTGGTGAGGACGATTTGTTCGATGATCTGGCTGAGTCACTGCATCGCTTTTTCGACGAGGGCCGTCCTGGATCTTCCTCATTCACGCTTGCCTCGCTGTCGGTTTGCCTATCGCCGCCTTCCGTCCCAAAGTCCCGTGATACTTCGTTCGAATTATTATCTGCCCCGTCCGCTGAGGCCCGCTTGGGAGACCCGGCAGGTCTGCCGCCTAAAAGACAAAGTTCATCCATCTCCTGACGACCCCCTTCGTCCTCCTCACCCTCATCTCCACACACCCTTACCAACTCTCGATCCTCTCGATCCTTCATCCACCACCTCGTCTTCTTCTCAAGAATGACAGGTTCAGAAGACTCAATATCTTCACCGCTCGACCAGCCGGACTCACTCCCCGTTGTCTCGCTCTCCACCTCACCCCCATCCAACCCATCCGTCTCCTCCGCCTTCGCCTGCTGTTTCCTCGCGGCTTCAACCCGCGCGAGCGCCGCATTAGCCCGAAGCTCCCTCCCCCGTTTGCTCCCTGCCACCCGCGGCTTGCCCGGATGCCTCACGCCCGAAGCGCGATCCAACGCCGCGCGCACAACCTCGTCGTCACCCAACGCATTACCCTCACCATGCGAGCCAAACTTCCTCATGATGCGCCGCTGTTGCCTTTCCGTGTAGCTCAGCTTGGGCTCCTCCGTGCCATCCAGTCCCCGCTTGCGCTTCCTCCTGTGACGGCGCCGATACGTGCCGCCACAGACCTGCTCCGGGATTTGCGGATCTACGGGCATGGCGTCGTGCACGAACTCGCCCGTCGCGAGATTCTTACCTCGACCCCACATGCCTTCGCCTTCGTAGCGCTGTGCCCAGAGGGCCTCCATTTGTTTGGCATATGCGTTGCGGACCGCCCAGAAGGAACGGCTATGGTTCATTTGCTTGCAGTCTGTGGATTCTCATCAATGGACCGTTGCATCAGACGGGAAACAAGCGCCAACGCGCTTCACTTACGGGCCAGCTCATGCATCATGACCTTCGAGCGCGGGCGTCCGTCGTCAGCGGTGGTGCAACCCCCAACAGTGCGATATGGCGCTTCCTCACCATCTGCACAAACTTAAACCCCAACCACCTCCCCCTCCGATCCTTCAACACCAACTCGATCACCTCGCCCGCATTGAAATTCCGGCCCAAAAACTCCGCGTTGGGCTCGTGCTCGGCCAGCGTCATGATCGCGAGGCCATGTTCCTTCATGATGGGATAGCATTGGGCTGCGATGCGCTCGAGGAAGCACTGCGCAATAGCCGTATCGCTGCCGCGGTTGGGCAGAGGTTGGATGAAGTTGATGTGTGAATTGGGCCGTTGCGAGCGCTCGTTGAGGCGCAGAAACCCGAGCGGCATTGTGGGCGCTGCCCGGCCAGGACCTGAGAGTTGATTGGGATCACTACGCAATGGGAATCATCCATTTGATATGTAGATAGACATAATATCTACTCATATGCGGCAGACGGGGAAGCGATCCGGCGCGCTGACTGTCGACCATGCCTTTGGTAGGAAGGTCTACCGATCAGCAATCCATCCAAAGTCTTCTTTCGTTCCCTCTAATTTTTTTTCAATTTTTTTTTTCTTTTTTATATTTCCTATTATACTGATCTGGTTCGGCCAGCTGCATTCCAAAAAAGAAAAGAAAAGAAAAAAAAGAAAAAAAATGCCTTTCGTTATAGATGTGAATTCGAATATATCGGCCTTTTGAATCGATATACATGTCGTTCGCCGTACAGGATCATGTCCAAACACGCCTCTCCGTCGGTCCCGCTGAAGCGAAAACGTGACGAAGACTCTAAAGCGAGTCCGCTCCAACAAAAACGGGTCAAACTCCTCGAGACGAGGAAAAAACTCCCGATATGGGCACGACAATCCGACATCCGCCATGCACTCCAAACGCACGACGTTCTTATCTTGTCAGGAGAAACGGGATCCGGCAAATCAACCCAAGTGCCCCAATTCCTCCTCAACGAGCCTTGGTGTCGGAAGGGTAAAATCGCCATCACGCAGCCGCGGCGGGTGGCGGCCATCTCGCTGGCCCGCCGGGTGGCGGAGGAGATGGGCAGCCCTCTTGGCTCGTCCTCGCCCGCCAGTAAGGTGGGATACAGCGTCCGGTTCGACGACAACACATCGCCCTCCACTCGGATCAAGTACTTGACGGAGGGCATGTTGTTACAGGAACTGCTGCGCGATGCGACGTTGGGGCAGTACGGGTGCGTGGTGGTCGATGAGGTCCACGAGCGGAGTGTGAATGTGGATTTGATCTTGGGCTTTCTAAAGCAGATCTTGCTGGGACGGGGGGCGGGCGGGCGGGAGCGGAGGACAGCTTTGAAGGTGGTGGTCATGAGCGCCACCGCGGACGTGGAAGGGCTTAAAAAGTTTTTTGCCGGGAGGATGGCTGTGACCAATGGTGATCTTGCTACTAGCAGGCCCTCATCAAACGACGAGCAGCCCCAAAGCGGGTCGGAAGCGTCCTGGAACGGATGTTCCGACGAAGAACGCCGCAGCGCTCTATTCCAACCGGCGACGTGCCATGTAGAAGGACGTCAATACCCTGTGACTACCCAATATCTCCCCAACGCGGCCGATGACCTCCTCGAAGCGGCTTTGACCCGCATCTTCCACATCCACACCCACGAACCTATGCCGGGCGACATCCTCGTCTTCCTCACCGGCCAAGAGATGATCCAAAGTCTGCAAAACCTCGTCAACGAGTATGCGCAAAACCTAACCTCCGAATACCCGAGCCTCCTGGTCCTGCCGCTATTCGCGGCCTTGCCTCAAGCCGCGCAACAACGCATCTTCGAACCGGCTCCCCGAGCCACTCGAAAAGTCATCCTGAGCACCAACATCGCCGAGACATCCGTAACGGTCCCCGGCGTACGATTTGTCATCGACACGGGAAAAGCAAAAGTGAAACAGTTCCGCAACCGACTCGGTCTGGATTCCCTGCTCGTGAAAGCCATCTCCCGCTCGTCCGCCGATCAACGACAAGGTCGTGCGGGACGTGAAGCGCCCGGACGGTGCTACAGATTATACACCGAAGAGTCGTACCGCAGTCTCGAACCCAACACCCCCCCGGAGATCCTGCGCTGCGATCTGAGCTCCGCCCTCCTCACCCTGAAAGCACGCGGTGTAGACGATGTGCTCGATTTCCCATACCTCACGCCTCCGCCTCGGGAAGCGATCGAAAAAGCGCTCCTCCATCTCCTCGAACTCGGAGCGCTGGACGAGAGTGACGGGACTATCAGCCCCATCGGGCGCCAAATCGCTCGACTTCCCCTTCCCCCGTCTTTAGGGCGAGTCATTATCGAAGCCGCGCGACCGGAGATGGATTGCTTGCGGCACGTGATCGACATCGTGGCCTGTCTGAGCGTGGAGAACATCTTCCCGAACGGAGAGAGCGAGGAAAGCCGGGAACAAGCGCAGGCGGCTCGACAACAGCTCTTCCGCCGCCAAGGTGATCATTTGACCCTCCTCGCCGCCGTACAGACTTATGCGGCGGAGAACAGCGATCGGAAGAGATGGTGCGATCAGCACCTCGTGTCGCATCGAGCGATGCGGAGTGTGATGGATGTTCGGAAACAACTCATCGCCCAATGTCGACAGGCCAAACTCTTGCCATCATCCGAGACAACCGTGGAGACACCTTCATCCACCGCCGTCGTGGTGGAAGAAGCCACGCAGGAAAACATCTTGAAGTGCTTCCTGCGCGGCTTTGGTCGGAACGTGGCCAGGTTGTGTCCGGACGGGAGCTACAAGACATTTGTAGGCAACCAAACCGTGGCGATTCACCCCAGCTCGGTGCTATTTGGTCGCAAGGTGGAGGGGATTTTGTATAACGAGTTTGTGTACACGAATAAGGCTTACGCCCGGGGCGTGAGTGTCATCCAGTTGAGATGGTTAGAGGGGCTTTGGAAGGGGTGAAAGGGAGTTTCTACGAATGGAAAGACTGGAGGTCGGTGGACAGTATGATTGCTCTGCGGCGGAGGCGGGCCAAAGAACATAATAGATCTACTTTTCAGCTCGCAGTTTGGCTCGAAATGTCCATTTTCCTGCTGACTGCATGTCACCGTGTTCCAGATCGCCCACAAACACTCTCGCATTTGCCGGGATTGATATTTACGAGCGGAGACACATGTTTCAGTAGATGATCGAATAAATGCAATAGCCTCTGAATCGTCCGATGAGCGTTCGGTCGGAACTGCAAAACTAAAACCACACGACATTGTCTGGTGTGTTTTCTCACTAATGTACAAGAATCCAGCCTGTGCTGCTCACAGGAACCATTCCGCTGATACATGCCTGGTTGCTTACTGCAGCAAAATGACTTGAAGGTCACTGAATAAACCTGGCAAAATCCCAAACCCCCATCTCCGTTTTTGACGAATCCTTGCATAACGCTCGATGAGGTGACCTCTGAATATCAAATAGATACGACGATCACGGCCATCATTGCCAAACACCGTTTCCTGACATCCTAGGATCGCACTCAAATTACCGATCAGAACCCCTCTCCCGACTCCTAAACATTCATGTCGGCAGGTATGGGATAGAAATCTCAATGCTATTGGCGCATCGGAAACTTCTCCAAGTCTATTGTCGTTCTCAATGTATCATGAATTCACCAGGGTGCAATTCACCCTTGGGCGTTTGATAATAGCAAAGATCAACACCATTGGCCTATCGTTGTTGCTGCAGTGGAGCAATAAACCTCGCATAAAAGTCGCCCGTTGATAAGTTCGGAGCTACGGCAGCCGCCTGTCGCACATTCGTGAAGTCGATTCCCCTTATCAGATTCACCATCGATCTCGGATCAAACACCTTGGCAGTGTAATCGCGAGCTGATGGAAGGATCTGGAGCAAAAAATTAACTTCCTGCGGGAGACGCGGGGGTTGAGGCGGAATGGTGTTGTGCGAAGCGGCGCCAGGCGGAATGTAAGACTTGGTGATGTATCCGCCGCCGCCGCCCGTGGTCGCCGCCGCCAGCGTCGATGTGCCAGAACCCGCAGCAGTGGACATTTGAAGGCTCGACTGAATGCGACGTCCGGCAGCACCTTTGAGCGGTGACTCGGCCCGGATGAATTTACGGGACGGTGTGCCATTCTCATCATCTTCTAGCGGTCGCTTCGGACTGGCGACGTAGGGTCCGTTCGGGCCTAATGCCAATCTGCTGTCGGAAGGTGGCTTCGAAGCCTCGATACTCGGCAAAGCTTGTTGAGGATTCGCCGCAAAGGTAACTTTCGGCATGGCTTGGGTTGGACTAATGACGATCTGTTCGTGCATGACATCGAAGGTGGGGGTCGAGAATCTGTTAGAAAATCGTACAAGCTCCGGCTCGTCAGGGAACACTTCGCGCATTCTCTTCTCCAACTTCTGAATCTGTGCTAAGTCGCCATACTCACTCTCATAGTGATGCATGAATCCGAGAAGCGGACGCGCTTTCTCCTTGCGCCTTGCCTCACTCATCACCGTGTCTTTGATGTTCAAAATTCTGTTGATCGTGGTTTCGTATACCCCGCGAGCATTGGTTATGTCGTTAATTGATATTAGGTGCTTGATATACTCCAATGCAAAGTTCTCATCGACCGGAAACAACTTCATCCCACGGTCGAAAATTTTGTTCGCTGCCGCGTCTTTGTAGCAGTGCCATTCCATTAGAGCGGAGGCAATATATACATCGCTTGTTAATTGTCCACGTGGGCGCGCCTCGTCGAAGACGCCACGAGATCCTTTCTTCGGTTTCTTCGGCATGCCCTGGCCTTGGATGCGACGGAAGGCACGCATCTTCGCGATCCACACGTGCGAAATCATGCGCTTTACAACCTCCATCCTTGTCTGGCATGCTTCACTAGTGGCTTTGATCTCCTCTTGCATTTGTTGCTCCTTGGTCTTCTCTTGATCATCGGATGTGGAGTCTGGGTTGTCGTCTTCCGTCTTCTCAAGCACATCAGCCTGCTCGTCGGGCGTCAAAGACGAGTAGTGCTCTCTTATTGCTTGGATTTGTTTCTTCTCTCGTTCCGCCATTTTTTCCCGCAAGCTGTAGAGTGCCTTGTGACATGTCTCAAACGGTACATCAAGTTTCTCACCATTGGCAATTAAAACCTCGTCCGAAGTACTAGCTTCCAAGCTTGCCTCTACCCTGTCCGCTTTCTTCAATGCCAAGAGCACTGATTCTGGATTCGCTGCTATGCCTCTCGCAAGAAAATCTTCGCCTTGTTTAGTCATCTCCTCGGAAGCAGAGTCAGTCGCAGCTTCATCGAAGCACCATTGTGCAGCCTCAAACCACATGGGTGGATAGAAGAAGAGTTGCATGCAAGCTTGTTGGTAAACAAAAAGCACTCTCTTACGGTAGACATGGAGCTCATCTTCTTTAAGCACAAGCGGATCTTGCTTTTCCCACTCAATCCAGTCACGCCATTTCTCAACTTGTTCCGCAAATGCGTCGTCACCTTCACAGCCTTCAAGCGGAGGCAAAATGGGCAAATTCTTCCTTTCCAACCCGGCAACTTTCTCATCTTGTTTGGTTTTCGCAGTGCGCGCCTGCATGTAATGTGGACTCTGATCTTGCAGCGCTTTTCTCCCCGTCGACTTGCTCAAACTCATCTCAAAATTGTCGTACTCCTTCCACAACTTCACCAACTCCGAACTTGGAACCCTGATTGCACGGTGATAGGCCTGCCTAACTTGATCAGCCTTTTGCTGATCCTGCCAGCCAGAACCACCAATCACACCGGGGCCGCTTTTCACAAAGTCAATGTATTCTCTCCATAGCTTGCCCGAGTCTGGATCGACGCCTACAGCATTTAACACAGCATCAAAGGCTTGCAGAACTATGCTACGATTCTGCCCTTGAGGATCGTTCACTAATGGGTACCACCGGCGTATATAGTCAAGGTACATGCTCCAGAGATCCACATGTGGGATTCTCAGTAATGACTGCCCGAATACGGCATCAACGCGGCTGCGATCGGAACCACTTAAAAGATCAATCTCCATTTGGGCCCGCTGGATCCACAATGTGACCTGTGTGAATGTCAGAAATTTGTACAGCCGCAGCTCAAGAAGTGATGCGAAGAATCGTGGGAAAAAAGTTTGCACTCTGCCAAAGCCTCAATGCTGATGCAGGCAGCTGTCCTTGTACATACCGCTGTCGGAAATACGTCTAGCATTCTCTCGTACACTCGTCGCACATTGTCCACCTGGTGTTTGTCACGGTAATGCTGAATAAGCTCAAACCACGCCGAGGTATCCGCTTTCGGATCGTCTTTGATCCTGTCTTCGAGCCTGCCGACCTTGTCGTGCGGCAGCCTCTGCGTGACAGACGTTGACGGGACATTGCTGATAGGTGGGAGCGTGGCACCGTTCACGTTCAAGTTGGGTGTCGCAGACTGCGAAGTAGCGCCAGTCGCTACTGGTGGAAAAGCCGTCTTTACCTCATCTTGTTGGACGGGGAGTGAAGTGGCAGGAGCAGACACAGCGATGGAAGAATCGGTGGGATCAGAAACAGCAGGAACGCTGGCAGCAGCAGTGGACCCATTGAAACTGTCTTGTGCGGTTTGTGCAGCGGCAGAGTCTTGTGTAGGCTCGCTACCTAGAGATACATCCTGTGAAGCATGCGACACAGCCACGGACCCCAGCCCTGACTGAGCACCTTCCGTGCCATTTGGTTGTGGAGGCAGAGATTCCGCGTCTTCATTTTCCTCATCACTCTCATCCTCTATTATGAAGCCGGCGGCCGTCTTAGGCTTGCTCGCTTGCTCGGTGGTAGATATCGCAGTCGCGTCGGCATCAATGGTGTTGTATTGGGCGGAATCGTCTTGCGAACTCTCCCGGATGTTGAAGGTTGCCGGTTCATAGTCATCGTCTTCATCTCCGTTTACTTGCGAGTTATCGTCATACTGATCTCTAAGGACTGCATCGTTCTCGCTCAGGTCGACCGGAGCGGTGGGATCGTATTCTGCCATCGGCGGCCCTGTTGGTGAGTAAGGCGCAAAGGCCCGCCGCCAATCCGATACCAGGCACGCTATCCCACACTCAATCACACCTAGGTCCGCAACCTGCTTACCTAACTCACGCGATGGGGTGTTAATGTGGAGGAAGGTGTGCGACAGGGTGGGATGTGATGAAGGATGTTGCTACAGTTGACGCGCGAAGCAACACTGGCGTCCATGATCAAAATGAATAAGCTTTCGGGACTTGCCGCACCCGCGGAGCCGCATCCCTCATTTATGTTGCCACATTGATCACTCCAGACTTCACTTCATTTCTCTCCCAGCTTCACAAAACCTGCCTGTCTATCTTCGCTAGCGGACGGTGAAAGTGACTCCATATTCGGTTTCAATTGTCGAACAAAGTCATTCATCTGGCCAGGTGGATTCTCTAGTTCCCGTTTTGTTCTTTGTGCTCGTAATACGAACCATCCGGGATATGGCAGCGGTCATAACAGAATCATCACGATAGCAGACCGAAGAAATATTGTAATCATGGCTTCAACCCGTAGAAATAACTCCATGAGGGTACCTCCCTTTTTTCGACGCCTCTTCAAATTCACCTCGATGGACTTCGAGACTGTCAGCATTGGTCCGGCCCCAACGAGGCTCTATATAGATGCTGACCCGGCCCACAGGCAGTGTGGGAAATGACGCAGCTCATAATTGCGCCAAAGAAAGTTTTCAGAAATATATATTATCATGTAAATTTCGCCGTAGTCACCTACCTCTGCCATACCACTGACATCACCACAGAAGCGTACCACATGCGAATGAAATGCCATCGACTGACTCCTTGCTGATTTTGGAATTTAGAGACCAAGAATTCCTACCACCGAGCAGATCCAGCCTTTACATATCTCCTCTCCCTCTTCTTTTTGCTTACTGGCCTCGCTTGGGGCCTTGCCTACGCCGATGGACTTGGCCGCACAGTTAAAGTGGCCCTAGTATTTGTGCTCGGCCATTTTCTTGGGACTTCGATACTGGTTGCGACGCTTATGTTTTTCTTGGTCGGCAGAGTGCTCGGAAGAAGACGCCAAGGCCTTTTCGGCCCTCCGAGTGGTGGCGAGGACGCCCTGGAATTTGGCTATTGCTTCGACGTATGCACTCACTGCGTACTTCGCCATTTGAATCAGTCACGCTGACTGCACGGATAGGTGTCGATTCGAGCCTTTCTGCCGATCTGGGTCTTTCTATACGTCCTCCAATTTCTCTTGATGCCGCTAATCGCCCAAGACTACTGGGTTTCGAACTTTTTTGGAAATATGATGTATTTGACGGCCCTGAGTTACTACTTTGTAATAACATTCCTGGGTTACAACGGTACATTGTCTCTTACATGACAAATTTACCCTGCAAATACGCTAATACATATAAGCTCTTCCATTCTTGACTCGCACAGAAGTGCTGCTCACGCCCATACCCATCCTTGCTGTCCTCTGGCTAATAAGCCTCTTTACATTTGATTGTGCGACCAATCTGGCTCCTGTCTTATGGTGTGGTGTGAATCTAAGGAAACCTGTATGATAGAGCTAATCAGCAAGCGAGAACAATGTCTTATAATCAATGCATGGCTTTATCCTCGTTTAAATATGATAAGAAACCAGGAACGAAGCTGCATTTCAAATGTATTATATGGCGATGAAGCGATGGAATTTGTATAAAATAACACGACTGTCTCATCAGCGCCACGCCAGGCGGTTTCACTTGACGCCACCAAAGTTATGAGCCTCGGGTGATATCGACTACAGTCAAAGAGATAACCTAAGGATATCAAGAAGTCTACAAAAGTTTTCGGCAAGTAGATTGCAAAACTTGGGCTGGCAGGAAAGTGGTTTCTATCAGTGTTGTGAAACTGGTGAATGTCTAACAAGAGAAGAATACATATATAATTAGGAGAATTAGGCATCTTAGTGATGGAAGTTTGCTTATCTATTATAGATAGACATAAAATTCTGCGAAAAGCCCGCTTTGGCATGCTGAAATGCGGTCTAAAAACATTTACCTAGCAATATGTGCTTCGGGGACGAAAGAGTGAGTGCTCTTGTGCGCTCAGTCGGTGCAAGTGTACTGCAAATGGCAATACCCTCCGTGCTGACAAGTAATGGTCTTGATTGACTTTTGTGATCATTTCTTCATGGCTGAAGAGAATGTGTGGTTATCAGACATAGCTCAAGGCTACATAGGGATTTGCTGACCGTTGTATTATGTCTCTTAGATCCCATGCAGGGCGGAGCATGGTTATTGACATGTGTAAGGAAATCGCTTGCCTAGGATCAACGGCACACTGCCATCTCCAACTTCATGTTTCTTAGTGTCATAAATACTCCGAGTGCAATGATTTAGACTACGAATGGCGGCGAATTGTGGTAAAGTTGAAAGCAGACGAATGACTTATTAGAACTATCTCATATCAAGCCCTAAGGCTCATCAAAAGCAACGTCAGGCAATTATTTATATGATGCCTACTTGGGAAAATCCCTTTACCCAGACAGCCTGCTTCTCTGAGTGAATGCCCTTGACACATTCAATGATATATTGGGAATTGAAGGCAAGAAAACAACAACGATGGAAAGTATAGAGGATCGTCAGGGTATCGCTAAATCGAGACGGGTACGTCTGAATTCTTCACCGTTAAACCGAGATTATACTAACAATAGGATTGTGTTTTCTGCGGTAGACTGTTAGGTGGTCAATCGCGTCTATAAAATGCTGCTGCACTGACTTGGGCATCTTATACGCATCATCATTCTGCAAGTGGATCGTAAATGAAAATACTTTTCTGGATTCAAGTATTTCTGGAGATGCATTCATTTACCTGTGCATTGACGCGTGGTAACACAGTGCGGCAATGGAGTTTTTTGGAGGTCATTCCTTCGCCAAAAGTCACGTTTAGGTCAGCCAGGAGAAGTCCAGCTCAAAGCCACATAAAGCAGATTCAATGACGGTCACAAATATCTCCACCCTAGTTCGATTGTCCAAACCGACCGAACTTTAGCGAAGTTGCTGGCCACCTATGCTAGCTTATAGAACGAGACACTGATGTTGGCACACCTCTTATCAACAATTGCCAAGTTCAGCCAAGAAAAGGTTCGACATAAAGACGGATGAACATGAGATGTCCAACCGTCCAGGAAGTTGCTTTGCTCAAGTGATCTTTCATGAGCTCGTACTTTAACCTTGCACACTAGGGTGCAAAGCCATGCCCCCTTGGCCTAAGGACTGATCAAAAGTCCTGATTTGCTCGGCCACAATAATAGACAATTGTGAAATACTGGCTAATTCAACAAAATTAAGCCGTAATGCTCTGTAATATCAACAACAAGGAATACGGTGGTAGGATTGTGTAAAACGTAAGTATGAAGCATTATGCGTGTAGAGATACATTGGATAGTCAACTGTCCAATCCTCTTCGCCTATGGACCCTTCTGATATGGTCTTTCTGCATACTTTGTCAATTGCTCGTGAGAGAAGCTGATTAGGAAAAAACGCACCATGTTATCAACTCTGCTGAAAAGTCGGCCGCACCCGTCCCATTCGCAGACTATGTTGGGGTTGTGTTTTGCTTCGTGCCGTAAGCGGTCTTTCTTACTAGAGAAGCCCCCTTCTGTGGCCTGTGGACACCCATCGTGCCGACAAAATAGCGTCTTCGTATGCCGCTTGTAATGCTTGCGAAGATCACACCCACGGGTAAACCTTGATTGTGATGAACAACTGGGGTATGCGCAGCTCCAACTGCCATCATCATTCTCGCGGCCTAATGAACCCACTCAGCGGGATAATTCTCAAGGCTGCTAGGATCTCGACACACCCCATTTCGTCATCTCGCTAGAGTTTGATGAAGCGCCTCGAGGGATATCTGACTGCGAGACACTTGTTGCCGAGCTGGTGTTTGACGCAAAGGAGTGTGACCTTACAGAACGAGCCTGTCCTACTTCATCTGGTGATAGATAACTTGCAAGAACTCTCCAGGGGCTAGCTGAAGACTGCGGCTGGCCATATTCAGTACTATCTGGATGTTGTGTGAATAACATCCTGTATTGGCCTTGCTGATAATTATAATAGCTCGTCGGGGTCAGCCAAGACGAAGGCTGCGTTGAAGGCATGCCGAACCGCTCTTGAACTTCGGTCGCACCGGTATATGTAGTGTTTTGCGCATTAGGGGGGTAATGCTGTTGCGATGCGTTTGATGGATAGGTCTGTCCTCTATGGCCTTGCTCCCCCAATTGCACGTGGCTGATGAGAGTCTGAAATGCTTGCCCGCAGTTGAATGCATCTTCTTCACCTGGCAAAAGATTCGGAAGAGAGTAATTATGCCCTAGCATTCTGTCTCGTTCCAATTGAATGCTCGATTGCGGTAGAAGATTTTGGAGATTTCGGTAGCGTGGTGGAGGACCCTTTATGCTGTTAGTGTATGTCATCTACGGTCGAAACCTGCCACTGCTACTTCGATGTCATAGATTGGCGGATTGGCAGAAGAAGTAACGGAGATAACTGGAGGCGCTCATTGTTTGGGAGAATTCCTGATGCGGTCGGCGTGAATTAACATGCTCTGCCTAGAGGGTATTCATTTATCTTGCTGGGACAAATTGTTGACAAGATTGTGAAATGGTTGGTCCACAAGACATACCGGCATTGAGGGACACAACCCTCTACATTCTTTCGAGCGCCTCTTTTGTATTAAAAATTGGCCTACTCCCGTTTTAGATGCTGTCGCAGGCATTCAGCTATCACTCAAGCGAAGACAGACCACCATATCCAAACCAATATGTGTTTGCTATCTTGTCTGGAAGTATGTCTGATTGGAGGTTAGAAATGATGAAGACAAGCGTCCAGACCTTGTCAGGCGAAAGATGATACAGATAGTCAAGAGAGAACTTCAAAACTGGATCGCCTGAGCAGTGAAGGCGGTGATCGGACGCGTGCAGACAGGCGAAGTCTGGGTAAACGACGTTGGCCCCATGTAAAGCCAGTAATCCTGCACTAAAGCTTTGCCGTCATACTCAGCTTGGTGAAACACGAATTTCATAATTTCCAGGCCGTTTCAACAACACTTTTGGCAAGCCGAATTTATTAGGCCGTCTTCCCGCAATTACACCTGGGCCTGCCGTGCATCATGCCAGCTTCAAACTGCACCATAGTGCAATACTTTTGGCGCATATGCCGACCAGTTGGAGCTTCAAAACTCGAAGGATGGCTGCAACTGTGGCACCATCATAGCCATCCTAGTTAGTCACCGGTCCTAATGCTAGATTAGCATTTGAAAAAATGACGCTATGTTGGCCCCAACAGGCTTCATCTGAACTATCGAGCCCTGAGCGGATCTGTAAGCCATAATCCTCCATGTGAGACTCCTAGCTGTGGCTTGCGTAGCTGCAGTTCTCGTTCAGACCGACGACTGATCACACTAAATCAAACGCTTCACGGACCTGTAGTGCAAGTCCAAGTTAACTTCAGGAGAAGCTTCAGCTAGTGATCCTTCTTGCGGCTGAGTTGGCCCAGGAAGCAACCCAACCATGCTTGATCGAACATTCGACAGACAAGCGCCTCCCAGCTTCCGCTCATCTCAGAAATCGATGCCACCACCATTTGCTGAGTTTCTAAAGCCCATCACGGAATGAAACGCCAGACTGGGCCCATAGTGGAATGGAATTGATTGTCAACTAGGGCTGACGAATCAGGCAACAGGTCATCTGCTTTTTTCCAGGACCCTCGAAGAGAATTTAACGAGCCTTCGTCCTCAGCTCACGTCCATCTCCTTCCTTTCGTGGTAACGCCCCTGTGAGATACTGTTCGATGGTGTTCACCGGTCCAATGAAGCGCCAACAGTGAGTTATGAACCCACGACTGATCACGGGCACTCCACTTTGGTTCATTAATCATTGATCGCATAGCGAATCATAGACAGATTATGTCGTGGAGTCAATAATCTTGATGACGCAGGAGAACGTCTACGACGCTTCCTTCCTGCCAGTATGTCTGATTCCTCCTGTCATCTCACTATCGATCACGGCCTCGGAGGCAAATACTGAATTTGCCATTAGCTCTTACGTGATCATTCCCGAAAGGGACTTCAAATTGTAATAAATTTGCCTTGCGAACTTTATGGGCAATTCATTATGCTATGCTTGTGGAGAAAATGCCCTTTCCTTGGGTACATCTTTCGCTCTTGGTAATATGACCATAAAATGCAGTGGTGTACATGGGCTGCTTTCAGCTCCGAGAACCGCGAGCAACTCCATTTTGACCGTTCGTTTCAGCAAAGAATTCGATGCCCTAGTTTCATGACTTACTGATGTTTGTTAAGTATATTTTGCGACGTTTGGCCAATATACATGCATGTGTTACAACAGGCGCAGAATGGGTTTCAGTTAACGAGATACTCGGCGTTTCGGCTGTTTCCCAAACAACAACAGCGCCAAACACTCATAGTTGACTTCCGTCCACTCCACCTCCCCAAAGTCACGTTACCAGAAGTCCTTGCAGCCAACAGCTAATCATTTCTATAGCGGTGACAGTTGCTATCTTGCATTCTTAGAATGGCTCGATTGCGACGAGAAAGTCCAGAAAGCTTCCACGCGGGCGAAAAAAGCGATGGAGCAGACAGCCGAGGCCATGCACGTCTGGCATCAGCGTCAAGGCACGCAACACTTCGCACATCACCACGGAAGAAAGCACCAAAGACATATTTTGACCCAGAAATATCCGACAAAAGCGAAGACTTTGCACCTACACGTTCATCGGACAACGCTCAGCGAAGGAAGCAGATACGCCTTACTCCGCTAAACTCGCTTCGAACCAAAACAAGTAATTTCACAGGCCAACCCACGTTTGAGACCCCTGGGAAGCATTGCAGACGCCAAAAGCCATTGTTTCCGGAGAACTTGTTGATCAAGTCTGATTATCCGACTGCCCAAGCATCGAAAATTGATTTTGACCAGCCGAAGTCGATCGTCGATGGAGAGAATGACGATGTCGAAGGAAGCATCTGGTGTGGCTCAGAGTCCGAATCTGATAGCTTTATGGAAAGATTTCCAAGTCCTAGAAGGTTCATTAAAGCTCTTGCAGATAAAACGCGCCGGTGTGATCAAAGCCTGAGCGAACAAGACTTGACGAGCAAGATTGATAGACTTTCGACATCAGATTCCAAGCTACCATCCGATCCAATAACAAGTAATATTTCTGAAACGTGTGCCCCTTCTCCAAGGTCTAGCATGGAGATGGAAAACCTTGCGTTCCTGCGCTTCTCACCACCGCGACTGCACAGCCCCAAGAAGCAAAGAACATCTGACCGACCTGTAACCCCTCCAACAGCATCACCATCAAAGGGTAAGCTTTTGTCTCCATCGAAACGTGCTGCTCGCATACCAACTCCACCCCTACGGCCGAGCCTTGAAGGATTCTGGAATGCAGAAACCATCAATGACTGGAATGATCAACATTCACCACGAAAGGGAGATCAGTCGCCGCACAAACTTAGAGCACTGTCAGATCAAGTCGGAGCAACCCCGACTTCATCAACCCGCAAGAGTCCAACGAAACGTACGAAAGCAGAAATTCAAGCGAGGAAAGATTGGGAGACGCGAAAACACGATGTCGCCGAAACGTTCTTCAGGGACCTGGATAAGGCTGTAACGCAAGGCAAAATACAAGAGCTTGCACTATCAACAGGCGGAGTGCGTTTTACTTGGAGCAAGACGCTTAATTCAACTGCCGGCAGGGCAAATTGGAGGCGGGAGACGACTAAGACTCGCCAGCTAGATGGGACAACGATAGCAACCCACAAGCACTACGCCTCCATCGAGCTTGCGGAGAAGGTCATCAATGATGAACACCGTCTCTTGAACGTCATCGCGCACGAGTTCTGTCACCTTTGCAATTTTATGATCTCGGGGATCAAAGATCAACCTCATGGCCGTCATTTCAAGGAATGGGGCCGGAAATGCACTGCTGCATTTGGTGATCGCGGCATTGAAGTGACAACAAAGCATACTTATGAAATCGAGTACAAGTACATCTGGCGATGCAGCAATGAAGAGTGTGCCACCGAGTTCAAGCGCCACTCGAAGAGTATTGATCCCAAACGCCACACGTGTGGCGCGTGTCGCAGCCAGATCGTACAGATCAAGCCTGCTCCGCGCAAGATGAAAGACGGAACGGCACATGGCAACGCAGTTACCACTGGATACGCTGCATATGTGAAGCTTCACTATGGGAAAGTCAAATCGGGTCTACGCATGGGTGCAAGTCAGAAGGAAATTATGGAAGCCATTGCCAAGCAGTATAGAGCGGACAAGGCATCTTCGGACAAATCCTCAAATCTCATCCCAACACTGGCTGCCACAGCGACCGGGTTAAGAGTGCCAGAAGTCGAGTCTAATACCTCCAGCAAGGCCACTCAAGCATCCCATGCATCAAAACCCCACACAAAGGGATATACAGATCTAGAAATAATAGCACGAGGGATAGAGGTCTTGACTGTGGACGAAGAGGATTGAATAATTGAGGGCAGGCTATGAAGACAGCCGCGGGGTTAAATTTGGATGTCAAGTGCTGAAGTTGCTATCGCCAACATTTTCCAGAGTTAATCTGTCTTTTTGCTGAAGAAATTTTGGATGGGCGACCAATAAAAAGCTCGAAGGCAGGATTTAGTCCGCAACCAGAAGGATTTCAAGAGCGAGGCACGCAATTTCCGGCCTGTTCACAGCAAAGAAGGGAAGTCAAATGCCAATTCGAACCATCAGTTGGTGGCCCTGGAACTTTTATGGTGTGTTACTTCGATAATAAATATTTTCTCCGGGCTACTTGGCGTATGGTTACTGCTGTATACACTGGGGTTTCGGACTAGGAGAAACTGCTTTTCAAAGATCGGAGCACCCCGTCTCCAAATGACCTCCCTACGGCCTAATTGAATTTTTTTTTTTCTCTATTGAAATCCCTACTGCTCCGACACAAAGAGGGTCCAGTCCTTAATCTCAAAGGTCTCTAAGATCTTCTCCCGATAAGCGAGGGCTTGATCCAACAGTTGGCCGTGCTTCCCGGTCGCCAGATCCACACCACCTTGCTCATAGTTTCCCGGAATGTGAGGCACATTGACTGCTATGATGATGTCGGTTTTTTCCTGCACGAGACGGACCATTGTCAGCAGAATGCCTACGAAATCCGGCTCGCGGGCTCGTCCACGCTGTTTCGCCCCTGGAGGGGAGGTGGCGACGAGCGTGTATGACGGCATGTTTCTTTTGCGTGCAGTCAGTAAAATATACGCTGCATGAAAATTCGTGAAATAGTCTTCTTACGGCAATTTGGAGAAATGAGCTTGACTACTCGTCCATATCTTTGTGTCGGTGACATCCTCCTCCACGATATCCCTTAAGTGGTACTCTAGAGCTTCAATGTCCGATGGCTTGTCGACGCGTTCCAATATTTCAACGATGATAGACGTGAATCCGTTTGTGTCCAACCATACTTCCTGATGGTCGGGTACCTGGCGAATTTCGCTCACATCAGCAAAATTCGACGGGAAGTCGACCGTCATAGCACCCCCGAAGAGCTGAGCTTGCCGGTAGCCTTCCATGCTTTTAGATTGCTGTATTGAGAGTATAAATGCTCGTGTTCACAATTCCTGTAAAGATAACTTTTATCATCGAAATATTCGTAGTGTAAGCCGTACAATTTGCTGAGGCTACAGTAGGCGACTGTAGGCACCTCCTCTGCCAGTCACAGCCTGGAAAACTCATTCCCAACTTGAACAAGTCAAGTTGTGAATTTGAATTTGAGTGCCTGAGAGCACACTTATATTCTTTCCTTGGTAGTCTATCAGGATGGTCAAATAAAACTTCAAGTGTCTTCACCTCTTTCACGTGCTGATGATGTCAATTACAAACTGCGGAAAACTTCCGCGGCAACTTTTGTGCTTTACGCACAATCCACTTTCGACCTCAATTCTTCCATCATGAGTCACCCAATGCCACAGAGTAGATCAGGTGGAAATGCTTTGCTGGACAAGAAGAAATTTTCAGATGGGCTTACTTGTGGCCATTCCCTGTATTTATTTGCTCGGGTATGGAGCTTATTGCAACCAGAATCCTTGAAAGCCCTTTGGAGTTAATAGTCGAGCTAGTTTCTCGTATTTCACATTTCAACAGGTTAGAAGCGACAATTATTGGCTCTTCGAACCCATTTCACTATACACCCTCACCAACGCTTGAGGGGTTTCGTTCAGATTTGCACCAAGCGAACTTAGCCACTCGTGGTACCACACTCCAGCTTCGCTGGGACACTTGTAAAATTGCACTTCCAACTTGTGCACGCGTAGAAATACGCGCGTAAAGAGCTCCGCGATGGGTCCCAACCAATCCTCGACGAATGGCACTGCCAAAAAGGAGATGAAAACCAGTTATTATGAACTGCTAGGCGTGGAGCGGCACGCGACCGATGACCAAATCAAAAAGGCATACCGCAAGAAGGCGCTCGAGCTGCATCCCGATCGCAACCATGGGAATGAAGAGCATGCGACAATGGTCTTTGCTGAGGTGCAGTCGGCTTATGAAGTGCTGTCTGATCCGAATGAGAGGGCTTGGTACGACATGCATGAACCTGCCATTCTGAGTGGAGAAAATTTCGGTGGTGTGCCTATGTACGACGGCATATCCATTACAACAGCAGATGATCTGGCACGCTTGGTGCCAAAGTTCAACGGCAAGGTAGCCTTTACGGATGCACCATCTGGTTTCTTTGGATTCTTACGGGAAACTTTCGCACGACTGGCAAAAGAGGAAGAAATGGCTGCCAGTTGGGGCATCAGCCGGGACAATACTAAGGTCCCCGAATACCCTTCCTTTGGCCGCAAAGATGATGGTTATGACCCAGTGGTCAAGAGGTTTTATAACACCTGGTCGGCGTTCTCGACCGTGAAGAGCTTTACGTGGTGTGATCCCTACCAAGAGAGTGGCGATCGACAAACCCGACGATACGCCGAACAAGAAAACAGGAAGGCCAGAAATGAGGGCATTCGTGAATTTAATGATGCTGTCCGCTCGCTCGTAGCTCTTGTGCGAAAGCGAGATCCGCGATACGTTCCCACGGAGCAAACCGAAGCCGAAAGGGAGAAGATCTTGCGTGACGCGGCAGCGGCCCAGGCCGCGCGTGCAAGAGCTGAAAACGAAGTGAAGATGAAGGCCGAGGTGCCAGAATGGGCGAAGAGTAGAGATCCGGACCCTTTGGCAGATATGGTCGGTGATTTTGAAGAAGCTGAGGAAACTGAGGAAGAAGAAGTGCTCGAATGTGTTGCTTGTAATAAGATATTCAAAAGCGAAAAGCAATGGGAATCTCATGAAAAGAGTAAGAAGCACCAAAAGGCGGTATATGCGCTACAGAAGAAGATGCGAAAGGATAATGCAAATTTGGGGCTGAATAATGATCCAGCCGAACCGACCGCACTGGACACACATGGAGAGGAGCCAGCAAATATATTGGATGATGTTGTAGCTGAATCAACTGACAGTTCAATCAGAGCCAATGAGTCCACAGACAGCGAAGATGATGCGGCAAATATACAAACCCAGGAACCTTGTGGTTCAATGCCAGATGATGCTGTTGAAGATGATATGACACAACATGCGAATTCTGAAAATGAGAACTCAGACTGCACCTCTCCAGAGTCAATAGAAAATCGCCTGCGAAATACGGGCCTCAATGATGAATTGGGCCCATCCCCTGCAGCAGGGATCGACGAACTTGGAGATAATCCTAACAAGCGAATGGGAAAAGCAGCCCAAAAGCGAGCGAAAAAAGCTGTTGCGGCCGCTAGAGGTGATCAGCCAGAAGCGAAGCAGAAATGCAGCGGTTGCGATGCAGCATTTCCTACGCGAACACAGCTGTTTCAACATTTGAAGAGAAATCCTAACCACGTCGCTCTGAAGACAGAAGTGGTTGGAGGAGGCAGGGCGAAGAAGAAAGCAAAAGGCAAGAAATGAGGGTCGGAACGTTCCGTACTTTTCACGCCTGATGTTGTGGTCCTGGCCATGGTGAAGTTACGCTTCTACCAAGGCTTTGATATTCCCGCGACCGCTCCTTGATCGATCAGCCGCTGCCACCCACCCAATATTTGGCAATGTGGAGCCGAAAGAGCCTGTCGCGAATCAAAATAGCAAAATCCCGCGGCAGATCCCAAACAACTTAAGGAGGAATATCTGACTTCGTGACTCTGGTCCTGTGCGCTGCCGGGGCGTACTGAGGAACAGTATATTTCCATACGGAGTTATAATCTACATATGCCCTCTCTCGCTACCCGTGGCCCAATTTTTGGAAATTATACATTGAGCGTGAAAGCGCCTCACGATTGCTTTACTCGAAAAGAGAGTGTAGCATGGGTAGGATCGCGAGTCCTTCGTCTGAAATGTATTAGAGAAGAAGCATTGTCACAAATTATTTTAGATCAGAAATCTTCTGCAACATTTAAAATTGCGTCTTCTATTCACCGTGCAGTTGCGGCACAAAATGCTGTGATACGTCCGTTTCCAAGTTCCTATGCTCAAATAGGAAGGAGCCGCCTCCGAACCGACGGACCAAATGTTTTTCAGTGCACAACACATTCCGCTCTGTACTGCTTCATCATACCGGACCATAAGCGATGATTTTCAAAAATTTGTCTCACCTTGATCGCGTTAGACAGTAGCTTTACAGGAATCTGATCGGTCCGCAATGGCAGGTGTAAATGCAGGAGAACTCGCCGCGTCGATCTCAAATTATCTCGCCACCCGACATGTGCCACCTACACAGACGTGGATGCAGAGCTTCATGCCTTCTATCCGTACTACCACGCCTCTAGTATCCTTGCAGAAGACGGCCCTGTTCCGCATTCTGTCCGCGGACTTGCAAACTTCGATTCAAAAATGTCCCGGCCCTTGCTTTCCTCCACACATTCCCGACCCGAATGTCAAGGAAAGATTGGTCGATGGGCCGGTCACTGTTCAAGTTTTGGACGTCGAAGACATAGGTCGCAGCCGCTGGAGTCAGGTGGAAGCCATTGAAGCACAGGAATGCGGCGAAACGACGAGAGGGCGCGAAATCATTCGGCTTGAACCTGACGAAAGCGATCCGGCGAGGACGACGCAATCTCAGCAGAGCAGATCGAATGGACCGCATAAATTAGTGCTGCAGGATGCAAATGGCACGAAGGTATATGCAATGGAGCTCACGCCTATCTATGGCATCGATATACACATGGCCATTGGCACGAAAATAGTGCTTCGAGATTGCATAGTGGCCAGAGGCCTTGTTTTGCTCGAGCCACGGAATGCTGAGATACTCGGCGGCAGGGTAGACGCATGGGACAAGAAGTGGAAGGAGGAAAGGAAGCAGAAGCTCAAGGAAAAGGCCGGCGTGCGTGACGGTGGATGATTGGTCTTCGTCACATAAAATGCACTCATATACTGACCGGAGCTACGACATGATGGTATTCGGTCAGCCCTATGACAGACATCCCGCATACGTGCTGTTCAATAAATTCCGTATCGAGCATCGGCTTTTGCTCGCTCGACGTTTAGCCGAGAAAGTCACGATTGCCGCATCTGGTACCACCCATCCCGGCAAGATGCCGTTTGTACGGCGGATAACCACGCCACTCACCGGAAAAATGAAAACAACCTCAACTTCTACCAACAGAATCTAGATCTCAATTCTGCACATTGACGGCCAACATGATTTCCGGAATCGCACACGTCAACCTACTTGTACCGCCAGGCACCCTCGCTCATGCAGAAGAGTTCTACGGCGGTACTTTGGGCTTTAAATCGCGGCCGGTTCCCCATTTGCAAAAGGATTCACTTCGATGGTTCGACATCGCCGACTCAGGCCAACAGATCCACATCGCGTTCGGTACCAACGACATGAAGTCGTCCCGGCATCCATGTTTTAAGATTGAATCTCCGCAGGCGCTGCAGAAGTTACAGAAGCGTATTTACGAACATTTTGAACGCGGGGGCGAGGCTGCACCAACGGAAGCAGATAAGCCGGGCGAGCAGAACTCCGGTAAGTCATGCTGTGAATGGGACAGTGACGGTCGTGGTAGGGGAAATGATGGTTTCGAGGCAATGCTGATTGGCATGGATAGGCGCTCAGGGTGTGGAGTATCCGTCACGGTTCTTTGCCAGAGATTTTGCAGGTAATCGGTTAGAATTCAGTCTGTAATGATTTATTGGTCAAGAGGTCGTACCAGCAAATTATCCGATTGCGAACTTATGTTTTATTCAGCCTGCCTATTTCCATTATCTGAGTATCGAGACATTCGTCCATAGCTTTCAATACTTCCCGGCCGTCCCGAATGAGTGACGCCCTTTGAAATTATTCTTTGCAGAGTGACCGCGATTCTTGATGGCGGTTTGCTGGAGAATGAATTCTATAAGCATTCAATGGGTAACCTGGCGGGACTTCGTTAGACTGCCAAAACGCACTCACTTTCGCCACAAGATTCTCGTCTTCAGCATAGCGCTACTATTTCATCGCATCAGCTCATCAGTCACCCCAATACGATTGGGGTGAGGAATGAAAATTCAGAACCAGGAGAACTGGAAGTACCGATAGAGCTTCATTTGCGAGCCAAGTGAAACCCCGATACCGTCCTTGGCCAATAGTCTGGAACTCTAAGCTGGCTCTCGAGCGTAGTGACGAAGTCAGAGAGGCAGCACATGAAGATAAGTTAGGGCATAGAGCTCAGAACAGAGCACGGCCTTTCGCCCGCCTTACAAAATGGATGTCCATCATGAAGGCACACACATCTTCTAAGAGCCTCTAATGCAGGGAGGGAAGTAATGCGTCACTCTATGTGTAAACTAGGTAATGCTCTATCTGTACAAAACTCTACAAGCAGCGCCAAACCAAAAACGCCTGGTCAGTATATCCTTCCTCGGCCGATGGGGATTTAAACTGTATGGACATTTGAGTGGATCTGGCAACAGAGCTTGCGGCAGACGTCTTCACATAGCTCGAACCACTCTCACAATCGCCGCTTTTCCTGCACTTCTTCATAGCACTGCACCAGATCGCCCACCTCGAAGTCCTCCCAGCCTTCGAAGCCCATTCCGCACTCCGTTCCTTTGCGCATCTCCTGCACATCCTTCTTGACGTTCTTCAGTGACGTTATCGTACCTGAAATAGCCATCCTGTTAGCCACTCCATGACCATTCGGATTAATTGACAGAAGTGAACAAAAAAAAAAGGGAAAACAAGAAGGGGGGGGGAAATAAAAGAAAAAAAGAAAAACTCACCATCATATACCTTCTCCCCTTCCCCGACCGCCCCACGGAACACACGCACCCTTCCACCCTTCCCCACAGATCCATTACGCACCTTACATCCTGCAATCCGAACCTTCTTCCGCCCGCCAACGCTAATTTCAAACTTCTGCCCAATTTCGGCCTCCCCGACGACGCGCTGCGTCAACAGCGGCGGCAACGCCTCCTCCAAAGCTTCCCGAGCATCGTCGATGACGCGGTATATAATCTGATGCTCCATCACCGCACGCCCGCCCGTTCCGCCTGCGCCTTCATGCCCTCGTCGGCAGGCAGGTTGAAGGCGATGATATGTGCGTGCGCGGCCATTGCGAGCTCGACGTCGGTTGGGGTGATCGCGCCAGCGGAAGCGCGGAGCACGCGTGGACGCACCAACGGCGAGGCAGAGCAAGCGGACAGAAGGTATGCGCTCACCGCCTCAGCCGAGCCGGCCACGTCGGCCTTGATAATGAAGGGTACCATGATCGGACCGGCAGGCGCATCAGAAGGCTGCAGGGCAGCGCTCGCATCGTCCTCTCCCTCCTCCACTTCAGTCAGGTCCCATCCGCTAAACTTGCGCGCCCGATCTGCCGCCCGCTCGCGCTCGCGTCGATCCATCTCGCCCTTGCGTGCCTCATTGATGGCCTCAACGTCCGCGCCCATCTTTTCTCGCTCATCGCGCTCCAGTCGCCATGCCACCACGTCCGCCGCCTTCTGCTCCGACGGCGCCTGCAGCACCTCATCCCCGGCAGCAGGCTGTTCCCGCCACCCGTCCACCTCCACGGCACTACCTGGCCCACATTCGCGCACGTCATTTCCGCGCTCATCGCGTAGCCGGCGTACTTTGCCCCACGCCCGCCCGGCTACGATCACACTGCCAGGGCGGAGAGTGCCGCGCCGCACAAGCACCGTCGCCACGCGTCCGGTCTGTTGAGTTGTTGTCGCCTCCAGCACCCATCCTTCCACCTGCCCACCAACGTCGGCCCGCAGGTCGAGAATCTCGGCTAGGGTTACCACGCTTTCCTCCAGGTCCTCCATGCCGCTGCCGGTCTTGCCACTCACGCCTACCACCTGCACATCGCCGCCGAAGTCTTCAATTTCGACGCCGTGCCGCGCCAGGTCCTGTTTCACGCGTTCCACGTCTGCGCCCTCCTTGTCAATCTTGTTGATGGCGACCAGCATCGGCACGCGGGCTGCGCGGGCGTGGCGCAACGCTTCGAGCGTCTGCGGCTTCACTCCGTCGTCCGCCGCGACAACCAGGATCACAATGTCCGTCACGTGAGCACCGCGTTGCCGCATGGCCAGAAAAGCGGCATGGCCCGGAGTGTCGAGGAAGGTGACTGTCTGACCGCTGCGTGTTAGAGGCACTGAGAAGGCGCCAATGTGCTGTGTGATGCCTCCCGCCTCGCCTGCCGCCACGCTGCTCTGGCGCAAGTAGTCCAGAATTGTTGTCTTCCCATGATCCACATGACCCATGATCGTCACCACCGGTGGGCGCGAGGGCCAGAGTCTCTTCTCTTCCTCTGTATCCGCGTCCAGCGGCCGCGCCTTTAGATCACGCTCATCGGCCTCCGCGGCTACATCGTCGAATATAGGCTCAAGGTCGTACTCCATGGCGATCATGCCCGACGTCTCCGAGTTCAGTAGCTTGCCCGGGAAGACATCATCGTATCCCAGCTGCTCGAGTCGACGCACCAACGCCTCGTAGCGCACTTTCAACGTCTGAGCCAAGGTGGAGACCGTCACAAATTCGGGCAAATGGACGCGATTGCGCTCCTCTTGTTGCTTGGCCTTGCGCTCCGCAGCCTTCGCCGCCTCCTGTTCTGCACGCTCCTTTCGCCGGGCTGCCTTCCGAGCAATTGCCTCCTCTCGCCGCGCTGCTGCCTCGTCGTCTTCGTCCTCGTCCTCCTCTCGTCGGCGCACGCGTGCCCGTTCGCGCGTCCGTGGCACGTCGGCGGAACCGCGCGCCCTACGACTTAATACTCGACTTTGAATATCCGATAAAGCATCATCTTGGTCTTCCTCGTTTCGCCTAAAGCGACTTCTGTTCTTTTTGGGTTGAAACACATCGAACTCGTTTTGCTCAGCTCTGAACCGTCCCCTGCTTGGTGTCACATCATCCGCAGTCTTACTTTGTTCTGTCACCTCTGCCGGCCCAAATTTAACTTTCCGCACCTTATCCGCCGGCTCGAAACCAACTCTCCGCAAGGTGTGCCTAGACTGGAGGGGAGCGTCACCCTGTTCTAATGACCCCTCTGGAAAGCTCTGTCCAAAAGTGTGTTTACCCTCCCGTCTAAGGATTGCTTCCTGTGGACAATCTCTCTGGGAGTGCCCACTTTCACCGCAACGGTGGCAAGTGATCTTCGCAGGTGTATTGCACTCTCTCGCTGTATGTCCCTTCTGAAGGCATCGACCGCACGTGATGTTCTGGCGAGGACGTGCATTGAAGAGCGGGGCCGTATAATTCTCGTTTTGAACATCACTAGTACGAGAAAAAGAAAAGTTGGGCCGCTGGGCAACGTGCTGCTGAAATCGACGATCGACCTCTTTCATGTCATGGTAAATAATTCGCGGCTCTCGTTCTTTCGGTGGCGGTCGCGGCTCCGGATCCTTACGAGGTCGAAGATGCTTCCAGTGGGCCGAATGATCTTCGGAAACGGATGAAATGGGAATGCAATCTTGGGAGTCAATGATGGTGGCATGGTAATCGTTTTTGTCAATGGGCGAAACTTCGAGGTGATCTTGAGGTGATTGGCGCGAAGGGCGGGCCGATTGAGGATGAAAGTGCTGCGTGGCCATCACATCGCCAAATGGTGCATCCTTCGGAAACGGGTCACTAAACTCGCTGCTGGCAGTAGTAAATGTCCGACGATATCCGACGTCAAGATGCCGGCTGCCAGAGGCACGACCAGGCGACATGGCCGACCTTCGCCGCCTAGCTTGCTCGTTGGACGGCGATTCCCGCTCCTCAGCGTCTTGAGCACCCATCATCTCCTCATTCTTTCCCTCTGTGTGCCAGTCCTCGCTGGGAACTAGCGGGGCTCGCCCCACCGCGCCAGATCCCCACCCCCTGACCCTACCTTCCTCCACCGCGGAGGCGGACGACACGACAAAAGATGGCATGGCTTGCTTCTTAATCTTTCCTGGCTGAAAGTCCGATCTCGGCTTCTCCTCCATGCTCTTCTGCGGGACACTCATCGCAATCGACTTGTCTCGCGCCTCGGTCCTAACCCGCGGCTTTCCTTTATTATCAAAGGCAAAGTCTGGCCCGTCGAAATCCCCTGATATCCGTCGCACCACGCCAGTCGACTCATTCCACTCAGAGGATTCGAACCCATTTCCTTGAACAGTAGATGTTTCAGGCTTGATAATGTTCTTAGGCACGCGTCGCATCCCACCAGCGGATCTACGGGCATCCTCCTGACCGTCGGGACCAACAGAAGATTGGTTGTCTAAATTCCTCACGAACCGCACCATTGGTCGGTTGGATGTGACCACTCTCGCATCACTATCAACCGTATGGGTGCGGATCGGGAAGTGGCTGTTCATTCCAGCCGTATGTTTCTTGAGCGCCTCACGTTCGCGCCGCTCCGCGGCTGTAAGACCGACATCTTCGGATACGATTGACGGTTGAAATTCCTCATCTCGAGATGCGTCAACTGACCCGAAGTTCGATTTCGGTGGGCTATCATTAGTACTGAGGGTCCTTTGTGAGGTTATGAAAGATGCTCCATTCGAGACGGGAGGAGCGATGCTGCCAGCAAGACGGCAGGCGCAGAAGAGGCAAACGTTTGGCTGGATCGCGCGTTCTTTCAATCAGCCTATTGATATCATCTCCTCATTATCTTATTGTTCGAACTTACCCTCAAATAGCGCTGGCGTCGCATTTCTACTCAAATTGATGATGGGGGAATTGGATGGACATAGTATCTGTCCCCAAAATTTCGCCCATCAAGAGCCGCGGGCATGCGGCTTCGGAGGATGAGGAGACACCCGCGGCGTTTCAGTGCGCTGATTGGTTAGGATTCCAGCAGCATAAATTGTATCGATGACGATGTTTTTGGTGGTAACATTTGTATACCTATAGAAGAATTATACGTGAAGAACTCCTGCATACCCCCTCGACACCTTGTATAAAGCCGTAATCATGTCCCGTAAAGTACTCCTTCCTATCTCCCTATCTCTCCTTTTCCCACAAGCCCCCAACTAACATTCTGCCTCTTTCAGCAAATCTCCGCGCATTACGCCCGCCTGCTCACCCTCTGGCCCGCTGATGCTCTACGCCCGGCGGAGCACACCTTTCAATCCCTCCTCCGGACGCGCATCAGCGATGCTCCTGCTGGGCCAGCCCGTAATGAATCAAGCGAAGTCAATGCGGCATATCGCCTCCTGAACAACGATTTCGCGCGGCGGTGGCCCCTGGGGGAGAAGATCATGCAGCCAACGAGCCAGCCGGGATATTTCCGCGAGTTAGAAAAGGAGTTGGAGGAGGCACCAGGTAGGAGTTGGTGGGAGAGGCTGGGGAAGAGGTTGAAAGGGATGGTGAGATTTAGGTAACGGAGAGGTGGATGATGTGTTTAGGAGGTGGGTAACGAAGACGACGGGTAATCTGTTTCTCTTTCTATAAACGCTTGTTGAGGAAAATGTGGAAGAGATGAAGCGCGAGCGAGCGGGTGGGAAGTGTGATCATCTCCGTCGATGACAGAATGCGTCGTTGCGTGGACACCTCTTATTGGGAAGGGGAACGTCGGGCTGCACTTTCACTCTGGCTCCCGCAACTACTGACAAGAGAAGGAGAAGACCGTTGAGACGTATTGGCGGGAGAAAAAGGATCCCTTTCGAAAACAGGCCTGACATCCTGCCAAAATGTACCACAGCTCTCAATGTCGAGGAAATGAAGAGAGGGTGCGAGCTGTGGGCTTGGATCATGCATAAATTGATAAAATGTCTCGATTCAATGAAGGCATCATGACAGGAATAAGCCGGGATGGCACTAAAACATGACCTGACCTGTAATATATTTATCTGTAGCCCGGTAATGATTCTCGCGAGTGTGTTGAGGGACTGACAGCGAAGTGTACTTGTTGGCTGGTATCATGGAAGATCAGCATCGACACCCTCGAGCCCACGAGGGTATCGCTTCGCAATCTAATATGCTGAACTTCTTTCCATGTCCAAACCCCCCTATCTTGGGCACCCCGTTGAATGCGGATATCAGGCCGTTGCCCGCGCCGACCCGACACTTGGGCAACAAGCGGGCCGAGACAGCGGAAGGGCGGCGCGAAGCCGAAACGGGAGCAAATGACGTCGGGATGTTTACCCGGGCTTGCGTCTCCACAGCAACGGGTCGGAAAAGTGGCTGGAGGTCCAGCCACCTAGGTACCTTTCCCGGCCTTCATGATTTCAGCAGAACGGTTAGTGGTTGCAGGAAAAAAAAAAAGAAGGGGCGGGTAGAGACAGAGAGAGGGTGACATACACACACTCTTGCTCTCCCACTCATTCACACATACATTCCAGCTAAGCATTCCTTCACACTCCTCCCTCCCCCCTCCTACTCCCTCTCACCCAGCGGGCCTGACGAAGGAGTGAAGGGCGAACAAGTAAACGACACGAACCTTCCGTATCGAACGTACGACTCCGCATACCGATTCCGCCGCGTGCATTCTATCGCAAAAGACGAGCTATTCTTGGGCACGAAGCTCACCAGACTGCGTGTGCATTCCACAACCCAGCGCCGCCTCCCGGCCGCCAGGCCGCTGGAGATTGAGCAAGCGGTAGACAATGCCGAACGTTCGTTTTGCGGTGGGGATCCAACGTCTGATCCCCTTCCTCGGCTACCACCATGTCCTCATGATCTTAATCGCGGTGGCCATAATCCTCCTCTCACTCCTCCTGGCCGGCTGTTCCTCCTCCTCCCCGCTCATCCCAGGAATCTTTCTCATCTCACTTTACTATCAATCTTATACACCCACGTATGCCACCACACAGGTTGACCCGGGGGTCGCCAATGCCATTGCGAATATCGTTGGTCCTGCCCAACTCGAGGTGCGGGTCGGATACTTCGGGTTGTGCGTCAATCCGGATGGCGGAAGTTTCTTGTGCTCAAACAACGCCACATTGCTCGCCGAGCAGGTCAGCGTGGACCAGGACCCGCTCAATCTTATCTGGGTCGCGACAACTTTCAAGAATGACGTCGTCTTCCCCTATCTCCTGTAAGTTCTTCTGCTCTTCACACCACTACAACAGTAGCTAACTGATGTGACCAACAGCATCGTCGCTATTATACTCGCATTCGTAACCTTCCTCCTTCTCGCGACCTTTCCAGGCTGGCATGAAGAGCATGACGCGCGAACCGGCAGCGATATTGACATCAAGCCCTTCCCGTCGCGGCCGGTATCCCAAGTCGCGCTGGCTCTGATCTTCATCGCCAGTGTCTTCGTGCTGGTGAGCGTACTGTGGCAGCACACGGCATCGATTGCGGCTGCGCAGGTGGCGCAGGATCTCGGAAACGGAAGCGTGAAGAGCGGAGTTGGCACATCGGCCATGGTACTTGGATGGTTTGGATTTAGTTTGCTGATTATTGTCACGATTGGATTGTTGGTGATGATTTTGAGTATCCATTTGTTGGATCGCTTGACGGATGAATAAGAGGGCGAAGGGGCAGGTGGATATAGGCGTCTTGGGGTTGATATTGGTGGAATGGATAACACCATATGGGGTTGTGGAGGGGCTATTCACGCTTGGGATTTGCTGGAAGACGTCAAACGTCCAAAGCATCTTGCCGAGCTTGTCCCTCACATCCCACTTCCCCACCACGCGGCCTACTCTCCCACCCGCACCATCTCCGGAAACCTTCCTGTAGAGGGCAATCCAAGAAGTGGCAGAAGAGATCGTATCACGGGATAGTGTCTTTTTCAGCGTGCATTGGAAAGGGTACATGGGCGTTGGTACAGGGAATGATGGGTCGTTCCAGAATGCATGCGGGAAATCAAATCGATTTCCAACACCGGCGTTTAACATGGGAATCGGGGCGTTCATACCTATAGTGTGGATGTTCTCGGGGCTTGAGGTGGCCAATGGGGCAGACATGTGACCAAAATATATCACAAAGTCGTCTTCGACTGTGCTCAACGTCGTTCCTCATCATGTCGGGAATGAGATCATGTATATAGGATGAGACAGGAAACCCGAATGTATAAAAGGACACACTGCTCGCCTGTTCTATTCCTCCCACACATTGCCAAATACGACCTTTCATCTTATCCGCTTAGGCTGCTTGACCTCATCTATCCCGGCTACCTCCTTGCAATGCTCTTGAACTCTGTCAATTAAGCAGACTTTACTGTTGAACCTCTTCAAAGGTGGCAAGTGTTTGGAAACGCTGACTTTCAATCACTCTGAAATGCACATGCATAACACGACGCTGGCTTCTTCCATGGTCGTTCTTCACTGGGGAAGAGAAGGGTTTCTTTGTAAAAGGGCTCATCCAAGGCAATCTTCGCTCTACTTCCAACTATGGGGTCATCTACAGTTCAAAAGTGGACAAGATGACGCTTGTCCTAAGGTCAACGCGGGAGATCAGGCGTGAAACGGATTTATATCGAATTTCATCTCTTTCAACACACTATGCCACCACCAAATCGCGTTCAAATCAGCAAAAATGAAGGCAGCATTATGCTAGCAATGTAAGCACTCAACTCTGGCTAATACGACTGTATATTAGCAGCTGCAAAGGCCTATAATGTCTCCAAATCTACGCTCTTTAGGAGAATTTATAGAAGATCCTTAAGAGAGCATTTTATACTAACGAACAAGAAACTAAGTAAGACTGAAGAAGAGGTACTTATTAAGGATATATTGAAGCTAGATTTATAAGGCCTTTCAGCTTCTCTCTCTCTTATAAGAGATATAGCAGATACAATTAGTAAAGCAAGAAGAGGGTAAGGAGTTAGGATTAAGTGGTCACAGAGGTTCATTAAGAGGACCCCAGCTCTAGAAACACGATTTAGAAGGATATATAAATATCAAAGAAGGCTATATAAAGATCTAGTAGTTATTGAAAGCTAGTTTAAGTTAGTAAAGAATACAGTTAACAAGTCTAGTATTCTTCTAGAAGATATCTACAATTTTGATAAGACTAGCTTTTAAATAGGACAAATCAACACTTCTATAGTTGTAATAGCTATAGACAGATAAGGAAGGCTAAAGCAGGTTAAGCTAACTAATACTATATAGTTTATATTGATCTATGGAGTTTGTGCAGATAGCTGCTATTCTACCCCTTATTATCTTCTAAAGAACGGAATTCAATCAGTTATAGTTTACTTAAGACCTTCCCCGTAATATAGACCTTTTTACTTAGTGCAAATACATAGACTACTAATAAGATTAGTATCTAGTAGATTTAGCATTTTAAGAAGTATACAAGATCTAAGACAATTAACAATAAAAGGCTCCTTATCCTTAACAACTATAGAAGCTATACTATACCTGAGTTCAGAGCCTTCTATAAAGAAAAGGATATTGTTCTACTCTAGATACTACCCTATTCTTTATATCTTCTTCAACTACTAGATATTAGTTGCTTTAGTCCTCTTAAACAGATATACTTAAAGTAGGACTAGGACCTTATAAAGAATTATATCTTCTATATTACAAAGGTAAACTTCCTTGCCTCCTTCTATTCAGCCTTTAATACCTCTATTACTCAGAGTAACATCTAAGGAGGCTTTAGAGGATCTGGCTTATACTCATTCAATCCAGAAGCTATCTTATCAAAATTGGAAAAGGTAGTAAGGTCTCTAACTCCAGAACTGCCTTATCTTAAGAGTCCTAGTATAGAAGGACCTTAAAAAATACTGAAGAAGTAGATAAGCAGGTTACCTTAATTAAGAAGAGGCTTGAAAGACACCAGAGTAGCTCACTAACTCCTATCTACGAGGCTCTTAACCAGCTTGCAAAGGGTATATAAGTTATAACTACCTTAACAGCTCTAATACAGTCGCAAATTACTGCTTTATAATAGGCTAATAAGGCTATATATATTCGTAGAAAGAGGAAGAGGAAGGCTATCCAGTTACACTATACACTATCTGTTAGTAAGGTATAAGCTATAGTTGATAAGGACTATATTAAAGCTGAAAATAAGGGAAGAAATATTAAAGCTAAAGAGGAGGTTATATAACGTAAACCGCGGGGAAGCTGCGCAGACGGTGAAGCTGCGCATCTACGCCGAGCGTGCCAAACTATTCGCACTCAGGACTTACTATACTTAGTTTATGATATATTATTCGCAGAACTAAATCAGTATATAACCGTCTCTGTAGGCAACGCCAACGAGTAAGAGAGCAGGGTAATTATAAATCAACATAAGGAGTCTGTAGTAGCCTTCTATAAAGCGTTAGAGAGAATACGTTCGCTCTTGTAAGCGGAAGAGCAAAAAGTTTGCCATATTGACTGCCAAGACGGGGAGGAGAGTACAAAGAAACAGGCACCGTAAGATACAACAACAACATATCCCAAATCTAGAGATCGCGGAGGAGATAGAAGAAGGCATCTATAAACTTACTAGCTCTTTAAAAATTCATTATATTATAGCTGCATTGAGAAAAAGTCGTTTTTAGAAAGTCTTGGCAATTTCTATGCACAGCTAAACCGTCTGCGCAGCTTTCCCGCGGTTGACGTTATATATAGTAGATGTAGCTAATAAGGCTATACTATTAGAACATGTGTGATTGGAAAGTAGATGCTAATGTATAATATGTTTCAATCTGAAGTCAGTTGAGCAACCAGTTGTCGAGATAATAACGATAACATGCTGTCGGGTTGAAAAATCCGTTTCACGCCCTGATTCCCCGCGTTAATGTTAGAACGAGTCATGACGAAGTGGAACCAGAAGCACCATTCCAAAGAAACCACAGCAAGTTTTGATGGGCCTTAAGACCTATTTTAATATTCTTAAGTGTACAGCAATAGGTATACGTTAGAAACAAGGCTTGATCCTCCGCTTTTGTCAATTGAACAGTCTCTGTCATCTGCTTTGGGAGCGATGAAGCCCCAATTGAATCATAGAAAACACATTCTCAATTTTCTCAAAATCTCATCCTCATCGACCCGCCTTCCCCCCTGCGCCTAAAGTCTTCCCATCGTTCCTGCGGTGTTGAGCCCAGAGCACATTTTGACCACTGTCGATGCAGCAATTCGTCGCTGCAAATCCCGCTATCTTCATACTGTTAGATATACCACATGCTGGTCTGAATATTGCCTGGATTTGGCATTGGCAACAACTTCAGAGGGTCCGTAGGCACGCCAGCTGAGCTCTCGGAGTAACTGCCAGAACGACCGCTCTGCGAGCCGGAGGGCGACCCTGAGCGCGGACGCGAAGCCACCGTGGAAGCACTGTCGCTGCTGCCACCCCAGTTGCGATCATGAGTAACCGCGCGGTTGGCCGCAATATGCGCGTAATATATCGCCGGGTGCTGGGAGACAGGCGTCGTGGCCCGGATAAATTGGTAGCAATGCTCGTATATGAGCGTCTGCAATTCCTCGTTCGACATGCCCACCTCATTTAAAAGGACATGATAGTGCATGGGGCGAGCAGTGCCTTTGATAGCGGCATGCGAGCATAGATAAAAATCGTTTTCAAACGGGTGAGTAGCGCCCGACTCGACGAGGGTACCCGGAAGGGGGTTGCCATGACGATCCCCTTTGCCTGGCTCAGGAAAGAAGCGAACATGGTGGCGTTTAGAACACACCACTACAATAAATGGGATATTCAGCTTTGGATCTGCTGTCTTGAGCAGAGCTTTCATGTCGGTAACTTCCTGTTCCAAAACATGCTGATATTGCCCCTCTGAGACACCGTCACGGAAATATATAATGCGTGAAGGGAGTTTGCCACCGCCAACGGTCTGGGTCCAATATTGGATCATGGGCTTGAGCATATTGTTGATATTGTCGGGTTTGATCATTTCGACACGATGCCCATTGGTCTCGCATGCCGCGGCATACCGAATGCCCAGCTTATCAATCGAGCACGTCAGAGCTGCTATCGAAGGAGTTTCTGAACCAGGTGCGCTATGAGACACATCACCTCCAATAATCATAGTTGAAACGTTGAAGTGGCCATTTGGACCACCAGATCTCGGACCAACAGCACGGCCGGTCTGACCACCAAGCTTAGCATTGAATTTCATGCAAACATTGGATATGTATTGAGGTTGTGCCTTTAATATGTGTGCATACTGCATGCACTGAGACACAACACCGTAGCGGCATTCAGCCGAACGCTTGATTCGACCATAAGTATTACTGTCTTTATCGGGAAGGATGAACACAAGGATCTGTGGTCGTGCTTGAGCCTGATTACCTGCAGAGTTCCAAGCCATGGTGACCCAAGAGCCCACATCATCACCATGAGCAGGTATCAGAGCCGGCTGCCTATTCTCGACGCGACCGCCGTGGTTGGTATAGCTTTTGATGAATTCGCGGACGAAGTTCTCCACGACAGACCTGTCCGGCTTACCGCCTCGACGACCGGAGATCACGCATACGGACCAGCTCTTCAAAGGGGCCGTGTTTGCGGAAAGGAATTTCTTCCCCTTGAGATCCCATCGGCCAGAAGTCCCAGGTCTAGCCTCACCCGTACCAAACTGAACCTTGGGCGGCGTGATCAGACGAGCGTTCACAACAGTTTTCTGTGTGGATATCTTGATGCCGAATGCCTTGAGAACGGGATCGTTGGGCCAATCGAGCATCCTTAAGCCATGTTCGATGGCATTCCAGCGCTCGCTTGGAGGAGTGACTGCAAATTTGATCATATTTGCAGTCTGACGCTCGTCGCATTTGAATTTGTACCGCTGATTTTCCTTGATCGTTAAGATCTCCATTGGGAGGAGGGTGTTCTTGCCCTTGGTCATCTTGACCAGTGGAAGATCAGGATACTGGAGGCGAATATTATACTGCTTCACGTAATATTCATACAGACTGACAAGTTTGCCATCCTTTTCGAACCGATAGTCACGAGCGGACTGGTAGACAAACCGGTCAATGACATATTCATCGACCCGGCCTTTACCACGATGCTTGGCCAGCACGCGAAGATTCTTCATTCTCTTACGCAAGGCTTCTGCAACGGGGCCTCTATCACCCTGACGAAGGCTATTTACCAGGTCGCTGATGTTGCCGCGGCCAGTAAGATACGAAGCTGCTTGAGTAAGGGGCTGGCTGGTCCAGAAGGTGCCATTGGCAACATCGACAACAACAGAAAGGCTGGCAGGTAGTCCAGCACCTGCATGTGCGACCCGCAACGTCGCAAAACAGCCCTTGAAAGCCTCAACACCACTGCCAAGGCTGAACCGCTGTTGCCCTTTTGCGAAGAAATTGCGATTTATTGCGGTGAATCTTTTAGACGGCGATTCGCGAAGGATGTGGTCCATGCAGCTGATCGCTTCCAATATGCAATTATCGAAATCAGCTTGACGGCTGAGGTACGCCTGAAGCACCGAGAAACCAACCGGATTCGTTTGCCTTATGTGGACGCGATGCTTGTTCTCCTTCCCAGCGGAGCGTGCTGGACGACCTTCCTCCGCATCGAGATCAACAGTAATGCGTAGATCATGCTCAATCTGCTGCGTCGACCAAGCTAGCTTACTGCCGTCAAAAATGAACGGACCAGGGAAGGCGTTCTGGACCGCCTTAGACTCCCAAATCTTCTTTGTCAAGCCTTTCTTCTCAGTGCCGCTGTTGACGACCACTTCATACTGGTATATCGTTTTCGATGGGTAAGAGAGAACATGGAAAGTGTTGAGGCCAATTTTGATCGCGGTGCCAACTTGAGAGGGATTGGTACGAGCTGGAACACTAACTGCGGTTGAGTATCCGCGAACTGTTGACCAGCAACTTACACCCAGGTCTAGATTCTTATTGCTGATGATGATGCGAGACTTGGCTGGGTCACGTGTAGATGAGTGTTCAGGATCATCGTTGCCATCAAAGCGAGAACGGCTTTGATGACTATTCGTAGATTGGCCAGCGTCAGAGCGGGCAGTCGAAGAGTAACCCCCCGAGGTGGACCTGTGGCTCCTGGAAGCATGGTCACTCGTTTCTGAAGGAGAATTACCGGTAGCGTGGTACGGGCGCTCAGCTTTGGCGCGCTGCTTGGCCGCCCCGGCCATGTTACTTTCTCTTAGATGGAACTGAGTGGTCTGTATGTATGTGTGTTTGGCCCTGGTAGACGGTCAGCGCATCGACAGTTTGATCAATGACTAAAAATTAAAGGTGGAAGAGTACAAGATAGAGGTTAGAAAATCAATTCGGATGGGCAGTATGAGAAAACACGTACGCGATCGGAGTGATTCTGTGACTTTACTGGGTGATGTGAGACCACAGCAATATACGAGGGGTTGGAGACTTGAAGTGAGAATATTTCAGTGACAAGACTCTTGTCAAAGGGTGAAGTAATGAGGAATGGTCCAGTATAAAGGAAATAAGCCAAAGGGAAAAACAAGGGAGAGTTATGGGCGGCAACTGAAGCTTGCTGGGAGGTGCATGTGATGACTGTAAAGACGGCAACCGATTCATTCGCGACCTCAGCAAGCTTCTTCCCGAGAAGGTGATGAAGCTATAGAAATTGCATCGGGACAAAGGAGGAGACGATGACGATTCAATCGAGCCGCTTGAACATACCTCTTAGTTTGTGATATTGCCTTAACGGCATGCGTCAATTCAGCTGCGTCTGGAAAGGCCCGTCAGTGATGAAAACGTGATATCGCGAGGGCAGGTGGAGTGGCGTTGAATGGAGGTGGTCGAATGTGAATGGGATTGCAGATGCGCGCCCAGCCCAACATACACAGCCTGGACTCTCCAAACGCATCTATCACAAGATTTTGAGGATGACTTGGGTTTGGGTGCACACACCGTTGATCAGAAGCTGCTGTTGAGTACGATTGTGCTATTTGTTGACGTTGGAAGGTCATGAAGTTGATGTGTCGGACTGACGAAGCCGTGATGAAGGAAATAGCCTGCGTTGTTTTGTCTGGAAGGTACTGACTGTAACGCTCCTTCCAATCTCAAGTTCTTACGGCGCGCTCTCACGTGCTCATGGTCTTCATTCTAGATGGGATATTATCTCAAGTCAGCTAAGTACATGTGCGTGGGATTTTGGCTCAACACTCGATGAGCTTCTACTAAAGGGAAGGCATGATTCAAGAGATATAGCACAATGAAGCGATGCAAGTCTGTTTGCTGTTCAGTAAAGGCCACCACAAAGCGTCCGCAACAGGGCTTTAATAATACTGAGTCTGCTTGAAAGATCCCCCAAGAATTGTATCACACCTGTCTGCTTCTCCATGCCACATCCACGTGCTCCAAGGTGTAGAGAGTTTTGTACACTCATTGCCATCGGCGTCAATAACAAGTCATCGATTTTCACGAATGTTTGATTGCGGTTTCGCTGGTTCTCCGTCTAGCAGCGGCATCATCTAAAATCTGGAAAAGCTATCAGTGCATTCTATGGGGGGCATTGCATCTGTCCTACGGAGGAAGAAACGGGCAACCGGCCGGCACGATAAACTTCGCCAGTATCTCATGGCTGCGGTAATTACGACAGATTAGAGAGCTGGGCCGATCAGAAGAAACACCGTTCCAGGTGGAGACCAGATCTACGCCCCGTGGCGGCTACGGGAACCGAGACGCCTCGTTGCGGAGTGGAAGATTCAAAGAAGGCCAAACCATTGGGTCGGGGACATGAAAGCCAGACAATATTGTCTCTTCCTTGTTGGCCACAACGTGGTGGCAAGTCATCCGGGTGACAGCCGATCAAAGACCACTTGGGATAATAAGCCGTCTCCGGCACGTTTCCATGTAACCCATCATGCCACATATTCTCTTGACGACCGCAGCAAGCATTGGTCTCTCATCGATCAGAGGTACAGCCATCCAACTTTTAGAAAGCTTGCAGAACATTTGCGAAGCCCAACAAAGAGTTGTGCTGTCCAATGCTTCCACTCTGTAGGCCCAATCCGGCAGTCTGCAGCGTCAGATTCCCAGGCAAGACGGTATACTTTCGGATCCAACATCAAGAGTATATACACAAAAGCTCGGAGCGGGCCAGACGTGGCCAATGACCACTCTCATAGATCCTTGGGGACGCGAAGATTGTTGGGTATGAACTAGCCATACTCTCCCAAAGGTTTAAGGTGGACATTTGATGCACCTGACTGATCTGAGATATGAAGATGTCCTCATCCAGAGAAGCAGAGCTCCTAATCAAAATATCTCTCGACATGCCACCGCACTCAAACGTGAATCTGGCAAGACCGAGGAATTTGACTCGCTCTTCCACTCTCATTTTCCTTACTGAGACGGCATGATCTCGATAGTGTGGTATGTAATACTTGTCCGCTATCGTAGCGATGCGGCTGGACAGCATAATCACTACTTTAGCTGTTAGGTCAATGGGGTGGACCATATGATTACTATGAGCCGCAGTATGAGCAGAAGGTATTTCAATTCGATAGCTTAGCTTGAACGTTCTGGTATGTGCTGCTTAGTTAGTGTCTCGTAACAATTCAGATGTAGCAGGGCTGAGTTGCACTGGTTCATGCTTGCAACTCGTCCACTTTCTTCGTCACGTACTCAACCCTTCGTTGAAATCATCAATAAGGAAGCCGGTGTGTTCCAATGCCGCGCTATAAACCTGTATTCCGAAGGTGCTTCATTAGCCAGATCGAGTGTTCTCACTGTTCCCGTAGCTTAACATGTAAAATACTTTAAAATCCCTCTGATCAAAAGGCTTTTATGTTGCCTTCGGAGAGCTAAAATTGTGCCTGATAAGCAACCTATGTTGGCCTTTATAGAAACTGAATATTTCCTGAATACGGCCGGCAAACCTTCCCCGCTCCAAGTTCAAAGATATCACTACATCAGTTTATGCGGTTTTGCAGTTCATACCATATAGTAATTGGCCCCGCAACATGTCGACTATAGCGTCTCCGCGACCGTCCATCACCCTCTCGTCCAGACGTGACTCTGGATCTACCGACACAACGACCAGGTCGACTTCCACATCTCGGCCCCAAGCGACCCACACCATTCGCCGGAACCGTGCAGCACTACGCGACTACTATGGACTCCATAATGCAGCACCAGCCGATGCCCGAGGCTCCCCATCTCCGCAGCAAACGGACGCAGAGCAGGAAAGTGAGCTTGACAAGCCCGACTTTGATCCAGACACCTATATCCAGTCACTCTTAACAAACGAGGATCTCGAAGGTGTGCTGCGCGTGGAAGCAAGCCTCGTTAGCCAGATTCGCAGCTTGGATGGTGAGAAGAAGGCTCTTGTGTATGACAATTACAGCAAACTCATTGCAGCGACGGACACGATCCGCAGCATGAGGGAGAAGATGGATCCGCTAACGCAGACGAGTGTGCTGGTGGAAAATATCGAACACATTGCCGAGACCGCTGCGAGGCTGTCTGCAGAATTGCAGAAGGAGCAGCAGCGCCGGCCAACTGCGAATGGAGAGCTCGGCGAGCTACAGAAGAAGAGAGATCAGCAGAAAACGGTCCGATGGGTTCTCGGTACACCCGAACGACTGACTCGCCTGCTCGCGGCCGATAAACGAGTTCAGGCACAGGCGGAATGGAAAATTGTTTCCCATCTTCTCGATATGTGGGAAGGGACACCTGGTGTTGAGGGAATTAGGGAACAATGCCGAAATGCTCTCAAGGAGTCCGATGCTGCTGAGTGACGGCCATTTTCGACACGAGACTCCTTCCTTACGACTAATTCGGGCTTGCTTAGTTTGTGGCCATTTCGCAACTTTTAATAGTCAGGCATATCAATACCGAGAGGTTTAATACTGGTTGCCGACGAATAACCCGTACGCGATGGTTGTGCTACACAAGTCTCCATTCCTTCCAATTTGGCCAATTCTAGTTCTATCACAATGGCATCCTCCAACAACCACAAGTATAACTCGTCTGCTCAATTTAGGCCTGCCTGAGAATCGCAAGCCTCGTCACAAGGAACTCGAATTGAAGACCGGAGAAAAGCTCTACAGCTGTTCCAGAGCGCAGGAATATGCGCGCTAAAATCAACCGCAAGAACATGATCCCTGATGTTTGATGGCAAGATCAATTGGAGATATGAGTGTCTATACCCATTTGGGTTGTCTTTAACATTCGGGGAAAAAAAATGTAATCACAAGTGTGTGACAACAAGTACACAAGTGTTTACCATCGAATGCTTTCGCGACAGCAGAGTCATCTGCATTGAAATGTCTAAGCGCGCCAATGGAAGAGTTCTTCCATCTCAAACGACCACCAACTTCAAGATATATGGCGCGCTGTAAGGCACCGAAGGTCAGGCTATTGGCCAAGTGTGCTAAAGAGGGTGCTGCGCCGCCAGTATTAACGCATATTTCTATGAATATGCTCACTTCTGGAGTTTGATGTTTCTGAAATCACTAAATCCTTCGAGGATGTGAGCCACTGGCGGCGAGACAAACTCCAACAGCTTTAACGAAAATCTGTAGTCTCCGATGGCAGTAGTGCGCCTTTTATAGCCTGGCTTTGGGAAAGAGGTGAAGCAAGATGCATGAGTAATTAGGGCAAAATTATTTACGTTTCTTCCTGAGGTCCTGCACTCATTTCCAACAGGTAGCACAGACGACTTGTCGAAATATGATCTGCTTCCTACCGCATCTAACTGCCAATAAACACTTCACACCATTTCTCTCTCGCTAATTCATTCAAGTTCTTGCTTCACCACCAAAAAATCAAAAAAATCAAAAAAATCAGAGCTCATCCTTGTCGGATCCAATATACTAGCATTCGCGTTTTCTGACATTCTTGTAGACAAGACTATCAGAGTGTGATCAAGTCGGCTCCATGCGAGCAGGGTTAGGAGATACGTGAATGTGATGGTTCCCAGCAAAGCAATAATTCAAGTTTTTTTTTTTAAAACTAAAATATTTATATATAAATGAAAATAAATGAAAAATTGAGCTATTGCGCTGTGGTATACAAGACACACGGCATTCCCTTGATATGCTGCTGCTTTCTCTTTGTTTCGAATGAGTTCAGAGTTCAGCTGGAGTGTAATCCACATGCTGCCTCTCGGTCAATCGACACGACATATATGGGAAGTCAGAATAAGTCGGCTCATCGGCGCCGATGTAGACCAGCTGTTGGCTAATCATTGGCTCTGGATGTCCCGAAAATCATGTTGTTGCTGACTTCAAATTTGACCTTGGTGTTTGTCTATTCGATCGTCTGCTGGCCCCGAAAGCTTGTTTTGGGTAGAGACTGTATCAGCACTGGGTCACAGAGCAGAGGGAATGCATAAAGCAATTCTAGGAACTTAAAACACATGTGTGACCGACCAAATAATGAGCATACACTTATTAAAAATATGTGCAATTTTACTGCAACCTGTTTCACTGAAGAGCAAGCGCACAAACCTTCTATTGTGAGGGAGATTGAAGCGGACTTCCAAACCCAGTATTGGTCTACATGAGAAGGACCTAGGACGTTTAAATCAATTTTCAAAGAACTCGAGACCACAAGAGGCATTTAGTAAAGTAAGATTCGCCAAAGTGGGGTATCTCAGATATATTGGTACAAGCACAGATGCTTTGTGCTAATTAAATAAGACTTTGCACAACATACGGCCACCAAACACTGCAAAGGCCGTTGAACAACACCTTTCGGATGCCAAAATATAAATTAAAAAAAAAAAAAGCCCTCAACTCAAATCGCCACCTACATTCCATTCCGTGCTATAGATGCCTCTGGGCCCCCGGAACAAGAATCAACCTGGAAAATGTATGCTTAAGCCGTTAATCATGACTTCGCGCTTCTCGGCGATCGTTAACCGCCTTCGCCATCTTCTTTCCAACTTCGTAACTGGAGATCATGATCGCGCTTGCTGGGGCGACCTTCAAACACCTTGCTGCCCAGCCTTTAAAAAGGCCGGCAGCGCCCTCCGAACAGTATATGTGGTACAAAAATCGTGGCATTGTCATGTTTTCTGGAACACTTTTGAGGCGTCCGCTTGGATCGTTCACCACGGTCTGCTGGCGGGTTTTTCCAACGTCGAATGGTGTTGTCACGAATGCCGCAATTGCCCCCGCGGTTGCTCCGGCCAAGAACGAGTCCGTGAGGAGCGCGGCGTGGGACAATTCAGCTCGCTTTTCTTTGCCAAGCACAGCTGCCGATTTTTGCCGTGCGTCGTCCAAACGCTTCCGGCCATATTCATAACCCCACCAATAAAAAGCAGAAAATGGCACGTCTCGCCAAAGTGTTAAAGTGAGTCCACGCCATAGCGAGAGATATCCTTCTGTGCTTACCATATCCTTCAGGCCGATCATGGTCGACCGAAGCACGCCTTTGTCGCTAGATGACGTCGCTTGCATTCGTGTCCGTAACATCTCAAGGGGGCTGACGGCGACAGCTGCCAATACCCGAGCAGCCGACGCCCCCACGACCGGCTGATACATATCGCTCACGCGGCCAACAAAAGGGCTATGCGGACTGCTGCGCAACCAATCGTATCCGGCAAAGTAGATGACATTTGCTGGGATGGCCATGGCCAGCGTTGGGCTCAATCCTCTCCAGAGCGTAGGAAATCCTTCGTTTCGAGCTATCTTCTTCAGACCGTCGATGGTGGAGTTGAACGTTCGCCGTCGAGTTTCTTCTGCCGCACAGTCAGAGATGATCGCTTCATCAATGACGGCCGCGGAGTTTGGAGAAGGAGTAGCGACACAGAATTGGCTTTGGTTTTGCACCCAGAAGACCTCGCGGCAGCACGCGGTCACGCCCAGGTCGGGGGGCAGGTGGAGGAAAGAAGGTAAGCGAGTAGGAGACGGACTTTGTTGCGCTTGTAAACGCACGCGAACTACATCTAATGGAGTGACTGCGATCAGTTGTCAGCACTTCGGTAACATGACTGCACATTCAACGGCACATCGTACCAAGTAGAGAAGTAATGATGCTTCCTGTTGTCGCTGACAGCATCCTTTGGAAGATAGATATATTGGGGCCACTCGCTGTCATTATGACTGGTTGCGATCCCGGCATTGCCTCTGAATCGCCGTGTTCCGTCGATGGAACTATTCTATCATGCGGTTGCCCTTGAGTATCTACGGCCGCCATCTTGTCCGTCTTGTCCCAGCTCCCTTCCCACGCTGCCCTCTGCAGCACACCTGGGTATTAGGTGCACCGTGCCCAGCGTCTTTTCAATCCTCTGTTCAAACCCTTCACATTGGCCCTACTCGTCTTGGTCAGAAAGGAGGTGAAAAGGCCGAGAGGAGTCAGAGGAACGGGAGTGCGCTAGTTGCTGATCGCATCGGCGTTTCTTCTAGAAAAACGAGATGTGATGATTCGATGACGGGGAGACTTGCAAAAGATGTCCGATCTCGGGCCGCCTCCCGCTCGCATGCAGATGATGTAAGCGATAGCGAGCGAGTGGTCGATTACCAAACGTACATGTAGATACATATACTTGATCGCTTATTTCCATTCTGATCCGTCCCCTATGTGAAATACAATCGATCTCAGAATACAGGCTTTTGTGATGGCGGATCTTTCACGTGATACAGAATTGGAGTTGGAAAGGTTTCGGTCTGAATGGCGGGAAGAAGTGTCGGCAAGGAACAAGAAGCCTGTCCCTGAGAAGATATCAGTAAATCGCCTCGAGCGCAAGGAGCATTGGCACAAATACCCACCTCAAAGCGTGCCAGGGCCATCAGCTTCACTTCAACAAGATGGTGCCAACTCCTCGGAAGATGTCGAGCCTAGGACATATCATGATCTTCCAGATAACGAGGAGCAAGGGAAGTTGAATGATGGGCAGAACCACGAGCAAAATCGCGTCAAAGAGCCACGATCCGCATTGGAACATTACGAGCGAGCGGTGGAAAAAGAGACGCAAGGGCAGCTAGGCGATAGCATGAAGCACTACCGCAAAGCATTCAAAGTTCGTCTACCAGTCCACCTCCATTTTACGAAAATTCGTGCTGAGGTAAGTCACAGCTGGACGAAGGCGTCCATGAAGCATACAAGCGCAAACATTTCCCTCCGTCTGCGTTCGTCCAATCAAGACCTTCGAATCCCAATCCTTCCAACGCCGCCGCCACCGTCCCGGAAACGGGCCATCACTCGATGCATGGCAGTGCTACGGCTCTTCCGTCCACCCTCAAACAGCTGGTTGAAGAGTTCTCCGGCATGCGAATCGAGGCGCCACCGCCACCTACCGATGCATCACCAAAGGAGCGTTCACTGCTTGGCGAGCTCCCGGAAGAGATACTTTCTCAGATTTTGATTCATCTTGCAGTCGCAGATGTTGCATCTTTCACACGTGTATCGCAAGTCTGTAAACGTCTGGCGTATTTAGTCCTCACCGAAGAAGCCATATGGAAGCGCGTAGTGGTAGGTAAAGAGTTCGGCTTCGGGGCTATGATATACGATTTTGTCTGCGAGCTCGATGGCTCCCCATTGAAAGCGAACCAGGAAGTCTCCCGTTTCCCCGACACCGACGCCCAGGTCCACATCGACCTGCCGCTGCCTCCCACCCGAGACGAACAAGATCTGGCATTCTCAGCACTGACGGAGCAGCTTCTGCACACCACCTACTCTTCTTCCTACCGCCAGATGTTCCGCAATCGGCCGCGAGTCCGGTTCAACGGCTGCTACATTAGCACTGTGAACTACAACCGCCCCGGAGCGCAAAGCACGAATACACTCTCCTGGGGCAATCCCGTGCACGTTGTAACGTACTTCCGCTATTTGCGTTTCTTCCGCGACGGCACCGTCATCTCTCTTCTGACCACCTCGGAGCCAGCCGAGGTGGTGCATTATCTGACCAAGGAGAATGTGCACGACCATCACGGGAACGTCCTGCCCAACAGTGTCATGAAGGATGCGCTTTGTGGCCGGTGGCGCCTCACGGGTCCTCTGGCTTCCACTCTGAACCCCGCGACAGGACAGCAGGAGGAGGAAGGAGAGGTGCGCGTGGAAACCGAAGGCGTGACCGAGAAGTACACCTACCACATGCACCTTGCCCTTTTGCATGCCGGCAAGGGCAATAGGAATAACAAGCTGGCCTGGAAGAACTTTTGGAGCTACAACCGCTTGACAGACGATTGGGCTGAGTTCTGGCTGAAAAACGACCGGGCTTTCTATTGGAGTCGAGTGAAAAGTTATGGGATGGGCGACTAAACCACCGCGGCCGAATCCGCCATAGACGGAGATCCCGTGCTTTCTCCGCCATGTATCTGCCCCTCCCGTTTGAAGATAGACAACGGCTGCATCCTAAGCCGCCAGTGAATCGCATTCCTGAAAAGTCTCGTGATTGCCACCCCCGCGCCTGACTTACTTGAGCCCGGTCGACGACCTTGCTGCGCCGCCCGTTCCAACCACACCAGACATTCCATAATCCTAGCCAGGCGGCGCTCGCCCTCGTATTGCGCGAGACGAAGCCATTCCTTCGCCCTGTCCGAACATTGCCATGAACACCCCCCATCATGCCCCTCTGCACATGGCGGAACCATGCCCGCTCGGTGCAGGCCGCTTGTTTCGAACACCTCTCTTGAGAATGGCCTTCAACAGACTACCCAGCGGGTACGCTTCGGCCTGTGCCTGATCGTGGAGCGACTGCCGAGGCCAACCCTTGGCCAGAAGCCCGGTTTTCGATGTTGACACCTCGACGTTGGAGCCAAGAATTTCCTACAAGGAGCGGGTATTCCCGCCGTTCGACGGTAGTGCGAGATTCACGTACACGTGCCCCGAATGATTGGCTGACCCGACCGCACTTCCTCACCTGTTTGAATCAAGTTTGGGGAGACCCCCCAAGCCCGCTCGAAATCTCGTCTCGGCGGTCCATTTCTGTTCTGGGCGTCTTGTGGTGCTGGTGCAAGAGCATAGTTTGCACGGCGCAGACGGACGTGTTTCCATAATGCGGTGCGTCAGGGCGCTCCGATCCCTCTTCGCTACGCGGTTTGGGCGAAGAGGGTGGGCAAACAATCATTGAAAGCCTTGGCAGCTGTTGATGTCGGACGGGCGGACCACGGTGTCATGCAGTGGCCAGCGTGCTCGTACCCAAAGATCTCGCACTGGGAGGCCTGAGGCCCGAGTGGCGGCTGTCGTGGCGGCTGTCGTGGCGGCTGTCGGTACGTGGGATGTTGAAATTTTATGCTCGCTGGATGTCTGAGTTGTATCACTGTTAAGTGGCTCAGCGTACGCTCGGTTATCGCGGGCACCAACCCGATCGATGCCAGCAAAGCACGCGGGTTGGAACTCAGCCGTGGCTACGGGCATGGCAAGAAGGTCCATCACCGTGCCATCACCGTGAGCAATGCCTCCCAGTCGTAGCCATGGAAGCCGGGCTGGGACAATCCTGCAGCATCTCAACCCTGCAGCATCTCAACCCTGCAGCATCTCATCACTGCACAGCCCACCTGCGGCATTGTCGGGGCGTGCCGGTTCCAAAAAAGACACGGCGGCGGCATCCTGTACGAGCCAGCACATTTCCTAACACCATCTGCCATGTGTATGCGGATTGATTACGCGATTTGCGTCTTAATCCTGCCAGGCCGCTAGGGATGCAGGTCGTGAAGGTGGGCCTACGCTCTTGGCCGCACTAGTAGTCGTCTGGAAGCCGCATCGAAACACAACGCGAACGACGCCTCGTTACTTGGCCTGCTCGTGAATATGTGAGAGCTTGGCAGTCTTGTCCCGTAAGATGATAAAAGCGCAACGTTCCATGATGATGATGTTTGCCCCAAGCCTCCCACCCCCCCCAGGCACACCGTCCTTGGCCGAGCTCGCCCTTGTTCAGTCAAACATCGTTGCCGCAGAAGAGGCGTTGGTGCAAGCGACTCTTCTCTTCAAATGGCTGCCAGAACAGCAGGGGGGGAATTCGGCCTTCCACAACTTCCACAACGACTACGCCCACATCGCCGACCCCAATGAACGACGTCGCCTCGCTTTGGCGGAGATCGACAAAGCGCCGTTCGGATGGTACCACGTTCGCGCCATCGCGGTCGCGGGCGCCGGATTCTTTACGGACGCGTACGATATCTTCGCCGTCGGGCTCATAACGCCGATGCTGGGGGTGGTATATTGGCACGATGCTGCCAAAAAGCCGGGGAGCATCCCGACGGCGGCCGACACAGCCATTAAGACTGCCACAAGTGCCGGAACGGTGCGTTATATGATGTGGATGGAGGAGCGCACGTGATCGAACCGACGACTGATTCGCGTGTACAGGTCATTGGACAAATCGGGTTTGGATTGCTCGCGGACGTCGTCGGCCGGAAGAAGATGTATGGCCTCGAACTGATTCTCATCATCTTCGCCACCCTGGCTCAGGCTCTCACATCGGCTTCTCCGGCCATCACTATCACCGGCGTTATCATCGTACGGGATTCCTCCCTTTTGAGCTGATGCATCGCACTTGCTAATGGTGGCCGTCTCAGTTCTGGCGCGTGTTGATGGGAATCGGTATAGGCGGCGATTATCCGCTGTCCTCCATCATCACATCGGAATTCGCGACAACGAAGTGGCGAGGCGCCATGATGGGCTCTGTTTTTGCCATGCAAGGTTTCGGTCAATTCACCGCGGGGCTCGTCTGTCTGATCGTGACGGCGGGTTTCAAGCAATCTCTGCTCACAGCCAAGTCGGCATCAGAGTGCGACGGCGTTTGTGGCTTGGCCGTCGACAAGATGTGGCGAGTCATCATCGGATTTGGCGCCGTCCCAGGCTGTATTGCCCTCTATTATCGTCTGACCATTCCCGAGACTCCTCGCTACACGTTTGATGTGTCGCGCGATGTCGTCAAGGCCGGTTCGGACATCAAAGCTTACCTTCATGGCGTTCACGAAGGTCGTCCGGACGAAATCACTCGTATCCACACCATGCAAGAGTCTGCTCAACAGCTTGACGTGCCAAAAGCTTCCTTGGGAGACTTTGTGCGCCATTGTAAGTTCAACCCGGGGACTTTACGGAAGGTCCGAGAATTGTGACCGTTAACGTTGCCACAGTTAGCCAATGGAGGTATGGCAAGGTGTTGCTGGGCACGGCTGGATCCTGGTTCCTCTTGGATGTTGCGTTGTGAGTGGATCCCCCTCCAGGCTGCTGTCAAACTCGACGCTGGCATTTGTCGATCTTGATCACTTGCGATCTGCCGACGGACGTACTCGTTTGCCCCCGGGTGGGAGTGCAAATGCCGCAGCGAATCTGATACTTCACGCTGAAGGTTGTACTCAGACCTCTGAGTTGCAATACCCTCGGCTTTTTTTATTTCTTCCTATAAATCCATACGCTGACGACATGTTTCTTAGTTATGGCATCTCTCTCAACAATTCGGTCATTCTCAGCACAATCGGGTACGCCAAGGGGAGCAACGTCTACGAGACTTTCTGGAAGACGGCCTCCGGCAACATGATTCTTGTTTGCGCCGGTGCAATTCCGGGCTACTGGGTCACGGTCGCCACGATCGACACCCTCGGACGCAAGAGCATCCAGTTGGGAGGCTTCGTGATGCTGACCATCCTCTTTTGCATCTGGGGTTTTGGCTACAACAAAATCGAGGACGCGGGGAGGCTGGCTTGCTACGTCCTCTGCGCCTTCTTTTCCAACTTCGGGCCCAACGCGACGACGTTCATCGTGCCGGGAGAGTGTTTTCCGACCCGGTACCGATCCACCTCACATGGTATTTCGGCCGCGTCGGGCAAAATCGGGGCCATCATCGCTCAGGTTGCCATCGGCACCCTTCGTACTCGAGGGGCGACCAAGGAGAACCCAAACCCTTGGCTCAATCACGTCATGGAGATTTATGCGCTGTTCATGCTTGTCGGCATCTTTACCACCCTCCTGATTCCCGAAACCAAACGGATCACGCTTGAGCAGCTCGCCGGTGAGGTTCCAGGTATGTTGTGTCTCCCCCCAGCCCCGGCGACCAGGTGGTCAACACCAACGACACTGACGAGAATGTGACCCGTGCAGGTACTCCGCAGTATGACCCTCAACTCGCCGCGCATCGGCACGAGCGACCTGGGTCGGATCCGGACGAGGAGCACCACATAGGCGAGAAGCCGTATCAACAGGAGGCATGATACGGCCACACATTACATTTCCATATACCTTTCATTCGCTCTTGTATGTGAAAACACAGCTACGGTGGGGTTTGGACAGAACACTTAGGAACCATTCTTGCCTTCATAATATGGGAGGTGTGTTGTGCCTAAATAGGCTGATAATCAAGTACTCAACAAACGTTTTTAATTTGAAATCCTTGTCTTCTGCTCTGCACGGTATGTCGCCACGCTCGGGTGAATCCGTTGGACGAGATGGAGGAAACTGCATCTGACAAGTGATGGGGCCATCTCGTCAAACTGTGTACAAAATCCCGGCCGAAAGTCGGCACAACACTTCGAACCGCCGCGGTGGTCATGGGAACGATTTCGCGGTCAGTTCGACAGGCCATCGAAAATCACGTGTGGCTGCTCGAGGGCGCTGTGCGATGCCACGAGCGAGACCGTTGGGTGAGCTGAAGGGTTCATTCCAGCAATATTGCCTTCGCTTACAAAATCCAACTTTGGGGACCATTGACGGTTGCATGGTAGGCACATGCCCTGATCTATTTCCTTGAGCGGGTTACCATCCAACGCCTGTGCTTCCGTGACAAGATGAAGAGCTTTAATGAAGTCCAAATCACGAACTTCGCAGACAAGATCCATTCCTCTTAATTATGATTAAAAGATTTTCCCCCCTCCCCCCTCCCTCCCCCTTCTTTTTTTCCTTTTTACCCCTTTTTCTTAGTTTTGGGGGGTGTTTTCGATTCATGGTCCTCTTCTCATCCAACAGGTCCTTGAGCACGGCGAGCACTAGATTGACTCGAACTCCGACCCAACTCTGTACTTCCGCGTAGAAATTCCGCGCTTGCCCTCATGCTTTCCGTGTTAGGTCTGGAATTTGATGAGCTGCTCCGCCGTCTACGTCTGCGGATGTCCTCCGGGTCGCCCGGTGACAGCCCCGATGCGCGGGCAAAGAGGTTCAAAACATCCGTCAAACTGACGACACCAGAAAGGCGTCCACTCATGGCGGCTCCGGGAATCTGCGCAGCACTTATACTAACGCCCGGGTTCACCGCGGTGAAAGGTGGACCAGGCGTCATCTCGGGCCCGCTTCCCGATCGATGCGGGAGAGATCCCGACGGAGAAGGTAAATGCATACTCGAACTGGGAGAGCCAAACATCGGCGGAGAGGCGTGGATACCGGGACTAGGCGGCACGCTCGTCGACGGCGACGGTGCATCCACGATCCACATACGGTGGGAGCGCGTCGCGCATAGCTTAGCGACGGCGTGGGCGAGTGTACTGAAGGGCGTTACGTAGAAGATCGGGTAGGAGTCTTTGCCATCGGTTAAGCCTCGTTCGGAGAGGATGACGGAAATGAAGTGGATGCAGCTGGCGGAGAGGAGAGGAATGGAGGAGGTGTCGGTCAGTAGCTATCACCTGTCAGCGAGGAGGGCCTCCTGTTCTCGGGAAGTCTTTCAACCCAAAATCTACCTACCCGCACATCGACGTGGCTGATATTGCCCACGACGTTCTGATGGTTGTCAAGCACGGGCAAAGATGTGATCCCTTGGCTGTGCATCAATTGCAACGCATCAGACAGGGGCCTATCGCCGTTGATGGCGATCACTTGCTTCGTGCCGATCTTCAAATCATGCAAGGTACGCGTGTACAAAGCCTCGGTGGCGGCAAAGGTTTGATGATTGTCCCAGAAAAACTGCACGAGTCTCAACTGGCTGAGCACACCGACGACCTCGCTCGTGCCTTCCTTGCAGATCACCACTCGATGGATGCCACTGCCCAGCGCCTCCATGGCTTTTGTCAGGTCGGCTGTGTGCGGCAGAAACGTCGGCTCTTCTCGCGGCCCCAGATGGTCAATCACATCCTTCAGCGGGATCGCCTCTCCGCTGCGTGTTCGCTCGGCCAGCCGCGGTGCACGTTCATCTGGCTGCGACAGGCCCAGAACAAGCAGCAAGTACGCATTGAGGTCGGAGTAGTCGAACGTCCCGATAGCTGTGCGAGTCTTGTGGGACTCGCGGATCAGCACGACGTTCGGCGATCCCGATCGGATCAGCAGCTTCGTGGTGTCTTCGATGCTAGTATCCAGCTCCACGAACCGCACCCCCGCCGGGTCGATGATCTCTTGAATCTGGATGCTTCGCCTGCAGACCGACGCGGGGGGAGGCCCCGTCAGCAGGTGTCTACGGGACGGTGATGGTGGCCGAAAGAACTTGCCAGTCTCTTCCCTTCATCCGCGCCTCCTCTCCATTGTGCTTCGTCGACGGATGCATCAGCAGCTCTTGCAGCGCCTGTCCCGAGAGGGAGAACGTCCGTGACGCTCGTGGGGACGGAGGGTAGTTGCGCAGGTTCTCGGCGACGCTCGAGCGGTGTGAGACGGCCGGAGATGGTTGGAGGCTGTTTTCTGTGTGATTGGGCGGTGGCGATTGGACCGATGGGCTGCCAACGGTATCGCTCTTCGATGCGGATGCGCTCGCGTTGAGTATGGGACGTGGTCGTGACTGCTTGGCCGAGGACGCCTGGCTCGAGGAGGAAGGAGTGTTGGAGGTGCTGGATGACGCCATTTGATATGCTGCTACACCTTCGACAACAACAACAACACCACCACCACCAGCTGCCTCGTACGACTACGTGTCGGGTGGCTTCGTTGCACTCGACGGTCCTGGCGGCGGCTTATGACAATGTCACCTCAAGAAACGTTTGCGGCGGCCATCAGACACGATTATCACATGGGAAATCGCCAAGCACCCCGCTAACAGAGATCGTTTGCCATGCTCCACTAACTCACCAGCAGCAAGCGCCGCCTATATTGCTTGTATCTACATGCATCCCTCGCAATCCTCGTGGATGGAGACAGGGCAGCACACATGGCAGCACCCATAGTAGCACACATGAATACTTGAATTGGAGGCGGGCAATACCGTTCGCGAGGTCCAGCGGAAGCCCCGCTGAACGGGTGTGCACATTTCTGTGATATTCTTCTGTTCCCCATCAGATCCCGCCGACATGGCTATTGCGTCTCACGGTCTCCTCTCCCTCTCGGCCCTTTCAGCTTTCGCTGCATCCGCATCATCACGTCCGGACCGGCGTGAAGAGCGAGCCTGGTTCGCATACCTGGACAAGCAAGCCAAGGCTTCAGCCGTAGGCACCCACACCAACCACGGGAAGGATATCTCCCAGCTACGCCAGCTATCCGATGTCCATACCTGTTCAGGGATGCGGTACAACGGTTTGAGTCATCGCCAGCTGACAAACGCGCGATATCGGCTCAATGCGCAGGCCCTGTTTTAATGCCTTGACCACCCGTTCAGGACAGCCATGTACTGTAGACACATTGCCCCTTCCATAGTCATTGTTACAATTGATGAGCGTCACGAAGCGCTGCAGCGGTCAAACGTTATCTGCAGCAGTTGAATGCTTCGCGGGAAGCGAGACAGCCGCACACGGTGGCGAAGGGCCGAGAGCCAGCAGCACATCGCAGCGAACCAGTATAGCAGTCTGTATCCCTTTCCAAGTCGCCTGTCTTGAGCGAACATGTCGTCGCTCAGAGAGGCATATTATTTGGCCCATACCGCCCAGTGCCGTCTCCAATTGGAGGCCAGCCGGCCCGATCGCAACCTGCGATTCGTGGTCGGCCATTTGATGCACTATGAATCACTCCGACTGCGCATCGTGGAGATCGAGCACGATATCAGCCGAAGCCAGAGGGCGAAGGCGGTGCAGTTCAGAGGCACCGGCCACGTAGATGGCGCATCACAACAAGGCGCGCGACGCACACCGTCGACTGGACAGCTGCGGCGAAGATCGCCGCCTCCTCCGGCCGCTGCGTCAAATTGGGACGAGGATGGCGAGGAGGAAGAAGGGGAGGGAGACGGAGAGGGAGACGGAGAGGAGGAGCAGGAGGAGCAGGAGGAGCAGGAGGAGCGTGATGCCGAGTTCAATGATGACGACGCTGATGAAGGCCTGGGCCTTACTCGCTTTCCTTCCCGCTCCTCGAGACCACAGCCGCCGCCAGATCTCGAACCTGACGACGCCGACGACGACGAGCCCGTGTCCCCTGAGCAGCCCGACCAAGCCACGTTGGAGCAAGCCTTGAAGGGAGACAGCAACGAGCTCCTCGCCCAAATGTACGAAGGCGTCAGAAGGTGTCGGTGTCATGGCCATACCGGCACTGCACCGCCAGTGGAGAGAATGTGGGCACTACCCGGGAGCGGGAAAGATGGAGTGACGAGGGCTGTGGCGCAAATGGTGGAATGAGGCGTGCCTGTGCCAGCGACAGGAAATTCTCACAAGCTAATCTGTAATGAGCTCGTCTCCGCTCTCATGGGCTGTATATCAGGTTGAATAATAAGATCAAATGCTGACTGCGCCGACCGTGCCTGTTTCTCGGCCGGGACACGCGCTGTCCGCAATGCCATAGTGCCACCTCAACGCAGCAAAAAACGAAATTGACGGTCGAGCGATCGACATTGGCACCCCTTTGTGCTTCTCCCAAAAATGCCTCAGCGCGAATCGAAAAATGCCTCACCAGGATACCGCAGGTACCTTTATTGGCGTGTTTGTTAGACCGGCACCGTTGGCTTCATGGCCAGCCCACGGTCCAAAATCGAATTCCCAGACCGGATGGATATCCTCGCAACGGACACACTCTTTGCAAGACATGTCGTGCCCGTTTAAGTTGTTCCGGCGTATCGCGGCTTTTGGAGTTGTTGTGTGGGGGAGGGGGGAAGGGGAGGGGGTGATAGGGAGGGAGGGAGGGAGGTAGGGATGGGGGCCAGACGATGTCCAACCCAAGCTCACCATGCACATCCGCACGGCTAACACCGACAACGTCGTCTCGTTGATGTCATGGCCCATAGTACGCGTTCGATTCGGTGAAAGCAGTCTGTCGTTGGCGTGTATGTCTTCCTTTTGCGCTTGCAAGATTCCTGGCGGGGCTGGGTACGTAAGAGGAATTTAAATGCCTCATGGCGCAACGCACATACTGGAATGCAACCGGCATTCGTGCGCCAATGGTAATATCAGCAGGTTACAGGTTGCAGCGTCAACTGCGGCACGAATATTTTGGGTGCAAAATTTGACCCGTGCGGTCTCCCAAGCGGAAAATAGGTATATAGATAGAGTGAGCCGCCATGTGCTAGCCACGAGGCAAGACCTGGGCATCGTTTTGATCGTGTCACGACCGAGGTCGAGGGTGCAACGAGACGTCGATCATGTCTTCTCCCGAAGATGATTCGGATGAGAAGGCGAAATTCCCCAGCATTCAGTTTGACAAGAACGTGGAGCAACGGCCGGGACACAGGCCGACGCAGATAGCATGGGACGAGGAGGAGCGGCGGCCGCGACTCCACGAACGGCACCACAGCACGACGTCGAGCATTCGCCGGCGTTCGGCCAGTCGAGACTCGATCAGGAGCGCGCGGATGCGGGCTCAAGCCAACAACCAAACGCTCCCCATCGAGTTTCGCTCGCTGTCGTTCTCGATATCGACGTCGCGGGCGATCGGAGATCAGGATGAGAAGAGGCCGTCGCCGCCGAGTGGGGGGGAAGAAGACGAAGAAGGGGAAGTCCTCGGTGCCGGAGAACGACTTCATGAAGGTGGACGATCACGTCGTCGACGTCGACACGTTGGCCCAGCGATTGAGGGTGTCCCCGGAGCAGGGTTTGAGCCACGACGCGGCCGCCAAGCGGCTGTCTGAATACGGGCGCAACGTGCTGCCGTCCAGGCGACCGAATTATGTGAAGAAACTGGCAGGGTACGTGTTCGGGGGATTCTGCTCGATCCTTTGGGTCGGGGTGATCATCTTCTTCATATGCTGGCGGCCGCTGGGCGATCCGGACCCTGCGCCATACAACCTGGGACTGGCCATTTTGGTCATCATTGTCATTGTGTTGCAAGCGTCGTTTTGTAAGTGATCTTGAGCCGGATCGAGATGGGGAAGGGGGTTGGGGAAAGCGAGGCTCACGATGACTATAGCGGCATTCCAAGATTGGTCTACAGCCAAAACGATGAATGCGATTCTCGACATGTTGCCTTCCGACGCCGAGGTGGTCCGCGAAGGCGAAGTCACGACCATCAAGACACACGACGTCGTTCCGGGCGATATCGTTCGGCTGTCCATTGGGGACAAGGTTCCTGCGGACATGCGCCTGTTGAAGATATCGGGCAATGTGAGATTTGACAGGTCGGCCATGACGGGTGAGTCGGAGGAGGTTGAAGGCTCGTTGGACACGACCGAAGACAACTTCCTCGAGACGCATAACATCGCGTTGATGGGTACGATGGTTACAAACGGAAGTGCCACCGGCATTGTTGTCTTCACCGGGGCCAGAACGGTCATGGGGGGCATCGCGGCCGCTACCAGCAACGTCAAAGGTGCGTGACCCGTATCAGGTCGCGATCGCATGCTAACCCGTCACCATGGAGCAGAGCGAAGCACCTCGATTCAAAGAGAAATCACCCGTTTCGTCCTCATCATCGTGGGCTTGACGATATGTCTCGCCGCTTTGATCCTTTTCACGTGGGTGGGCTGGCTCAGGGTCGATCACTACGCGTTCATGAACGTCGTCGACATGCTGGACGATGTCATGGGTTGTGTGGTAGCGTTTATTCCCGAGGGCATGCCAGTGGCCGTGGCTTTGACGCTGCTCATGATCGCCCGACGCATGAAGCAAGCCAACGTCTTGCCCAAGAGCCTGGCGACCGTCGAGATGCTAGGCTGCGTCGAGGTCATATGCTCCGACAAGACCGGAACACTCACCAAAAACGAGATGCAGGTCACGACGGTGGGATTTGTTGATCAATTGCTGGGTGGCAGTGAGGCCAAGAAACAGCTGATGGAGAAGCCATCCGCCGGCGTCTTGTCGGACTTGCATCGGGCGGCCTTGCTTTGCAACGAAGCGACATTCGACCCTTTATCATTCGACAAGCCGGTGGAAGAGCGTGCGACACAAGGTAACCCTACCGATGGTGCCGTTCTGAAGTTTGCCGAATCTGCCAATCCCGGAACATCGGTGCGGAATGCATATCCCCAAGTGGCCACGATCCCTTTCAACTCCAAGAACAAATTCATGATCACATTGAATGAGATCAAGGAGCTCGAGGGGGAAGGACCCAACGTACTTGGCTTTTGTGAAAGGCGCCCCGGATGTGCTTCTCCCCAAATGCACGCAATACTGCTCGTACGCGGATAACACCGTCCATACCCTCGATGAGGCGGCAAAGACGCGCTTTTCGGAGTTGCAGACCCGTCTTTCACGTAACGCGGAACGGGTCATCATGCTTTGTCAACGAACATACAGTCCACAAATCAAGGTGGGTTCGCAGGGTTTCGAACAAGAGCTATTGGAGCGCTGTCTGGCCGATCTCACCATTATCGGCTTTCTGGGCATCTTTGATCCCCCCCGACCGGAAGCGGCAGATACTGTGGCTTCGTGTCGCAAAGCCGGCATCCGATTCTTCATGATGACTGGAGATTTCGGTCTCACCGGGGCTGCTATCGCCCGCCAGGTTGGAATCTTCACTGGCGAGCGAGACCCGGACAACTTCCAAACGATTGTCGCCCAGCGTGGCGGTGAACACCCGCCAGATCGAGACTCTCTACAGAGTCTGTTGCTCGAAGGCGTGCAAATTAGCCAGCTGGAGGAGCAAGATTGGGACGTGGTGTGCCTGTACCAGGAAGTGGTGTTCGGTCGATGCAGCCCGGAGCAGAAATTGCTCATCATCAATCACCTAAAGAAGCGCGAGCTTTCCACGGCTGTCACTGGCGACGGGGTCAATGACGCCCCAGCACTGAAAGCCGCAGATGTCGGGGTTGCCATGGTGAACGGCAGTGATGTCGCTCTAGAGGCCGCCGACTTGGTTCTGTTGGGTAACTTCGACGCGATTGTCGACGGGATCCGCCTGGGACGTCTAGTCTTCCAGAATCTGCAGAAGGTCATCTCATATCTTTTACCGGCCGGCTCGTGGTCTGAAATCTGGCCAGTGCTACTTAATGGTGCGTATCTGGATATTCCCAGATTGAGTTCAGCTGCCTGTATATCCCTCGCTCCCCCCGCCCCACTGTATTTTTTTTTTTTTGTTGATTTTCTTTAATTTTCACAGCCAGGGGCAAATCATAACTGCTCTCCCACCCCTCTCGAGTCTGGGAACTTGAAATACTAACGACTTGCTTCTCCAGTTTTCTTCGGTGTTCCACTGCCTCTGTCATCTTTCCTGATGGTAAGTTTGCTGGCCCCTTCATGCGTTAAAAGAGACATTGAGGACGGCTAATCCCTTATTCAGATTATCATCTGTGTCTTCACCGACCTCTTCCTCTCTCTCAGTCTCATCATGGAAAAGGAAGAGTTTGACCTACTATCGCAGCCGCCCAGGAACGCTCGGAGAGACCACCTCATCAACTTGAAAATATATGCGCAGTCTTACCTATTCATTGGGGTTATGGAGACAGTTTGCGCACATGCCATGTTTTTCCTTTATTATTGGCAACATGCGCGTATCCCAGTATCCTCTCTGTTCTTCGCCTTTCAGAGCTATTCTGCTGGGTTCTACGGCTACAGCGAAGCAGAACTTACATATTTCAACACCGTCGGTCAGAGTGTCTACTTCGTCACGCTAGTCATTCTGCAGCTTGGCAATATTCTTTCCATCCGCAACAAGCGCTTGTCTATCCTCCAAGCCGATCCGATCAGGAAAAAGAGGCGCAATCCTTGGCTCCTCCTCTCCGCCATCATATCTATCTCAATCGCCATCTTCGTCACCGAGGAGCCGGGCATCCAAAGCCTTTTCGGGACAGCCAGCGTACCAATTGAGCACTGGTTCATTCCAATTCCTTTAGCACTGGGAATTCTAGTCATGGATGAGATTCGGAAGCTCTTGGTCAGAAGCTTTCCGAAGAGCTTCATCGCTAAGATAGCTTGGTAGAACTCGGCAGCATTATCTAAGTAGAAAGTGTTGCTAAGCTTGGGGCTCACAAGTCCGACATTGATCATTGAAAAATAAAGATATGTAGTAGACGTATCATGTTCGTCACTGCGTGCTCACTTTTTCACATGGGAATATTTCCCCCCATATCTGGTTTCTTGAAAGGCGCTTTCACTCACGCGACAAAATGGTCGTGACCATGATCGGGTTCAATTTCAACCGCTCATGATTTGTCTGACCTGATTGACTATAGCCACCATCTGAACCCCTACGTTTCCATTCAGTCAATAAATATCGATCTTCAAGCGCACGCGGAATTTGTATGGGAATGTTACCTCCAATTTGGTCAGAATTATTTCCGTACCAGCCCACCCAATCCCAGCAACCATTTGGGTTGGATAAATACAAGCCGTCCCAAATGGCATGCACGATATCATCAGCTGCTGCTTGTGGATACAGAACGATGATATCGTTGGTGTCGGCCCACATATTATAGCCCGTATTTTGGATAAAATCCATTCCAACAAAGCTCGCGGCTTGCAAGCATCCGTGGCTACGGTGACCCAAATCAAACCGGTCAGCACGCGTGTCTTGTGGACGTAATGTTCCGCGATTCTTACAGAGCAACATGCAACTTGCACTGGGTGGAGCCGCTTTGGCACGATTTCGGGACATAAAGATAACCAGTCGTATCCATTCCTGCGGCTCCGTAATTCCCGCTCTGACTGAACGAAAGAACACTACCGGAGAGTGCCTCAGTATTGCGGGCGTTCAAGTCCCCATACATCCATTTCAAGACGGCTCCCGCTCCATCATAGTTACAATTGGAAACATATGGAGATTCAGACACCCAGCAAGGGTTATCCTTTTTACAATCGCGAGAGGTCAGTTTCCGTTTTCACCTCTTTTGCAAGGGATGATATGCATCTTACCCCAGCTCCATTAAAATCGGTGGGGAAGGTATGAGTTGCTCCAGGGACAGTGATGAAGGTAGTGTTCGCCGCGGAATCGAAATTCGAGAGTTGCGACTCCAGCTGCGCCATTACATTGGGACCGACCGTCTGAATAGTTAAATCGGATCAGCATAGATTTCAAAAATGCGGGCGCTCTGATGCTGTCCATACGTACAGTATCAGCAGACCCAACTTGCATGTAAATCTTGCGGCGGTCAAGATTGCCAACGGGATCAATTTCGTTACCACTCCACGACTTCATGTTCGCTGTCGGCTGTGAAATAAATGGAATCTCGTCATACATGCACATGTAATACTACGCCACGTGTGAGCAGTGAACTGATGTTTGCTGATACGGGCAAAAGGCCTACGGGCTGGTTCCTGGCGCCTGATGGAACAAGAGTGAGCCCAAACTCCTACTGTCATGAGAAGGCTTCAAGACGACGCACAATCGTATGGACCTCCAGCGAAGACCCCAAAGCCTGTGGCGAAAATATCAGAGTATGCAACGCCGAGTTGCGCACTCATGAACCCTCCTGACGAAAGACCGGAAACAGAGATCGAGTTTACCTTGATATTGTAGGCACCAAGGGCGGCCGCCGCCGCCTTGGTGACAACCATCGAGGCAATCAAAGAAAATACAGGACTTGCTCGAGGCATTTGGTATTATGGATCAATTTTTTTGGTGAATGAGAGAAAGCTGATTATCCTAAGTGACTTGACGAACTTGCTGGCAACATGACAGCAACCTCATATTTATACGCTGCGTTGAAAGAGCCTATGTCGGTTTCAGTCCATTGATTCCCAGACAGAAACAAACAAAGTATGATCCGGGCGCCTCTACTACGATGTCCACAAGAGCGTAGAGATCGGAACCGACAAATACATGTATGTGTAAGAAGCGTGTTCCGGAAGCGCTCTATCATTAGGCTATTTTGTGTGTCCCATTGCCGGATGATCTCACAAAGTAGCATTACAAGGTCACGAGAATCAAACAATGTAACAGCAAATACTTTCTAATGTAATGATCTCCTCGGGCATGATTGAGCCTGTCTCCGAGAACCATCCATGAAATGCCTATATCAGGTTTGCGGGGTACATACGATATAAGAAGCCAGCTACACTGAATCTGGCATATTTACTAAACGAGGAAGTTGGTATCATAGAGCCAATGCAATGCTACATGTCCGGTCTTATGGTGGCTGATAATTGCTTATGAACAAAGGTGGTCAAACAAGTCAGAACTCATCGGCAAAATGCAAGGGCATATCGATCGGCATTATCTCCCTCCTGTCGATGTGAACCCATCCACCGCAAATACCCTGCTAGTGTCACATTTTTAGAAGGGATCCGAATATTTCATCTTCCTACACTCATTCTCCAATGAACCAAGGCTGCAGTTCTTCCCATATAGATGGAACCGGCCGAACTTAGTCCGAACATAGTCCAAAATTATCATCCATTTAGGGTGATCATTCAGGATTTCAAGTTCAATTGAAAATTTGACATTCAACGAGAGCAGATGAACCCACCCCCCCTCACCAAGTTTCGAACTACAGGGTAGCACACTTTAAGCCTTATCCTCATAATTATAGAATCCTCGCCCATTTTTCACCCCAAGTCTGCCCTCACGAATCAGCTTTTGCAGATACTCGCGCGGTTCAGATGGGATTCCAGTGCGGGAATCGGCATAGTGCTGTTCGATATCGTACACAACGTCCAACCCCACAACCTATGGACAATTTTAATGGCAATTTTCTCCTGATTGAAATTTAATCAAACTTACATCCATTTGCTCGAAAGGGCCCAAGCGTGTTTTTAAGACGCACTTGAAGATTTTGTCTACTTCTTCCGGAGTGGCAATTCCCTCTGCAGCAACAAGAAGAGACTCCCTCTTGATTGCGGCCCAAATTCTGCAGCGATGAGTCACTGTATATCGCAAACGCTGGCATGGACACGCACCTATTGTATATATATCCAAGCGAGCTGCGCTTAACGTGGAAAGGCTCGAACCCATGTGCTGCACAACTGTGCATCAGGGTTTCGATATACATGGGATCTGTTCGGTCATGTCCCATAATCTCGATTGCTTCCCTACCGTTAGCGAGTCGAACATCACCACACAATAATAATCATTAATTTCACCTGGAGTCTCTGGTGGCCAGTCTATCGAATAGTCAGTGCCAGAAGCAGAAAAAATGGGCAGTTGGATATTTGCGTACATGTGTGAGCACTGAGTATGCGCCGCTCGTCCTTCAGGTCGAGGCCGTCGATTATCTCGGCGATTGTATAGCTGCTTGAATTCGAAGCAATGATGGTGCCTGCAGGAGCCAGGGCATCAAGTTTCGAGATGATCTGCCGCTTGATGGGCAGCCTTTCTGGAACGCTCTATCATCTGTTAGACATGAACCAAGAAGACGTCACCGCCCCGTTCCCTCCCCAAGACGATCTACCTCAATAGCGAGCCATGAGTCCTTCAAAGCACCGTCCAGGGCCTCCGGGCTGTGGGTGGTTATGCTTCCCCATTGGGTCATCTGATACTCCGGCCGCTCTCGAAGTTCGTCAACGAATGCGAGTGCATCACGAAGCTGAGAAGGCTTCTCATCAATCAAGTGAACATTCGACCCGCAGCTCGTCCACATATGCGCGAGACGACGACCCTGAGTACCCGCCCCGATCAAGGCGACCGCTGTCTGACGAATGCTAATGCTGCCCATGATGTCGAGTCGCCACCGCCCTCTTGTTCTCCGGCTTCGATGGATATCAAAGGCCAAACTTGCGATGTGCGTAAAATGCGAATCACTTCCTCTGGCTGAAAAAGAAAAACGAGTGCACATTCAACGGAATGACCGACATGCGACACAAGAGAGAGCAAAAGAGACTATCGCGGACTTCACCTCATGCGGCCATACTTGTACCAAGAGAGAGTCAACGGCTCCGGCGCAAGTTACCCACGTGACTGTTACTTTTTGACATATGCTGCCATGGTGATATTTACAATGTTTGTAGGCGTCCGGTTAGAAATCACAGTGGCATTGCTCCGGGTGTGATAATAAATGATGTGGACTTGGCGTCGGATGTCTGTCTTCCTTCGGTTCCGAGAACGGTCAGGGTCAACTTCACCTCCTCTCAGCTCCGTCTCCGCATGCAACCTAAACGCCATTCCCGTCTGGCGTGCGTGGCCCCTCCGCGCATATCAATGCTTTGGCCGTCTCTGGACCATCGAGAATGATATTCAGTAGCACTGGCAATGACCGTTCATCACACATATGGCCTGGGCCGGTGGAGACGAAGACGTTTGGTTTAGACGGATGCTTGGATACAGTCACCTCCTCTTGTGCACAAGCGGGAACACCCCTTAGCCCCGCAAGGCGCTAGGCGGGTGGCAGGCAGGTGTGGCCTGGTTTTTGAATACGTCAATGCCTCTTTGATCCCGGCCTCCGTGCTATCTTCCTAATCCGACCCACAGTAGCACGTGGAGGGCCTCAACAACGATAAGGATGACTCAAGCCGAAATGCAAGACCGCGTGACATCTCGCCGAGTTCAGTTTTCGAGCTGCGACCAATGTCGAAGCGCCCGAGTTCGTTGTGATGCACGTCAATGCCACACATCTTCCGGATGCACGCGGTGCCGGAACCGCGGGCAAAGGTGCACTTTTGAGGTATGGGCGACATCAAAGGGCCCGTTTCATGTTCGTGACGCTCACCACAAGGTTGGCAGTGGATCAAGACGGTCAAGTCTACGGGACCTCGTCTGCGGGCAAAGCAAGGCGCTCGAAAGCAGGTCCAACATCAGCCAGACGAATGCTCCAGTGTCGGAGCTGATAGTCCCACGCAGACCGGTGTGGAGCGATTCGAGTCGAGCAGGTAGGGTGGTCGATCAAGAAATGATAAGTCACGTCACTCATTACGTCCCAGGCCGGACAATTGGATCACCCGCAACAACTCTGATCTGTCAGCCACTACAAATACGACTGAATTTTCCCAAGATCTGCTGAACGACACAGAGTGCCAGTGGCTTCAAACCATATACGAAGATTGCTTTGAAGCCATTTTCGGGTCTTGGATGGGCGCTCACGCTTGCCCGTTTCTGTAAGCTTGATTTGCCTTTCGTTCATTCCATATTCTCCCTGTGCTCGTGCTCTACTTTGAGATTACCTTCCCCATCGCTAAGTTCACCATATGATCGTGTCTAACTACGGCCAGCTTTCGACAGCGGGAAACCTTCGACATTTCCGTCAGTATCTCTCGGCTTTGTCGACAATTGGACGCTTGGTTGAATGAGGATGACAGCTCCACTCCTCTTCCGGATGATACAGATTTGCAGATAGAACAATGCCTCACTCATGCCATCCAGTCGTTTGCGGTGCGGTGGCTTCCGCTCATATCTCCCAAACCCCCTCACGTTTCACCGCTCGGAGACAAATTTGAACACCTTTGGCGGCGATCGAGGAGGGAAATGCTGCGAGTGATAAATCGACCGTCTTATCGGTCCATGTTGACGCTTCTCCTGTTCGGCCTCACCCCGGTCCCTGCTGGAGTGTCCGAGGAGGAGGAGCTTGATGGCATATCAGGACAAGTTGCTGTACAGTCAGCATTCCACCAAGTCCAGAGCTTGCGGGCTCGTCAACGCATTTTGCGGTTTAATGGAGCAAAAGTTTCACCAATTCTCACAGTCAAGAGTTTTAGCCCAAAAGACGAAACCACTGCCGCTGCCATAATAAATACCGAGAACACGGTTCTGTGGGCGGCACTGACCTTTGATACATCTGCTTCGCTCACACTCTGTTCAAGACCAATGTTGTCCGCTGGGCTGTTTGGGATCGAGTCCGAAGCATCTTGGCGCCTTGTGAGATCTTGCAGAAAGATTTTTCATGAGGCTGCGGAGGAATGGCGGCAGCCTGGTTTTGAACTAACGGACTTCAAAGCAAACCAAGTCATTGCAGCCGGCTCAACTTGGAAATTGCTTGTGTGGTATGAAATATATGCGCCACAATTCTCAACGAAAAATCGTTGCAAAAATCCCTAATCGTTCGCCTTAGGAAAATGACGGCAATATTTAAAGAAGCCATTGGTGATGGTCATGATGAGATTGAAGTCGCGCGAGCACTTTCGGCTGTAACCGAAGCGATCACTCAATGGAACTGTAAGCCAAGCAATTTCGATTCGGCACTTCCTTAATCTAAGATTTTCTCTGACGGCCTATGTTCCGTGTTCTAGGTACTTTCCGCGATCTGCTGACAGCATGCCAAAAACGAATACATTTTCTGAATCAGGAGACGAAGTTGCGATGGTGTATGATTCCCTATGCGGCCAATCTGTCGACATCTGCTGACATCTTACAGACGAGCTCATGTTACACTATGTATGCCCAAATGCATTCGTATCATTCTTCGCTGAAATGCTTGCTGAAAGATTATGTTTTAGCACCTGGCTATTCTACTTTCGGTTGATATTGTGGACGCAACTGAGCGCTTCGATCTCCTTCCGCAATTGATAGCGCATCGAAATGAAGCCGAGAGTTGGGTACTAAATTGTCTGGACTTTGGGCTTAACAACACATTTACTCTAAGAGTTCGGCGGAGGTCAGTGAAAAACTTTTCTGAAAGTGAAGTCTCCAGTGTAACCGTTCCTATCATCTCCATCGACCCTTACGCGCACCACGTTGTGGCTGGAGTCCAACTTCTGCGAAAGGCAATCCGTCGCGACTATACCTGCAATAAAATTAGCGAGGGGGTTTGCAACAATTTACTTATCACCTTGAAACGTGCATTGCAGCATCTCCCGAGTGGTTCGAAGTCTGTGCAAGTAGCAAGAGCTGATCTGGAGTCCGAGATCATGACTTGAGTCAAAAGTTAGATGCTTCACTTTTTGGCTAAGATTCGTGATGAATAGCTTTGCATTCAATAAACTAAAAGTATCACCGGCACATTCTCATGTAACTCATGTTGTCAAGCTTTGCCCGAGCCAAAGAGAAAAAGACATATTCATCTCCTAACAGTGTGCCTCGTAAGGAATGTTTCGCTTATTCAGCCAGCCATTTTGGGGTTTTCCACGTACATGACTCATGCAGTAGATGTCGGTTCCGAGCATTTATTGTACGATTCTCGGTTCCGGTCGCTGGAAGAACCAATTAAAAAAAAAATTTTGACTGTGAGTCCGGATGATATTTGAATGGATTCGATAGCATTGCAACTGTCTGATATTACAAATATACAAGACCTCATCAAATCTGCCGACAATGTCAAGACTGGAGCTGGAACTTAGCCAAAGGACGAGAGCTCATGAGGAAGATATAGAACTCGACTAGATATTCGATCCAATTAAGACGTCCTCTGCTCATCCTTAATCAAGCACTGTCCCTCCCAATATTATCTAGCAATTGACATAGGCTGCCATGGAAAACAGAGAGATGAGAATTGTAGAAGCCGAAGACTCCCATGGCCAATTCTACATTATCCACGAGGCAGAATCTCCGAACACACCCTCATGGTGTTCGATGGCTGATGGAATCGCCATTGACACATCGACAAGACCAGCTGAATCATGGCTTGAAACGCCTTTCTGGGGACCATTTGATATTATTCTCTGCAAGGGCGAACTCCGTATGACGGCTCAAGCCCAGCTCAGTTTATTGGCTGCCATTAGTTGGATCGAAAATTGCTCGGAGCAAACAAAGAACTCGAATCTCGAGCTCATAGGCAATGAATCCGTGGACGCTGTTCTGAAACACTAGTGAATTTTATCTTCAACCGATTGAGGATTTGAGAACCAAATTGACTGGTAACGCAGTACTGACTCTTTTCAAAGAGTCGCAACACCGGAGGAAAAATTTGCTGGGAATCTTTCTCTAGAACTTGAAATCAAATATATCGCTGCAGTCATTATGTGCAACTTCTCCTCCTTCTCTTTCTCCGTCTCCTCCTCCTCCTCCTCCTCCTCCTCCTCCTTCTTCTTCTTCTTCTTTTTTCGTCTTCTATCAGCCTGTTAGGAATTTGAAGTTACAATTAAGGAACTTCTTCACAAGGTAGGAAAAGTCATTAAAATAATTTTGCCAGGCGATGCTTACGATTGCATGATCATTAAGAGCCCTGGTGCTGTTTTAACATATCTCAATTCGAGGAGACACACCTGAGCGTATCGTCTTTGCCTCTTTGATTGGTATAGAATTATTTCATATGCAAAGGACTTTTGCTCAGCATTCAAAGAGCTCGCGTGATTCTAGAGCTGTGTCCTCTTAACGGGCCGATTGGATGAGGCTCAAACTATGGCCCAAATCAAAGTTCGAATAATTCGTGCGGAAAGACCACTATATTCCAACTGATATTTTCCGTCCTTTCCAATTTGTCCCAATCCTCGTCTCTGTCGAAAAAACCACGCGCTCCTTGCTTACGCTTGCTGGAGTTGCTCTTCTTGGGTGATCCGTCCTCCGATGGCCTTGCCACTTTCAAGATATATCTGTTACTGCTCCGAGGATGTCTTTGAATCGGCGTCCCCGCTTCGCTGCGTAAAATGGACGGAGACCAGCTGAAATATCGCCTTCGAAGCCAAAAACATTTTCTCAATCTCCTCCGGTGACTTTCCACTTGTTTCAAGATATGAAAGGAAACTTTCGGCATGCGCAGGGCGTTGATGGCTGCGTATAGAATGAATCATTTGTAGCTGATAGAAAAAAAGCGACTACGGTCACCTCAGCTACCAAATTCGAACATTCAAGAGGCTGCAGTGGAACTGCCGGCCACTGAGCCCCGAAGATGGACTGGAGCAACATCAAATGCGTAGAAAGACATCCCAAGAAAACTCAACATAAATATGAAAATGGAGTAGCACTTACTACGACGGTTAGTGCATAACCCTCTCCTGCGTGAACTTGGTGGTTTTACAAGGAATAATTAAAAACAAAGACCTTTTATAAAGAACTTTTAATCGGATTCGAGATCAATCCAACCAAGTAATGCATGCATTCAGCCATAGAAGTCGCGCTAAATAGCAGTAACTTGTGGCGGTCCGTTCGATTAATCGTGAACAAGCACATATCCGTTCCAATAACAAGTTTGAGTTGAGTAGATGCCGCAATAACGCTGTAAATGGTTGGCGAGAATTGCAACTGGTTTGAGAAAGCCGCTGGTGCATAGTAGGCAACCGAATCGATTCCAATCGGTTAAAGAAGTAGGTGGATGCTGACCTCAAGGATGACTTTATGGGATCTCGTGGATGACCCCACGCTAAAGATGATGGAAAAGATGCCTTCCAGTGCGCTTGATTGCTCGGTGTATTGCCGTCATTTCATTCGAGGCTCCTCGCCGTCACAATGCATCTTAACAAACCACGACAGAAATTCTAAGGGGCCAGTCAGCAATTCACTTCCACCAGGCCCCGACTTCTGCAAAGGCGCTACACGAGAGTCGAACGAAATTGTGATAATTTAATGCAGATGGTGATATATTCGATCAGCATGGTCATAATGGATATATTTGTTTTTACCTTCTTCCAGTTTCATCCTTCTCCCGTGTGGGAGTGCTGATCCCAACTTCGCTTCCAGATTTCCCAACCTTACCAGCCACGTATTTCGCGAAGATACATTGATAAGGATCAAATAAAGGTCCATCACCGAAGGTGCTTGCAGAGCACAAACAGTGGCCAAGCACGTGTGGTGAACATCTGCTTACTAGAAGAGCGCTATCTCGAGATGTGCCATGGGAATGAATGGGACGATCACCATCCATAGATTATCAAAGTGTTGTTGAATTTTATACGTTAGCAAAAATCGGTGCAGGCTCGTGACGGATAGAGGAAGCGTTACATACTTTTTTGCTTTGTTTCCACTAAATGGGATGGACTGGAACTATACCCGTTCCATGTATATAGGCGGCACCGACCACAGGGTATTTTCAATGAGAAAGTCAAAGAGCATCGCCAATAGCGGCATTTTCCAAAAACCCGGATTAATGTTTCACTTTTGATCCAATCGTGGGTGCTGGCTATGAAGATTCGTCGACGGGCCATCCATCTCAAATATCTCGCCTTAGGAGCGCAACAGGTGTGATACGAAAAGATTCCGCCGGAACACTTCGCCTCTCATCTTCAAAAGACTGTAATGCACAGACATAAACAATACTTCATGTCTCCTGTATACACTCATGCCAATCGATGTGATATTTGAACAGCGTGCTCTCCCGAGACGGTATGAGGTTGATGCGAGATGAATTCTTCCGACTAGATGTGAACTACCTTACACATGAATCTCTTGAGGCGCAAATCTCACCAACGCCTACGCTATGCATAAACTTGGCCAATTTGACCCTATCGAAAATCCAATAATTTTTGACTTTTTTTCCGATTCACGTCGATGCCCGGCTTTGCATAAGAGCAATACCTATCCCTAATCGCAACCACCTCGTACGTGCCTTCCTCAGTTGCACGAATGCGCATACTGTGCTGCTGCGAAACTTCATGCCGCATGTCCAAAATCACGCCTTTCTTTTTCCCGCCTTTTTCCGTGTTGGAGCTACGGGTATAGGTGAACTCAAAGGGAGGCACGCCACCAAAATCGAGCAGAATATCAGCTTCACCGCCTTCGTGAATATCGACATAACTCTCCTTGCCGTGTGATACGCGAACAGAGGGCATGCCGTGAATATAACGGGTGATGTTTGTCCGTGCAAGACAATTAGAAGCGGCATCGGTGATCCCGGTAACGGTAAATATTCCGGGCTTCTCAGCCAAACGACGGAAAGTAGTGCTCGACGACACAGCCTTGCGCTTCTGCCCTTCAAAGTCGTAGAGTACATTGAATGGTGGTTGACCGGAAAGCACGAAATTGATGCGGTCACCAACGCAAAAATCCTCATGGCCTTCCAGAGGCGTGATGGTTGGTGCGTCATGAACAGATATCTGGACACGGGCCGTGGTGCTATCAAGAAGACGGCTGCATCCACGACTGTCGCTGATACGTCGCAAGGCGACAGCTGACTTGCCGCGTTGCAGCTTGCTGTGGGGTATGCGTATGTTATGAGAGGTACCTTTAATATTAGTTATGCTGAGCGCTTCTGGCCGTCCAGTGCCATGATGCTTCACTTCCACCTCAATATCGAATGGCGGTTCGCCAGACAGTTGGATGGGAATGACTTCTTCTCCCTCAGACTCTACCGAGCAGTAACTGTATGTCTTCCCAGAGTTGACGAACGCAGCAGATGGACGTGGATGCACTTCCTGCCTGATGGAAATAGGTTTGAAATGGTCCAGACTGTGCGCATAATTCGCGTCCTCCAACTCATACAGTTTGTAGTCATATGTGCCTGCTTGAGCAGTCTCCATTCGAAGAGATCCAGACTTGCCAGCCACACGAAGGTCCTTTTGCTTAGGTGCCATTGTGCCATGATTGAGTTTCGCCGATTGCTCATACCTAACACGGTACGGAGATGCACCTTGAAATAGCAGGTCTATTGCATCTTCTTCGCCCTCGCACACCGGTGCCCTGGTGAAACTCCTGGGACTGGACTTGGTAAGCTCACCCACAGGGAGCTGGAGTTCCGGACGAGGGACCCAATTAACATGAAAGTCTTTCGCCATGTCGTCGACTTGCCCTGGGCAAAACCCATCTTCCACCTTGGTGAGCTGATATTTACCCTCTTGTTCTACCATGATCCAATCATTGGGTTGGGTTACTCTCAGCTGATGCTCAAGGCCATTCGCATCGAGGTAACTGACTGACCATGGTGCTTCACCAGCCAAACGAAGAGGAAGCTGCACCTTCTTACCTTGAAGCGCTTCCACAGCTCTCCGACCGTCGATCTGACCAAAACTGGCCCGAGGTATTTGATGGCGAACCGAGATCTTTGCTTCATCTTTCAAAACTTCCATACATCCCATCCGGTCTCTGATGCTCACAAGAGCAATCGTATAATCGCCACCATCGTGCAGCTGCTCAGTTTCAAGGGTGATCTCACGCGCGTTGATGTCGGCCACTTCAAATTCCTTGCGCTTCCCGTTGTGAATGATTTCATATGCAAGAGCGAAAGGTCCCTCGCCGTGCAGTTCTACGACAAATGATATTCTTTCGTCAATGCAAGCGACCTTTTTCCGAACATGTTTTATCGAGGCAGAAGCAGCTGGCTTGACGGTTTGTTTCAATTGTAGACCCAGGCGCCGGTCTTTATAGACCGCATCGCTAATCGAGGTGAATTGATAAGTGTATTCTCCAGCATCTCTTGGCGTGAGCTCAAGCTGCGAACGCATACCATTTACCCTCTCGACTGGACTTATATGATGTCGCTCACCATTTTTATGGACGGTATAATGGATGTCAAATGGCGGAGTTCCAGTGAGATTTATGTTGACGCGCAGCCCAATGGGACTGCCTGCACATTTGTCGGAGATTTCCTCCGCATCCACGGTCATCGTTGGCTCTGGCGGATTCTGAAGGAGACATGAAGCAGGCTCATATACATCACCTCTGCAAAAATCTGTCGAGACGCCAGTGATCGTATAGAGCCCCGCAGCTTGGATTGATGGCAGCTGATTGATATCTTTCATAGTGACATCGATCTTTTTTGCTCGTGCGCTGTGCTCACCATTCGCCGAAATTTCACCCTCCGGAGTGAACATATATTGGATGTGGTATGGTGTGCCTAGAATTGCCCCACGGCCAGTTGACGTCGAATGATATTCTACTGGCAGATAAGCCCAGTTATCTTTCGCAACCTTTAATGGATTTTGTGGAGTGCAGCCGTGGAGATTGATGGTCGGGCGTTCGTGCACTGTGATAGCTTGATGTAACCGCCCCAATTTCGAGGGGTACCGCTCCGAGATCTCACGGTCATGGTCGGTATACTTGATCTTATTTCCAAAGCCATCCGTAACTTCTAAGAGCGAGTAAAACCATCTGCCTGCCGTTCCCATCCCTTCGCTCAGAGGCACATGCACTGTTTGTGTTTTTGCCCATTCGACATCAATCTTTTTGGGCAAAACGACTCCGTTCTCGTGATTAACTTTTAGAAGTGGCGAGTTGAAGTTTTCGGGCTGGATACTTTCGAAAGTAGATTCCTGGGTCTGTTGATTGACGATTCTGCGATACTTCACACGCATTGGCGGCGTACCTATCGCTTCGAGTTCAACATTCGATAGCTCTCCCTTACACCGATCGGATTGCGCTGGCAATAGGTTGGCTTTTGGGCATGGAACGACAACGGTATGGTCAGTTCGCTTTCGGGAAACCTCCAGGTTTGACTCATCGATGACCTTATGGAGGGAGTAGAGCCCTGTCTTCTTAACCGAATAGTAGAGAATCTTGGGCTCGTTCGGCTTGTCACTGTACGAAGTCAAACGCGATGCCTCCTTGTGCATCTTTTTGATCTGCGACTTGCTGATTTGAATCGTCTCGTTTGCGTGCGTGTCTAAGTCGATCCGCAGGAGTTGCATCGAGATTGGATTCGTTGAATTGATAGTGATCGGCAGCTTTACCTCAGGAGAATTGCTGTCAATGCAGAATGGCGCTCCATTTGCATTGAGTATTGCGGACCCTTCGGGAAGAATGTGTATGATCTGCCGTCCTAGAATCAAGGACTCGTTGAACTCAATCGTTCTTGGATTGACTTTATGCTCATTCAACGCCAGCTCATACGCGCCCCATATGCTCCGGCCGAGTGCAGCGAATCCTGCGCTGATAGGTATAGGTATGCGGAACATCATCATACCATCTGCCAGTGCATGAATGCTGAATAGGAGTGTCATGGTTGCTGAGCTCCATTCGAGCCATGGTATCCGAAATGCGGGCAGCCCAAACAACCACAACCCGTCAAGTGCAACCCATTTCATGAACAGCCATAAACTCTGCTCTTCCGACTCTTGTAAATTGTAGAAATCATACATCTTCCACGACCATAGTGCTACCCATATCGTGACGGCATAAAGTCGCTGGGACGGCGCATCGATGAGCGATTCGGGAATGAGAGGCTCCTGGGACTGATATGCCGCAGATGGCTGTAGGACAGGAATTTCGGGCAGTTTCTCTCCGCCTCGCAGTTTTGACGGAGTGCCACTGAGGCGGCTGGTGGGCCTGCGTGTCTGTGGTGTCGTCGGGAATGCGCTTCGAAGGCGCGGTGTGCCGTCCATTTGAGACGGCTGCTATGGTTGCAGCAGGCTCATCTCCAACCGGCCAGCCAGGCCGACAGTTTTCCAAAAGTTGCCTGTTGCCGTGTGGACAGTTTTCTCTGTATCGCTATGGCTTGACAGATACCAAGACTGCAATGGTGCTGTGCGTTTGTATGTGGAAATCCGTCCAAACAGAGACATCGGCCGCACGCGAAGAATCGCGTGAAGTCTTGGGAAGCTTGGACCAGTATACAAAACGCCCCGCGAGTGACTTGTCTTGCAGACCCGCCATACCTGACTACACTTGACCCTGAATTATTGTGTTGCAAGTGACGACGGAAACCCTGAGCAGATTATGGCTCGCTCATGTCTTGCTCACGACAACGAAGTGGGCGTGCACGATCGATGCATTGCAACAAACACGTCACCCCTACGCGAGATACTTGATTGCGCAGACATATTGCCTTGTCCTTCAGCTTGCTAATGAATGGGAAGTTCGAACTTTCGGGACGATTACGATCATGGCTCCAAAGCGAGGTGCGAAGCGCAAGAAGACGGTTCTCCAAAACGCGCAAGGCGACTTGAATGGCGACGCCAACCATGACCTTTCGCCACCGGATCGAGAGACGTGGCCAGGATGGGTGGAAATGGAGTCCGAGCCGGCGTTTTTCAATGCTATGCTCAAGGACATGGGGGTGCGTGGTGTCAAAGTACATGAAGTCTACAGCCTGGAGGACAATGAGCTGGCAGTCCTGCCGCAACCTGTCCACGCACTTATTTTCCTTTTCCGTTATCGGGAGACCGAGAAGAGCGACAACGAGCCAGGAACCTGCCCCAAGCATGTCTGGTTTGCAAATCAGACGCCCGACTTCGCATGTGCTACTTTCGCTCTTCTTAACATTATTAACAACATCCCAGGTCTCCACCTTGGCGAGCAACTGAGCAAGTTCAAAGAATTCACCCAAGATATGGATCCGCTCAGCCGAGGAGATGCGATTGACACATTTGATTTCGTAAGGCGTATTCACAATTCATTCGCAAGAGAGAGCGACCTGCTTCAAGCCGACATGCACTTAAAGGCCAAAGCGGATAGGTATAAGAAGCGGAAGGCGGCAGAGAAGGCACGTGCAACCAGAGAAGCCAAAAAGGCCGATAAGTCGCTGCCACAGACGCCAGTGAAGAGGAGTTTATCCAATGAGAGCAAATCTGCCACCAGAAAATCGACGCGGAAGTCGAGACCTGTGCCAATGGATTTGTCCGAGAAAAGCACGCCGCCCGATCTGTCAGATGATGACTTCGAAGAACCATCGACTTCCAGATGTGCAGAGACTAATGGGCAGCCAAGCGGCTTGCGGCGTTCAAAACGAAAACCCAGGCCTCGTCAGGACCCGGACAAAGGTGCCGCCGAGGCAGACGCTGAGGATGAAGTGGGATTTCATTTTGTCGCTTATATGCCCATCCAAGGTCATGTTTGGATGCTTGATGGCCTTGATCGCTTTCCACTTGATATGGGCAGTTTCAGCGAAAATGACGGCGGTTCTTGGATGAACGTAGCGCAACCTGCACTGATGGGCCGTATGGCCCAGTACGCGGCGTCAGAAATTCAATTCAACCTCATGGCTATCGTGCACGACCCAGTCATGATTCAGCGGGAAGAACTTGCCATCAACATGCAGGCGCTGCAGATTATTGATAAGAAACTTGATTGCCTTCAGGCGAACTGGAGGGCCATCGACGGTGCTGGAACGCCGAGTAAAATTACCATTGATTCTGCCCTTGACCTAGGCGTCACGGCGGCTGATGTTCAAGCGGCAAAAGTGAAGAAGGATATCCTTGATGTGATAGAAAATGATGCCGACATTTCCAAACTTATCAAATTACGCAAAGACATGATTCGGAATCAAGCTTCAGTGCGAGCAGCGGTATATGATTCATTGTCGAGCGCCAGGAGCGATGACGAAAAGGTGCGGCATCGTAGACATGATTACGAGACTTTCGTGCGTTCTTGGCTCAATGCGCTGGCGGAGCAAGGAATATTAAGCACACTATTAGAGGATCCGTAACGCGTAACATTCAAAAAGTCATCGCAACATAACTAGACGGCCACCCTCACAGCGTGGGAAGCACCTAGCGACGTTTCAGTATAATATCTACTCGTCCTTCCGAGATACAATTGCGCTCCTTCGTTCGGCTGGAAATCAACAAATTATAAAAAGAGTGATAAAATAACCAAGAGAATGTCTCGGTCAACCTCCCCTTGAAAAGTCGCCCTTGTTCTGGGCCTTTGGACTTCCTGTCACGATGCGTCGAACCCGACCCAATCGTTCATGCAGCCATCAGCAGCCTGGCTAAATGACTTTAATTCAGTTGGACATGGTGGTCATTATGATATGTTCATGGAAGGGAGCGCTAGTGTACCATCCCCATCTCCACATGTTTACGAACAAGATTCCAATACGTCATCCTGTACTTCTCTCTGAAGTATTTGCCCTTCCATACCATGATAAAAAAGACCGATGATATCGCAAGACCAACAAATGCGGCACTGATGAAGCAGTTCTGATAGCCGAGATTTTGAAGCCATGGTGTCTGCGAGACCGTCAGGATTAGGTGCACAGTTGCCTCAATTTTATTTTATTTTTGCTTACGATTCCATATCCGACAGCAAATGACATCGTATTTCGAATGATGATGGCGGACGTCATCCCATCTCCAGAGATATCACGGTAGCAATCAACAAGATACGTGACGCTCAGAGTGATGCCGCAGGTGTTGCAAAAGGCAGTTCCCAGCATCGCCACCATCAGTCCGAACCAATGGATTTCATGAGCAGCCCCCACACCCCACAGCAGCAAGCTTGCGGGAAGCACGATCGTGGGCAGCAGAAAGCCCCAAAGCCTCTGTTCCGGCTCATAAATCCCCTTGTTACGTCGAGCGAGCTTGAGCACCATCCAGTCTGATATGTATCCTGTATAGACAGCAGCTGCAACAACACCAAGAAGGCAGGAAATGTAACTGAGGCCTACAATACCAGATGAGAAGTTGTATGGTTTCCCACTTAGGATGATGGACGCTGTGCCGTTGAGAACATTGAACCAAATGAGATACGAGCCGTAAGAGAAGCCTGATTACGAGCGGGAGTCAGTCCGTGCAGACTCGATTGCTGTGTCAAGATGCTACATACCAGCGTAGAATATCACCGGCCACGAAATCAAGCGCAGCGATAAGAAGAAGCGGTAAGGCATGCGCTGCTTGCGAGACTTGTCCTTTAGGGACAATTTTTGTATATAGTTTTTCCTTTGATATGATAATCCGGCTTCCACATAACCGGCATCAGGGTTTTGTGAGGGTTTGGGTACCTTTTCATCAACTTGCAGCTCGCCATTTGATCCAGTCGAAGCTTTCAGTCGTCGCTCCACGATTCCTATGGTCTTGCGATCGTAGTTTGTCTCTTCCATGAACACAAACAAGAACACGAGAACGACGGCCAGGAAAATGGAAGGGTAGTAGAAGACCCATCTGTATCCCGCCCCTTCGTTGATGAAGCCACAAATAATAGGGGCAAAAAAATTGGACCCGGCCAAGACGAATGCGTACACGCCCATAAAAGTGCCTCTCTCGTGCGCAAAGAAAACATCGGCAACGGAAATCTCAGGCAAAGCTTCTATCGGAGCGGTAAAAAATCCCGACAGAATGTTTTTCGCAATCCATTGGCCGTTCCCTTTAGCATAAGGGGCCCACATGGTCATCGCGAGGACTCCCGCGACCGAGATGAGATAGGTTGGCCGCTTACCATATTGAAGCGCGAAAGGCTGCCAGAAGAGAAGCCCGTATCCTGCCAAAAGGAACATGTAACCGGTCCCTGCGTTTAGATCTGCTTCACTTAGATCTAAAGCCTCCGAAAGAGGGACGAGCACCGAGTAGACCAAGGAACCCGCAATGCCTGTGAACCAGACATACACACACATGCAAACGAGAGAAAGGTATTTGCGCCGCGGAGTCCAGTTAAGCTGCCATATTTCAGCAACGAATTCTGATCATGCCGTCTTGGCTCTTGACGTACGGGATCATCAGGGTCATCCGAAGGCGTTGGCACCAGCACGACATCCGAGTGAGCCTTCGAGTGCTTGGCTTGCATGTCATGATTGATATCGATCAAATGGACTGTACCGGGAACAACGCTCTCGTCAATGTTGCCATGTTGAATGTCCGCTGCAGTTTGGAGACCTGCCGCCATATTTGAACCAAAGAAGCCGATTCGAGGCGGAAATCGTCTGATGCCAGTCTGGCAGGCCCGGTATATGTTATTTGTCTCCGGTGAAGGGATAGGTGACCTTCAATCCTCGCCGTCAATCGCCGCCGGCGGGCACCATCGTCATGCCTATCTCTCTCCGCTGCCGGCAGGGATACCTGATAGGCAGTTGCGATGCCGATCCTAAAAAGGGCATCGGATGCGAAAGGTGCAGAACATCTCGATGACTCCTGGCACAATGATCCTTGGTTGGCCCATTTTCGTCCAAACGTCGGTGGTCGAGGAAGTGGTGGCACCTATTCCGTTTATGGCGTTGGCCAAATCTTTGCCGTACGCCGTACGTGGTGGTGTTGATGTTGTCCTCGTACAGAGATGCATTAGGGTTAGAGTTTGGGTCCGTCACTGTTGATGTGTGAGATACAGCATTGATCGGACACGAGGGATCAACTTGAGAGGAGGTGCGAACCAAAGGATTGGGGGTTTTCCCGAGTGAGAATCAGTGGACATACAAGATTGATGTCTCTATCAGTGGTTAGAACCAGTCGCCACGGTCAGACAGATAATCTTGCAACTTTGAACGAAGCCAAAACTCAATGGTATCATCACGCATCACGACTACAAATACACGTCAAGCAAATCCACTATCAGTATCTCTGTCCGTGACCCATTTGCGTTACCGCGAAGCCTCCTTTGGCCATCCGCTGCCGGTACTCCAGCAGCTCATTCTGCTGCTCATCCCACTCCTTGTTCTCCACGAGTGCCATTTTCCTTCCCTTCCTCCGCTGGATGCAAACGAAAGTGAAGAAGGCGGCGAGGCCGAGCAACAAAGTGCCAATGACTCCACAAGCAATTCCGATCTTGCCGGCGGTCGAGAGGCCGTCCCAATGCTTCTCCACGCTCTGGATCGTGGATTGCTGGTGTAGAACTTTGTAGGCGGCGGACTCGCCGGGAACAGCTTTGATAGACTTCCAGCTGCCCGTGTGATCCGTGTAGCTATACGTGCTCGTGTTTGTGCTTCCATCGGTAATTTTTATCGACTGGACGGTCATCTTGAATGGCCTGGTCAAACGTTAGCGATTGAACAGAAGTCAGTTCCTCGGACCAGAGAGCGGTGCGCTAACCCGTCGTTCCAGTTCACTGGTCCCCCAGCCCATGCGATGACTCCTTCAGGTTCCGAGGCATCGCCGCCGGCCCAGATTCCAAACCTCATTCGAGACGGAGTTTGTGGATACAACCCGGGCGAAGCGTACGGAAGCGTCCGCACCACGTTTCCGTCAATGATCCATTGGAGCTGACTTTGGTTCCAGTCGAAGGTGTAGTTATGCATGCCGTCTTGCGGGCCGTCGACAGGGTAGTAGATCGAGTTGCGCTGCGACTGGTTTCCTTGACCATACCAGTTCGTCTCGACGAAGCTGTGATTCCCACCCATGATCTCGAGGTCGATCTCGTCCAAGTCGTCCGACAGCATGTCAAAGGTGCTGATGATTCCCTGCCCGGACGCTGCCTGCATTATCACCTCCACCGTCCCCCAGAATATGTAGAAGGTGGTCTCCGCGGTCACCGACTGGCCGGATTTCGATATGACGAGGTCGGTGCCATTTTCAGAGAACTCGATTAGTTGCGTGCCAGCCGTGACATTCCATAGGCTCGCGTCCAGCTGCGTCATCGACGCGTCAAACGTCACATTGTACGTCGTTCCCAGTGCTGGATCGGCTGGGCACGTTGAGTTGAGTGGGTCGCAAGAAGTGTATGTCTGCCCGAGGCTGCTGCCGAAGAAAAGCCCCGCGATAACGAGGACGAACTGAAGCATGGTGAAGCACTCCAAGTTGTGCCGGTTGCGCGTGAATGGGTTGACCTTCGGATCGCCGGGTCCGGCCTTGCTTCCTGTGCCCGCCTGGGTGAGGGAGTGACTAGGGTGAGTGTAAACAACAATGAAAGACGATGGTCGAGTTCGACAACGAGTGAGAGTTGTTGGACGAGTGGAGTAACAACCTGGATAAGAGAAGGGATGCTCCCCCGTTTCAATCCTCAGATAGGGGCGCAGACGCACGAGCCTTGAAGCGCTCCTGATACACATATCGGAACGGCACGCTGCAGGAACAAGCGCTAAGTGTTGCCGTCCCCTTTGTCGGCACGAAGTATGCCGAGTAGAAGTGCCATTACCTAGCACTGTGTGGTATCTTGACAGCGCCGTCGATGCGCCCTCAGCGGAAGTCGGCAGAGCGACGTGGTGTTTTTGCCATGATACACCTGTAATGGTCGTCCGAGGACATGCCGCAATCCTTGCCCGGCTGTGCGTGTGCGTATGCGTGTGCGTGTGCAGGTGCATGTGTTAGACCAGCACGCATGGGGGGGAGACATTACATTAAGGCCGTGATGTTCGTTTCACCTCGGTCAGAAGTCGTCTGAGGCGGAAGGTCTCGGGCATGTAGGTAGCTACGACAGCATGTCTTCGATCGTGGAGTAGTGTCATCGGAGATGTGTCCCAGTACGCAGTAGTCCATGTGGAAGGCTATGGTTTGGGACGGACTCAGCGGCTGAGGTCGCCTAGGAGGAGGATCTAGGCAGCGGTAGGTACGTCGTCGGCCAGAGAGGTGCGGATATATCGTATCGGCACCTGTATATTCCTGCTCTTCGTCGAGGAAGGCGAGTCGGCCGAACTGGCACCTGGATTAGGCGTTGAGGCATTCGTGACTGGACCCGATGGAGTTACCCAGAGGTGCGACCACAGCACCATCTCGACGGAAGACTTTGCATTTGATTGATATCGCGTCTCCACCTTAGGTAGTCTGCCCCGTTTGCGGCGTCAGTTTCAACGTTGGCCGCATTCGTCGGAGCGATGAACGGCGCGACGCAGTGTGGAGTCGGTTCGGAGGAGAGAGTGTCGTCACAGGGTATTATAGCAGGCACGCGGGAGAGTGTCTTGAAGTCTCGGGCCGCGGATTCACTGTTCGACAGCGGGAGGTTGAATGTCTGTATATGGTGGACGATTTTGGTCAGCGATGGGTAGTCGCTCCAGCCCCGACTGCCGCGCATTCCACCACGGAGAGGCATGTGAGCAACGACGCCAATCAGGACGATGATGGCGCGGTGCCGGATTATGCGGATGAATTTTCGAACATTGACAAGCCGGTGGAAAGTGACTCCGTGAATGGGGATGATGCTGGGCGTGAAAATGGCGACCTCAGATATGGTCAGTTCAGGAACACTATGCGTGAGCTGTGTGCAGCGTGGCACGTCACCTCAGGTCTAGAAATGGAGAATGGCATATCGCTTGATAATCAAGATGCAGTATTCCCACAGTTCTCATCTCGTGGCTCGGACAACACAACCATCAGCTTGGAAACGAGGTGGATTTCTTCATCCGCAGAATGTTGCACCTGATGTAGAAAATAGAGACAGATGGCCACTGCCACGTTACAAAAACCTATCCTACTACGCGGGAGACAAAGGCAGAGTCGAGCACATTGCCGGACCGGGTCGCCTCAACCAAGATGGCTACAGCGGTCACCGAATCACGCTGGAAGAAATGAGAGGCTGTATTACCTCGCAATGCCTAGTTCGGAAGCCGGCTGAGTTGAGCCTGCTGCCATATAAGTTCACGTTGAAGGATGCGGCATTTGAGCGATGGTGAGTTTTTCTTGAGCGGCCTCTCGGACTACACACCTTCTCGTGATTAGGGGTTGCCGCATGTATGTCCGCGCCAAAGAAATCAAGGTGACGGACCATAGCGACCATAAAGCGCGTGAACATGTCAGAGAATATGTCCGAATTGTGACGGAAGAGATAGCCCAACTCACTGACGCTATTAACGATGCTCTAGCTGCATTAAAAAAAGAAAGCAGGCAAAGGTGCCGGCTATGCTGCTCAGGCATTGATAATCCGTCCAGACCATGTCCCACACGACAAACCAAACTGGTTCGCTCTCTACACTTTTGTGAAACGGCAGATGCGGCTGGGAAAACTCAAGTAGCTCCACAATCGACGCCGAGTCTGGAGAGAGCGTGAAGAGATACCGCGGCGTATTAAAAAATATCGGGAAGCAAGACAGTTCCGAATCACAGTCGTCAGGAAAGTGTTGCGGGCATACTATGAGAAAGAAGGGCGAGAAGGCAAATTAATGACGAGAGGCGGGCGGCAGAAAGAGCTCTGACGGAATAGCCAAGGCAGAGAAATAAGAGGGTAGTTCTGCACTGGGCAGCAGCATGACTTCCGTAGAAAGTAATTTGTCTCGGGTGATGAAAAAAAAGGCAATGCGTAGGTTTGCTCGTAAATGACCTCAATCATCCGGATACTCATCTCTGATATTACTTATGAACTTCCGCGTGGCTTTGTCATATCTCTTAAAGTATCGCCCCGCCAGTTCTAGGATTGCCTCCGACGGGGCTGCCGAAGAAGGTGCAATGTTCTCTTCAGCCACATACCGTATCGACTTGTCATCGGCACTACATTCGCGTTAGCAAAAGCGTGATGCTGTATTCAGAGAGAAGAAACTACTGACACCACTCTATAGAATGGCTGCTCTCGCCCTCTTGGCAGTTCGTCGACTCCCATCTGCTCGATCCAACGTTCCTCGGCGCCGCAACGGTCGTCCCAGCTTACAACCACGCCCTCATAGCCGTATCGCTTGTGCTGGAAGTGTGTGCCGATGGTGAAAGCAACACCCATTTTGTTGCCATGTCTGTCGGTTGGCCGGCGAATTGGTGTACGCATTTTCGCGTCTGCTACCCGAGAGGTAGTTATCAAATGATTAAGGACTTGCTGTTCTCTCTCCCGTTCGAACATAGGCAGCACAATCTCCTCGATCAAATTAAGATCTTCTGGAAAGTGTGCCTGAAAGTGCTCAATCAAGTAAGGGAGGACTTGGCGCATTCGGGGCATCCTGGACTGTGTGCCGTTCCCAAGTACTAACATGGCCCACAGCATGCTGTACCAAGCTGATTCAATATCTGGAAAAGGTGGTTGGCGGGGGGTCCCTCGATGACGATCTCGGTCTCGCGCCACTTGTACGGAATTCATGATGTTTCTCCCGGTGCGTAAAGCCACCTCCATTGTGCTCGTTGGAGACAGATGGTGATTGTGTTGCTGGGCAGGAGCACCCATCTGGACAAGTCGAGCCGCTAGGAAAGATCGTGGGACCTCAGAAGACGAGCGCCAAGGGTCCATATGCATGATATGGGCAGAATCTTCGGGACGGATGTCTTCACCAGGAGGGCGTGGTTTGCCATTAAGATCAACCTCCGTAGGTGCTTCAATGACAGCATGAACGTGATGAGGATAGTTTGAGGGTTTGGCATTGATTCCTAGACGCCTCGCCACTGCGCAGTAAATGGCGACCGACTGCAATGGTAAGCTAGAGTGCGGCGATTCAAACAGCGCCAGACTGATGAAGTTATTGCGCAGAGCATGATAATCATCTTCGCTAGGGTTACCCACAAGGCCTTCTGATGCCAGGAACTTTGCAACCCGTACGGCCTTATTTCTGATACTAAAATGGTCGAAATTGGGATCGGTGGCCCGGATTCTTTCTGCAATTCGGTCGAACTCGCGACTCATGTCTTCCAGATCGCCCTCTCGCCCAGAGAGAACGAATAAATCATAAGCGCCAAGCACCTCCTCGAGCTTTACCATTTGCTTGAGCTGCAGCCTATTCCATTTCTCCAGAGCCGTCTTGCGGTGTATCTGCCCCAAAATGACAGTCGCATGATACCTTCGAGCCAGGACGTCATGCGCATCATCTGGAGTCTCATTTTTCTGCTTGAGAAACAAGTCCTTGACATCGTATCCAAACCTGGCGACCTGTTCCAAACGTTTGATCCGGTGTTGCTGGCTTTCGAGCAGAGCCTCGAAGATACTGCGGGCATGTCTGTCGGTTTCCCGCCGCTCTTCGTAAAGCAGCCGCCATTTCACCTGGGCTGGAGGCAGCTTGATTTTGTCTTTTATCTCATGCCGGGACTCCCAATGCTTCCACTCCTGCAAACAGTGTCGCCGCCATACCAGAGGCTCGTACGTCGCCTTGTTGCAGCGGCGACAAGTCGCACCAAAACACAGGGTATCCGCGGGCGGTAGATAGATAACGATGGCTTCAAGTAATTCATCCGGTAGTCGTGATAGAGGGTCACTTGCGAATGCCATCATTGCAGTTATGTGCAATGCGCAAAGACGAAGGCTTCTAATCACCTGCTCGCATCATGACGTACAGATATGTTATCGCGACATGCTCGGTACGGGTCGGCCCATCCCGCGCTTGTCGAGGTAGTGATGTTACCGCTGCAATGCTCGATGCCACGCCGCTTAGATAATAAACACGGCAATAAGTTATCTATCTGTGGCGAACGCTAATCTCAGCACTTCCGACAGTCGTTGAATCACTTCAAACGTGGCTTGTCAGGATGGGCAATGATCACAAGAAGTCTTGCGATGACACTGTTGGACTTGACACGGCTTGGCGAGCTCGCACAGGACATACGCCGGGCACTCAAGCGTCCGAGTGCCGAATCAATCCGGCGACCCGGACTGTCCATACGTTTCCTAGCGGATCATGACGTCTTCGGCAACGAGTTTGACATGAAGTAGAGATTTACATTATGTGATTGATCTTCTCTGTAGTCGCTACCGTCGACGCCTCCCCTTGTATCCCGCTCCCTTATCCCCACCCGCAGGACTTACTTGCCGGCCATGAGCGCAAGCAATGCGAGGCAGGACGGCGGTGAGCTGAAACGGGTCGAGTCTTTTCAAGTAGGTGAGCAAGGATGTGATGTAGCTCACGAATTCCTTCTGACAAGACTGTGGCAGTGGCCGTCGGGACATGTGGGACATCTGACGGAAAACCAAAAAGACGCCCTTGCTCGCTTCAAGAAGCTGTGTGAAGAGAAGGGATATTATGTTCCTGGATCAGACGACGGCAAAACCCTTCCCACCCACGATGATGAGACTCTTCTTCGCTACTTAAGGGCGCGAAAGTTCCTGCCGCAGGACGCGTTCAAGCAATTCTCCGAGACGGAGGATTGGAGGAAGGAAAATCAGCTGGATACACTGTACGAGACAATCGATGTGCAGGAGTATGAGCAGACGCGCCGCCTGTATCCTCAATGGACTGGCCGGCGGGACAGACGCGGGATACCATTCTACGTCTACGAAGTAGCGCAGGTGGATCCCAAGGATGTCAGCGCATACAACAGCAATAAGGATGCAAAAAACTCCTCTCCGGCCCCAGCAAACACCTCTGGTAAGACACCACGCAAGATGTTGAGGCTTTTTGCGCTTTACGAGAATCTCTGTCGTTTCGTCCTCCCCATGTGCTCTGCCTTGCCCGACCGACCACACGGCGAGAGTCCCATTAGGCACGTATCCATGGATCGCTTCTCCTGTATCTTAGATATTTACTGACGCGTAAGCCTCATGATTCTAAAGCCAGAGCAGCAATGTGGTGGACTTAAGTGGAGTGGGGTTCACCAAAATGTGGAACCTCAGGAATCACATGAGCGATGCCAGTCAGCTGGCTACGGCGCATTATCCAGAAACCTTAGATCGGATATTTGTCGTAGGCGCACCGTCTTTCTTTCCAACCATCTGGGAGTGGGCGAAGAGATGGTTTGATCCAATTACGGTTGTGCGTCCACCTACACCAATTCCGGCCATTTGACGTCAACTTTGCTTTGAGACGCTGACCATACTCCTCATATAGTCCAAAATAGTCATCCTCTCCAAGTCGAACATGCGCGAGACGTTAGATAAGTATGTGGATCTCGATAACGTGCCCAAAAAGTACGGTGGCAATCTTGACTGGCAATTCGGTGACATGCCATTCCTCGAACCCCACATCGCGAAGAATCTAAGGTGGAAAGAGAATATCGAAGAGAAAGGCCACCGAACGCTACCAATCGGTCCGATAAGGTGGGAATATGATGAAGACGGGGATTTAGTTGCGACAGCCATCGGGACCGAAAATGGCAAGCCACGAAAACGTGCTATTGCGGGGTTATGCAAAGAAGCTGGGATAGCCTGTCTTGCACTCTCTCCCGGGCGGCAGGATAGGCAAAGCCAGTTCTCGATTGTGACTGGCGCTTCTCAAGCCAAAAGCCAGTCAACGTCCAACAACGGTGCTCCTCCTGATTCTGTTGTCGCTAACGGTCAACCTGTGATGCCAACACAAGATCCGCCAACGCTGAATTCGGAGGAGCCGAGCAAGGCAGCTGTGATGACCGAAAACGCAAAAAAGAGCGTTTGCGAGGGTATAGATCCCGCGGTGCCCAACAATGGCCGGCCAGACGCTTTTGCCATTACATCTCAAAATCATGAAAATGACGGTTCCCATCCGCCGTCGGACAGCAGGCAAGGCACTAGCAATACGCGGTATGAGCAGCAGAAATTTACACATGCACATGGCAAGCTCAAAGAAGGAACACCCGCAATCAAGGTCGACTCTCAAGGAGAGAAACAGGCTCTAATGGAACCGCGCACTGTGGGGCAGGCGCCGAAAGAACATCCGGTCCCTGACCCCGAGAATGACCAACAACCAAACGTATTGGATCAGGCAAAAGAGTTTGCGGGCAAAGCTTACGAGCAAGCTTCGCAGTTGTCGCAGACCGTAATGAGCGCCGTGGGACTGGGCGAGAAGCAAGACAATAAAACTTCCGATACACCGGTGGAGAGCAAGCAGCATGAGAGTGAGATAGACAATATGGAAGGGAAACACGTGGAAGAGTTCCTGAGAGAAAAAACAATGAGTGTGGCGCAACCGCTAGAGAAATGAAGGGCAAAGTTTGCACCGTTATGTTTGCGACCGGTCTATTGCCCTTTAAGGTGATGGAACAAGGAAATTGTTGAATTCATGCATGGCAGCGGTGTTTTGGAATGAAGGGCTTGGACAGTGACGGCTATTGGTGCGCGACGGCATCGCGAATGCCTTAGGACTTCTTCGATGCATGTATCAACCCCTTTGATCCAGAGGATTCACTTTCGAACATTTTCCCAGACATGACTTATTTCTTGCGTCCCACATCGTCGCTGCTAAGGCGTAGAAACAGTGTGATACGACGTAGCAGTACATGTCAGTTGTTCTCTTTGTGAACTTCACGATAGGTTCAATGATAGGTGACTTTAGGTCTTCGACAGATTTCATTGCGAATATGAAATTCAACAGAGGTCCCATGGACGTGACATTTCAAGTCATGCACATAAGCCTCCAAACGACGAGCTGGCGAGCTAGGTATGGTGTCTGTGTAGATGTTGTTAACCACATCTGTGTGACATGGTATTGAAAGCGCAAATCCATATTTTTGCCCATTATCTCAAAGTTCGGATGTAAACCGCATTCTTAAAAGGCAGCCGTCCACAACTTGTCCCTAACAGTATCCGACCAGCAACCTCGCCGTGCTCAGGAAGGAGTCCGATAGACAAGCGAAAATATTCGGGAGCATTCTCGGGAGATCTTGATAAAGCAAAGAAGTTGGATGTATCGCATCACAATTTGTAGCTCGTCCGGGATGCTGATTTCACTATGGTGAACATCCATCGTGCCAACAACGCTGCATCAAAAACCGGGTTCGTAAACGGAGAAATTTTCGTGAACACGAAGATGCATAGGTTCAGAGCTGGCGTCGACAGACAACCGAGTCGGAAATGTTTAGCGGAAGTGTCAGCTTCTGGTGCGCGATATCAAGCCCAAGACTTGCAGGATTACAAATTCAAGTTTGTCGGAGAAGTTTTTGGCCATGACCATGATTCAAACCAATCTTTATGCGAATCAGCCCAGCTAAAATTCATGATCATAGGACTGGTCGGCCTCGAAGTATGCTGTAATTTGAGTTTGGTGTGCGTTCGTACAGTACAATTCGTGAATCTTGTCGAACATCACATCGTGAAGTCACGAGGCACCTCTGGGTGGGAACTGGCTTTCAAATACTCCGCCTTGAATATTAATCCTCAGAAATCGCATACTACCCAAGGATGCCCAATCACCTCGCCATGCATCGAGTTTCATTAATGTCTCCTCATCGCTAAGATTTGGGAGCCATAGGCCGCTTTCATACTCCTTCCTCTCCAAATCTTTCTGTCCCTCAAGAACAGTTTGTCTCGTGCTAGGAGGACGTCCAGGTCTGCGTTCTGACTTTAGTTGGTCAAGCTCCTCATCGTGTCGGTTGACGTAGTCGCGAATTAGTGCCTGCATGTCCTCGACCTGCAATGGGTGCAGCGTGTCGGGAAGCTTCTCTTGGAAGAATAATACTCTGTCCAGCCATTGTCTATTCGCTTTCTCCCGTACTGCCGTCACTTTCGCCACTCTATCATCTCTCGCACTTGCTTTTCGTAGCCGCAGTGCATCGCGGCTGTTCTCGTGCAATGAATTGATCTTGCTGCCTTTCTTCTTAACAACATGTTTTTGAACCTTCGCCAGCTTCGAAGGCATCTCTTCAACTTCTGTCTGCTTCTGGTTGTTTTCTGGAGTATCGATAGGAAAATTCGGTGCCGCTGTAAAAAGTTCAAGTGCTAGTCGGTAAAAGCGGCCGAAGGGCCGGCCGCTCCAGACGCGTCCCGCATCTTCATCGCGTCGGCTCTCCGTGTCAAGTAACGCACATTCAATCTCAACGCACTTTTTGCTGCCAAAATGATACTGCTTCGGGTTGATTATAGCAATATGAGAGCGAATAAAACTAATAATAAGACCGAAATGTGCTGAAACCTGCTCAATGCGACAATAACATGGGCATACAAGGCAGGTCCATCTCGAATCGTCTACAATACATACAATTGTTCCGCTAATACACACCAGGCCTGTTACCATTGCTCAAGAGCATCCACAAGCCGACGCATCTACGAAATTTTGCTGGACAAACACTTGGCGTCGATGCCTATGGGTGGCTCCATCGCGGGACAATCGCGTGCGCTATTGAATTAGCCCAGCAAAAGCCGACCCGCAAACATGTAGAATTCGCACTGAACCGAGTGCGTATGCTGATACATTTTGGCGTGAAGCCTTTCCTTGTTTTTGATGGAGACTATCTTCCGGGTAAAGAGCATACTGAGAAGGAGCGGGCGGCGAGACGGAAAGAGAGCCAGAGGGTAGGTTTGGAGCTGCTGCGAACGGGACGGGTCTCACAGGCATATCTGGAATTACAAAAAGCAATCGATGTCACACCATTTATGGCACGCGAGCTTATCGAGGAACTGAAGTGCATGAATGTGCCGTACATCGTGGCGCCATACGAGGCCGACAGTCAGCTTGCATATCTGGAAAAGCAAGGTTTAATATCCGGAATTCTCAGCGAGGATTCTGATTTACTGGTCTTCGGTGCCAAATGCCTCCTCACTAAGCTCGATCAATATGGTGAATGTGTGATGATCAGCCGCACCGACTTCACAGCATGCCGTGAGATCAGCCTAGTCGGCTGGACGGACAGAGAATTTCGTACGATGGCCATGCTCAGCGGATGTGACTACCTGCCTGGCATCGAGAGGATGGGATTGAAAACAGCCTATCGGCTTGTAAGAAAGTATAAAACGATCGATCGCATCGTCCGAACCGTGCAGTTTGACGGCAAGATGAAAGTGCCTCCGGATTATATCGAAGCTTTCACTCGAGCAGAAAGGACATTCATGTACCAGTGGGTATTTTGTCCAGAAGTAAAGGGTTTGGTCACTCTAAATAAAGTGCCTGATGAGCTTGCTGTTGCTGATATGCCGTACATCGGCAAATTTGTGGAGTCGGAAGTTGCAGTCGCCGTTGCATCAGGGGACATTCACCCAAATACAAAGGAACGACTGCAATTTCCAAGCCGGCTCCAGCGTCCACCGCAGGGTTCCAAACGCGCGCTGACGCCGAAAGAGAAGCAAGGAGTGTCAATATCCGAATTTTTCAAGCCGAAACGGACTCCGCTGGCGGAGCTAGATCCAAATTCATTCACCCCTTCACCAAGCCAGCAGAGATTGCTGGAGACACAGCAGACGGCATCTTGGTCAGCAATAGAAGTATCGACCGCTCGACCGCAGGGCTTCGTCCCTGTTACAGCAGACAATGCGCCATCTTCAGCGCCACAAGCTAGCAGGCGAAGCATGAGCAGTCCATGGACAGCCGCGCAGAAGTCATTGCATAAGCGGCAGCGCTTGTGTTCCGATAATATCCTGACCACAGTCCTGGACCGCAATAATGGTCTGGAGTCTACGACGAGCAGATTCTTTTCGGAACAACCCATGCAGCAGAGTCCATCCGTGAGAAAAGCTACAGATTCGAAAGAGAAAGACGAATTTGATCTGTGGTCGGATGATTCCACCGATGAAGCGGTGGCGGCGATGGCTATTAGGGTGGAAGAAGAACAATCATCTTCGAAAAGAAGGAAAAAGCTTGCCGTGTACGCTGATCCTCCCCCAAGCACTTTTCAATCCCAAGGGCATGCTGCAGATCTCTCGCAAAGAAGCACAAATACAGTGGAGACGACCATTCTTTCAAGAGTCGACAGCGAAAGATCATCAAATACCTCCCGCAGCACCTCCATGGAAGGACATGTCTTCAATGAGAAGCGTGCTGACTTGAATGACCGGGCATTCAAGCCATATCAAACTCTCCTGGATTCGACACGGGGTGAAGTATCTTCCAGCAAAAGCCAGATAGATGAAGTGCGGGAATACGATACAAAGCGCGAGCAAATGACCAAAGCTTCAAGAGAGTATCCTTGTCTTGCGGATGAAAATGATGTTCTGGTGCCTAAGTCGTCTCCAATACAACGAGCAACGATGCCTGTAGACGGTGATGTAGAAGATGAGGAGAGGCTGACGATCGGAGGCCAGCGACTATATCCCAGACTCCTATCTAATTTGAAGGGGAGCGAGGACTTGCTCGTCCCGGACAGTCCGGAGAGTAGCGACCACGAGGACATTAGCGGTCCGAAATTAGATCTTTGCCGTTTCGTGTTTGCAGGTTGAGTGATGATGGGTCATCGCTGCGATCTAGTGCTATTGATTGAGAGAAGACATGATAGCCGTTAGATTGGCGCAATATGCAGCACGCCTGTATGAATCACCCGAGCACACTGTAAATACAAATGTTTAGGCACGCACGATCCTCGAAAGACCGAGTGCTGCAATTGCATTATTTCATCTGGATCTGGGTGTTGATCTCAGTTCACCTCTACCGCGATTACCTCATGGCGCGTCGTTTTGCAAGAAGTCAGCTTTGATTGCAACTGTACTGCTTCTGTCACACTCGAGGTGGTTTGCACGTTGCGCTTCCTTGTCACCGAGCATGGTCCAGTCATATCGAAATAAGGCCGATGCTGTACGACTTGGATATATTGCATGTCTTCTGGTGGAAAACATCGTGAAACACACAGCCTCTTCCATCGGGGCATGCCGATACCATCAAACGGCCATAAATTGCAGCCAACAACGACCAACGAAGGAATCGATCGCGATTCCTCTCGCATAGGTGAAGTGGATGCGCCGATTCGGCCCCTGACATGGAGATTTTTCGTCTTCTTGACTAGGCAAGTAATCCATATCCATCACAAATCCAGCATGTCGCATATCAATCACGTGTATCTGCTGAGCGCCATGTCGGAGGCAATGAAAACGGAAGGTCGCTGCACGTAGGATCGGGAGAAGAGTTGAAAGTTCTGCCTCGAAGTGGAGGAGCGGCCTGCATTTGGTCACGGACTCCCATCCCATCCTCCTCCACAAGCGTGATCGACACCACTGGTCTATATTAGTGTACATTGAAACACTCCGCCTGCAGAGCCTAAGCTGCGCCATACTCAATCAAAGGGCGTTGCCATCTTCCCTCCCTTACTTCTTGACACAGGCGCGCGGCTCCACCAACATCACAGTCGTGCTACCCTGCCACCCGTCGTTGACGGATCTCACGCAATCATGGTCCCGAGACAGGCCAGCGACTCCGCTCATATGACTTTGCTTCTGGCAAGACGGCTCGGGTAAGAGGACGACCCCCTCTGGCCGTGGGAAGAACATGCTGCTTACACCCACGCGCTCGTGAGGGTCGATTGCACGCACCCCGACATACTCTACCTCTTCTGGTGGCCGTGTTCTGTTTAATCGGCCTCATGTTGTTGGCCAATCCCTATCAAGTCCTGCTGGGCCTGGTGGTGGCCGTCTGCGTGCTGGGCGGCAATGCGCGGCCGGGTCGTCTGCGCAAGCGCGACAACTATGTGGACGTCTTGGGCGGCGCCAACTTTCCCGACCCGTCCATCCTCGATGTTGGCGGGACGAGCTATGTATTCGGCACAGTGGATGGTGCCGGCCACAACGTGCCGCAAACGAGCAACCCAGACTTCAACAATCCGAGCGGCTGGTCCGCCATCACGGATGCCTTTCCACCCACCGACGTCCCGGCGATGGGTTCCGGCGGATGGGCCGCGCCGATGACAACGTGGGGTCCGGACGTTAATCAGCTGGTGCGCGGGGGTGTTGTGGTGACAATCGAAGGCGATCAACGCTAACATCTGCCTAGACGGACTACGATGGCAGCTTTGCCATGTACTACTCGGCGGCGCTGCAATCCGACGGCGGCATCCACTGCGTCGGTCTCGCCCGCAGCGGCGTCGTCACCGGTCCATACAACGACTCTTCCACGGAGCCGATGATCTGTCCGACGAGTGCAGGTGGAGCGATCGATCCCGCCGGCTTCTTGGACGATGACAACACCCGATATGTCGTCTACAAGATCGACGGCCCGGCAATCAACAACGGTGGCTACTGCAACAGCCCCGACAACCCGCCGTCGACCAACACTTCGCTCATGCTGCAGCAAGTGGACAACGACGGCTACACCATGATCGGCGGCCCGGCCGTGCTGTACAACAACCAGGGCGTCAGCGACTCCTACAACGTGGAAGCGCCGACGGTCGTGAAGAACGACGGGGTGTACTTCCTGTTCTTTAGCTCCGGGTGCACGAGCGCCGACAGCTACACGGTCAGCTACGTAACCAGCACCAGCGGCAGCATCTGGGGCCCGTATGGAAACCGCCAGACCCTGTTGCAGACGGGCGACTACGGCGAGTACGGCCCGGGCGGCGCAGACGTGACGCCGACGGGCGGACAGATGGTATATCACTCTGAGGAAGCCAGCGACGACGATGCCGTGCGCTGGCTCAACACCGCCGACATCGCCTTCAGCGGCCAGACGGTATCAATCTCGTGACGGTTGGGATGGGGATGCGGATGGGGGTGCGGATGGGGATGACGGAGACGAGGGGAGCATGGTGATGGTGATGGTGATGGTGATGGTGATGGTGATGGTGATGGTGATGGTGATGGTGATGGTGATGGTGATGCTGGTGCTGATGCTGATGCTGATACTGGTAAATGACGGCTGCCCGTGATGACGAAGAAGCGGCCGAAGAAGCTGCCGAGCATGCGCGGCCGGTCGATGCGAGTCTTCCAAGTCCTCCATCGACTGGCCATCATGGTGCAGGTAGACGACGTACTTCATCGACAAATCTGCGCGCTATGGCCTTGACATTGTGTGATCGCCGGTGTTCTGTCGCATACCATGCCGAGCGATCGACGTATCGTTGCGCGTCGACTCGCCAACTGAGCCCAGCCGACCACTTCGACGTCATCGGCGCCCAGCTCGACAATGTCACCAACAACTACCTGAAATCATCCTGTGTCGCATCGCAATTTCGCACAAAGAAGGTAAAAATCCGGCGGGGTCTGTCATCGTCGCCCGATCAGTCGTCGCGGCGCCGCACCGCTACCCGACCGCGCAAAGTCAGTTGAAGGGGGCGGGGAGGCACGAGAAAGACTCTGGGATGGATCGGCGAGAAAGCTGCCGGCGTACGTCATGGACAAAGAATGGCCCGAGTCTTCTCAAACGGTCTGGGCCGGCCGCCCGAATAGTTGTTGTATAGACAACCACCTCCTTCTCTCCCTCTCCCTTTCCACGTTCTGGCAGTATCTTTCCTCCGGCGGCATCCCATCACGCCCTCCTGTGTACTGATTGTATCGCGCCCTCCGTTGCGGCTTCCGGCCGGTGTGCGCGCGCCCGCCCGTCCGCCCGCATCACCCCTTCCCCCTCCGCGGCGGCAGCATCGACAGGTGCATCGCCATCCATTGACGGGTGCGAACAGCGTGCGCCATGTCACGGCCACACACCCCCTTCGCGCCCGTGCCCGACCCGTCCGAAGCTCAAGTGGCGCGCGGGTACGGCACAGGGACCAACGACTTCGCGCAGGGCAATCCGTCCGTCACGTCGCCGCTCGCGCAGCAGAGCAGCTTCCACGAGGACGTCGACGCCAGCCAGCGCGGCTCGTCGGTCATCGACGATGGGGCCGGTCACGGGCTGGGTCGGTCGACTTCGACTGCGTCTACGTGAGTGCTCGTGCTCCCGCGTGGGTTTCCGTCCGCTTGCTGACTGCTTCTCGGCTGGCCCAGGGCTGTACCGGCTGCGACGCCGTCACGGAGTGGCACGCTGAAGAAGCGAAACAGCATGCGGCGCTCGGCGAGTACCAAGAGCCTGAAGCGCAGCAGCAGCAAGCGCAGCCTCAAGGCCGGCAGCATCAAGGGCATGGGGCCGGTAGACACGGCCAACGACGATGCCAACGCCTGGTCGTACACTCCCGTACCCACGCAGGGCTCGCCCACGGATATCCTGGCCAACCGGTTTCAGGCCTGGCGCCAGCTCCTCAAGTCCATCATCGCTTACTTTCGCGAGATCCAAGCGTCGTATGACACACGCGCCAAGGCTCTACACAAGGTGCAGAACACCATTTCCAACATTACGCCTCCGTCGGTGTTCATGACGGAGCATGGGCTGGGCGACGCGATGCGCATCCTGGACGACTACCACAAGCGGTCCATCGCGGAAGCCAACAAGTCACGGGACATCGAGAACGACGTGATCGGCGCCCTGACCGGGCTGAGGAGCGATTTGGGACAGAAGATCAAGGAGATCAAGAGCTTGAGCGGCGACTTCAAGAACACCGTCGAGAAGGACAAGGACGCCACGAGACGGGAGGTGGAAAAGCTGCAAGAAGCCTTGCAGCACGCCGACTTCGACGACGGCTCGGCCGTGGGCAAGAACGATCCGTTCGTGGTCAGGCTGGGCGTGGACCGGGCGATCGAGAGACAGATCGACGAAGAAAACTACTTGCACCGGGTAGGTGGCGACTTGGGCGTACGGTCGATGCGACTGCTGACTCAGTGAAAACAGGCGTATTTGAACCTCGAGAGCTCAGGGCGTGAGTTGGAGTCTATCGTGGTGGGCGAAATCCAGAAAGCGTACAATGCGCTGGCCAGCATCCTCAAACGCGAGGCTGATGATGCGTACCACGTTGTGGAGCGTCTCCGAACGGGACCCATCTCCATGCCCAAGGATCAGGAGTGGATGCACTTCGTCATACACGATGAGCACTTCGTCGATCCGAATGTTCCCCTCCGCCGCGTTGAAGACATTGAATACCCCGGCAAGCACCATCCGGCCGTGGCCGAAGTGCGCGCCGGCATGCTGGAGCGGAAGAGCAAGTACCTCAAGTCCTACACGCCGGGGTGGTACGTGCTCTCACCCACCCATCTGCACGAGTTCAAGTCGGCGGACAAGGTCTACTCGCAATCGCCGGTTATGTCGCTCTATCTTCCCGACCAGAAAGTCGGCTCTAAGTCCGAGCCGACGTCATCCAGTCACAAGTTCATGCTCAAAGGCAAGCAGAGCGGCGGCATGCACAAGGGCCATAACTGGGTCTTCCGCGCGGAAACGCACGACACCATGCTGGCGTGGTACGAAGACATTCGCGCGCTGACCGAGTCGAGCGGCGAGCAGCGCAACGCATTCGTCCGCAAGCACGCGCGCAGCTTCAGTGGCATGAGTGATCGGAGCGGGACCGCGAGCAGCGATGGCATGGAAGACGATGAAGCTGACGCCGCCCCCTACTCGGCTGATGCTGCCAGCCTGGCCGAGCAGAATCCCGTGGCGCAGGACAAGCCGCAACGTCCGCAGCCAGGTGAGTGAGTGCTGCCCCACTGTTTTCTTGTCGCGTTCCGCGTCCCGTATGTGCACCGACTGACCGGGAAGGGGAGTTAAAAGGCGGGCGATTCCCTTCTGATCTACAGATCCCCCGGACCGCCCCATTGAGTCCATCGAGTGGCAGCTCCGAGCCGGAGCGGGATGTCGTCTCCGCCGCCGCCGCTCCGTCTGTGTCGCATCAGCAGCAGGGCTACCTGGTGACGGATGGAGATCCATACAGATTGTCCGGGGTGCCGTCCCATGTTCGAACGGCCTCGGGGTACACAGAACGGACCGGGGTGACCAGCTTTGACGGCCCAACTCCGTCACCCGAGCAACGGCGGCAGCCATCGACTTCATATCATCAAACGCCAAATGAAGCACCGTCAACATCCCTTCAGCCACAGGTGCCCCAAACCACGAACCACTCTGCCCATGTGCCTCAACAACCGCAGCCAGTCTTACACCAGCAGCAGTCCATTCACAAGCCGCAACAACAGTCTTTTTTAGCCACTGAGCCAGTGGGTGCCAACAATCCGCTGGCTCGCCGGGACAGCACTTACGGTGATTGGATGGCGCCCGCCGCCGCTGGAGCGGGAGCGGGAGTGGGAGCGGTGGGAGTTGCGGCGTATGAAAAATATCACAATGCCGCAGCCGGCCTGCAGCCGGAGCCGGCACACGTCTCTCCAGCAGGTTTGGGCCAGACAACGAACGCAGTCGCGTCCAATTCGAGTGCGACGGAGGCGTCACGCCCGAGTGAGAGCAGCGACGGCGCCCTCAGTGCGTCTACCGCGGCGACGGAGGTATCGCATGGACCGACGGGGGGATTGGGTGGGAACGAGGCGCAAGGGGCTCAGGAGACTGGCAGTTTCCCCACGGTGGTACGGCACAATACGGCAATGAGCGTGAGCGCGCTGCACGTACCCGGGGGTTATCCTAAACGCGAGTAGGCTATGTTTCATTGTGGATGGGGGAAAGCTTGTACACCGTTTTTTTCGTACAGTGAGTGACGACTTAATATCTGGGTTTCCCTTTTTTTTTTTTTTTTTTTTTTAATCGTTTGATGTTCTTGCAACATATCTTCTTCTTCCCACGCGATGCCGAATTGATCAGATGAGGGAACGGCATAACCTCTTGCTTGAGCGTTCGCACTCATCAGATGGCGGATGGCGAATTCACAGTTGCGCACATGTACATACACCTGCGGCATGGACTTTTCAGCCGGTGCCTAACGCTCGTCTATGCGCCGGCAAAGTTATCCCTCCTGACACAATGCTCCCCATGCGAATCAATCCCAAATTCATCTGACGGCTCCCCGCCCCCTGGTCGTCCCGCCGCGTCCAATCCCACTGCTTCCTCGCGATACACTTCCTCGTGCCACACCTCGGCCGGCTCCTGCCCCGCCGGCGCGAGCACCGCCACGCGGGGCTGAACCTCGACCGGGCGCCGCGGCGGATTGCCGCGCGCTCGATGTCGACGGCGGGACGGAGGAGTACTTGCTTGTGGCTTTGCTACTGGTAGGCGGGTTTTCCACGAACGAGGTGTCGGTGGTCAGAAAGGTGGCTTCGGTGGGTTCTGCCCCGGCACGATCGCGGAACGGCGAGTCGGCGAGCTGCTGAGAGGAGGCGATGTCCTTGTGTTGCGTGAAGGATTGGGGGATTGGGGCCTAGCATGTGCGAGCTTTGGCTCAGTGTCACGCTCGGCAATGTGTGTGTGAGGGGGAAGGGAGCGGGACGGTGAGGAAGGGAAATGGGTGATGTCTACCTCGGGAAAATCGACGCAAAAGGCGCTCATGTTCAAGCCGTACAAGAAGGCCGCAAAGTTCTCGTTGAAGCGACCCAGACTCTCGTTCAGCAGCTGCAGGTGCATCATGTTGGCCTCAAGATCGGCCATGCTGTCGCTCAGCTCCGCGAAGGCCGGCTCCAGCCCGGCCAGCGGGAAGTCGGAGGCGGAGAGGGCGGCGAGGCTGCCGCTGGGTGTTGTTTGGGAGGCGCGCAGTGAGGTGCGGGAAGGCGGGCGGAGCGGGGTAGTCGGGCGCGATGGCACGCGCGAACGCGAGTTCGATGAGGTGCGTTGGCGCTGGTGTCCGGAGGAGGGAGGGTTGGTGGCGGGGGTCGTCGTCGCCATGTTCATCGTTGACAATGATTTTGTGCATGGAATCTCAACCTCATATGCGACGCGTGTGGCCATTGCTTGTCCTGCTGTATGCGCGCCTCGGCATCTGTCGTTGTCAGGCTCGGCCCGGTCCGCTGCAAACCCCGCGCTTGCACCTACGACATCGTGCAGAGTCCGGGCTCAGGCACGAGCAGGCCCTGTCACGTCCTCGGAAGCAGTCGAGAGGCGTTGACATGTGGGTGTAAATATTCGACGTCGCTCACGCCTCTCCCCCATCCCATGTCCTCGGCAGGCCGTGCCATCCGCCGCTGCCTCCTCCCCTCCCCCGTCTCCTCCTTTGGCCGCCGCCTGTCGCCCAGACTGCAAGCGCAGCAACGGCGCATCGCAAGCGTTCCGCTGACGCCGTATCATCGTTTTCGTCCCTTCTCCCCAGCACCGCCGGTTGCTGATCCTCTCCATTCTGCTCGACCCCGTCGCAGCGCACTAGATCCCCTGTCCTTCGTCGTCGCCGCCATCGTCTCCGCCGGCATTGCATACGTCGCGACGACGTATCATCCTAGCAAGGCGGCCACCCTCGCATTGGAACCCACACCGGAGCAGCACATGGCTGGGCACGCCCTCGCAGAAGACAACGCGAAGTCAGCCATGGCGGCGCAGATGCCGCCCGGCCGTCCCGGTAACCTGACACCGGAGCAGGAGGAGAAGCTGAAGGAGATGTGGGCGCAAACGTTGGACATTTTCGGCGTGAGCCGTGACGAAGCCAACAGCGGCATCGCCACCCCATCATCCAAACGGTCCGAGTCGCCCGACGTGAAGAAGAAGAAGAGCAGGCTGTCCATGTTCCGCAAAAAGGATAAATCCGGAACGGCGGGCGAGGAGGACCACAATAACATGAACGGGGCCACAACGACGTCTTCGACCGAGAACGACAAGCATGGCCAGACGAAGGCGTACCGGGAAGCACTGGCGTCGCACACCCCCGACGAGTTGCGCGACGCGTTCTGGAGCATGACCAAGCACGATCACCCTGACGCACTGTTGCTGCGCTTCCTGCGCGCGCGCAAGTGGGATGTGCAGGCGGCGATGGTGATGATGATCTCAACGGGCCACTGGCGGGTCGCAGAGATGCACGTGGACGACGACATCATGGTGAAGGGGGAAGAGCAGGCGTGGCGGGACTCGCGGGGCGGCGCGACGGGCGGCGCGAAGAAGGAGGGGGAGGATTTTATGGCGCAATTGCGCATGGGCAAGTCATTCTTCCACGGCGTCGATCGGGAAGGCCGGCCGTGTTGCTATGTGCGCGTACGGCTGCACCGGGGCGGCGAACAAACAGAGGCCAGCTTGGAGCGCTTCACGGTATATCTCATCGAGACCGGTCGGATGATGCTGCGACCGCCCATCGACACTGCCACCATCGTCTTCGATATGACGGATTTTAGCATGGCGAACATGGACTACACTCCGGTCAAATTCATGATCAAGTGCTTCGAGGCCAATTATCCGGAGTCCCTGGGCAGCGTGCTTGTGTACAAGGCGCCATGGATCTTCAATGCGATCTGGAAGGTGATTCGCGGCTGGCTGGATCCGGTCGTGGCATCCAAAGTTCACTTCGCAAGTAACGTGGAGGAATTGCAGGAGTGGATTCCCAGGGGCCAAATTATGAAGGAATTGGGTGGAGACGAGGAGTATGAATATAGCTACATTGAGCCCGTAGAGGGTGAAAACCAGCAGATGCTCGACACGAGTCGGCGAGACGAATTATTGGAGGAGCGGAAGGGGCTGGTAAAGTATTTCGAGAACGAAACGGTCGCGTGGACGCAGGGCGAGGAGGCGGATGGACGAATGCGACTGGCGCAGCGCCTAACAGAGAATTATTGGCAGCTTGACCCATATGTGCGGGCGAGGAGTCTATATGACAGGCAAGGAGTGCTGGGGCCGGGTGGCAAATTGGAGATGTATCCAAAGAAAGAAAAGGCGGAGACCGGGACTGATGATGTGGATTGAAACAATATATCCGTCTGTGCTCGTTGAAGCGGTTGGGAACGGGCTGGGTTGTAAAAAGGGGAATACATCGATGTTGCATACAGCGCGTTGACTGATCATCGTTGAATGATGTGGCAAATTGAAACCTTTGCCACCATTAACATCCCTCGAAGTGGAAGCGCATCCAGTGACGGACTGTACAGGCTCCTGGCGAGCGACTCTTGCTTGGCGTGTGTTGTTAGCAATGTCGTACGCGAAGAGTAAGATCTTCATGTAAGTGAGGTTTGGTGACGGCTGACGTTTAAAATCACATCGACAGCCACATGACTCGAGGAACAGCGTGCCATTCACACGAATGGAGAATTCATGACCGGGACAATCAGATGGGATTGCAGATTGTCCAATTTGTTCAATCCCTGGACTTCTACAAGCCCAATGTAATCGCTGTTAAGGATAAGCTTGTTAAGAATGGTCGGTTGTTTTTTTTTTTTTTGGATGTATTCAACCGTATTCTTTTCACCACTTGAAATATTCACTCTGTAGCAACTGAGAACAAAATATTGGTGTTGTTATTAGAAGGCAACAGCGTCGATGTGCTGCTTCTTACATGATGTCCAACGTGCGCCGTCCTGACAGCCAACATTTACCTCCTTGAAGTCATTGCGATGAGTCATGAAAAGATGGTCTCACACAAGTCTAGGAAACAAAGCCGGCGCGGGCATCGATCCATTCACATCGAAATCGTCCATCACTCTCTCCCGCCGATCTCTCCACTAATCCATCATGGGAGTGGCCGTGACACCTCACACGACTGGCAGGTTGAACATCGGCGAACATCGGCCTGAACACCACCCTGGAAGCTTCAGGCCAAACACGGATGTAAAGCGGACCCGGGGATTGTGCACCTGTAAAACCCGAGGCCCCGAGACCAGCCAAGACTGTCGCCGATAAATAAAATAAAAATTTCGCGAGACTTCATTGATCGCGTTCCGGATCGGACGCCATTTCGTCTAGCCGGCAGCCGGCGACGGTATTAGCACAACATATCGAATGCGTGCGCGGAGGGGAAGGGGACGGGGACGGCCTCTCTGATTTGGCGATATGCAAATGTACGGTCGATCTTGGCCGACCAGGTGTGTCAGTCAATAGCAAACGGATCGCCGCCTCGGTTGACGGCCGGCTCGGCGTGAGGCTGGAAGAAAGTGGGGGAGCTGCAAGCTTTAGCTGTTTGGGTAGGGCTATATCGGCGAGTCATGCTTCGGAGTGGTATCGCGTTCGCATATGGCTGAGCGACTGCAGCAGGATTTATCGCCGGCCAGTAATCTGATAACCGCGGCTGATTGGCCCTGCTACGCCCTGATAGTGTCGCGATGATTTTGACACGGCCAAGGCGCAAGGATCGGGGCTGCTGATGCAATCCGGCGGTGTGCTGACTGGAGCATCGAGATGCAGTGATGCATTCATGAGGTGTTGGGCGACTAGCAACAACTGCACCGCGGAGACGGACGGACAAGGGGGCGGGCGCATTTATGCATTCATGTCGGCCGTACAAACCGTCCGATATCCGATCTCCTCCAGGTCCAGTCGCCGGCATCTTCAGAGCGCAGTTGTACGACCTGGCGAGCGCAATGATCGACGATCCTGTCGCATAGTCGGCAGCCAGCGCATGTTGCACCTGAAGGGCGCAGCCGTCAAAGCATGATGTTTGCATCGCTGCTGAGGTGGTGAGCTCGGAGGTGACGTTGGGCTAACCGCACAGTCATCAGCGCCTCTCGGGAGCGGGCGGATGGCCTTGGAAGCCGTGGGGCGATCAATGCAGACGTATCCCGGTCCACTTGGCAAGCCGGACATGAGGTCAGATGGGGACATGATTCTGTACGATTCTCGCGCTGCTGACATATGGTATACCACGGCGGTTTGCGGATTCCTAAGGCGAGTGGGGACAGGGAGTGGCGGATGCGAACATGACAGGCTGTTTCAATCGGTCATCATGCCACAGTCCCTGATCCCCCAGGCCGCATATATGTCCTCCCAGTTTTATACATCACTGCGTGAAGGCGCATCATCTAACCATTCACTTGTACCAACCCCGTGTGCTTCCCCCAGATTGCGGAGACTTTTTCGTGCTTGCCAGGTGTGCGGCGGACCTAAGACTCATATTTTGTATTTGGTGTGACGCACATACGAACAGTTTCGGTGTTGATCTGTGAAGGCAGTGTGCAGCCTATGCAGCCCCAGCGCTTTGCCGTTGCCACAGCAGCGGCGCTCCTCGTTGAGGTGCTCCCACGAGTTGCCGCTCATGGCCATGAAACCGAAGATATGGGTATGAAGGGCAGTGGGATGAGCGATGCAGCGGAGGACACGAGACCGCAAAGCTACTTTAGCTATGGCCAGTATCCGGGGTGGATCGTGGCGCATATCGCATTGATGCTACTTGCCTGGACTGTCCTGTTCCCAGTCGCAGTTGCTCTCAGCACTGCGCGTTCACGCTATCACCTACCTGCACAGCTACTTTTCCATCTTTTCAACGGCCTCGGGGTATTCACGGCTTTCGTCTACAACCATGCCACTCCGGATCTGTACGAGAACAACTCACACCATCCCATCGGCTGGGTCGTGAGTTCATTCGCAGTCGTCTGGACCCTCACCTCGCTGTACACAGCCTATGGCGAGTATAGATCCAAGCGAAGGGCGCCGCCCGGGCGGCCCCTGGCTGCACAGCTGCAACAAGCTCAAGAGTATAGCGATCAGTATCCTGGAAGATGGTCGAGAGATTCTGCACTGGGTCACTCGCGCCAGAATAGCTCCGATTCAGTGTATCAGAAAGAAGATGATGCTGAGGATGAGCCCATGCATGACGGACGCAGCGATGAGGGTTATGACGGCGAGGAGCCAGAGAAGCGGGGATTCCTAGGTAATAACCGAGTCGACCGATTCGTCTCTCGATGCGTAAAGCGTCTCTCAACCCCACGCGCATCACGCACAGTACGGTTCACTCAGATCTTCTTGGAGAAGATCCTGTTCCTGCTCGGCTTCCTCTCCCTCAGTACCGGGTTTGTCGTGTACGGTGGCGTCTTTCGTGATCGGGAAATCTTCTCGGGGTTGGCGCATTTCATCAAAGGCGGTATCTTCTTCTTCTATGGCCTGCTCACGCTCGGACGCTGGATGGGTGCCTTCACCGAATTTGGCTGGGCCTGGAACATCCGCCCTTCTTACCCTCTCGTTGCCCGCTGGAAGACGCGCATTCCATCTGCGGAATTCACAGAGTCGTTCGTCATTTGGGGCTACGGCGCGAGCAACGTTTTCCTTGAGCATCTCGGTGGCTGGGGGAAAGAATGGAGTCCGTCAGACTTGGAGCATGTCAGCATCACCATCCTATTCTTCGGCGGCGGCCTGCTCGGCATGCTTATCGAAGCTTCATGGGCAAAGAAGTTCATGAACACAACAGTTGTCGTGCAAAAAACCCGGGGTGAGGAGCTTGGGAGGCTTACTTGCGGCGCCGCAGATGAGCCGGCCGAAGGGCAGGTGTGGGAAGAGCCGGAAACCTACAACTTCCCTTTCAACCCCATGCCAGCTGTTGTCATCATGGCCTTGGGGATGATGATGGGCATGCACCACCAGAACAGCATGGTGAGCACCATGATGCATTCCCTGTGGGGATCCCTATTCGCCGCCTTCGCTCTTGCTCGCGCTGTCACCTATATCACCCTCTGGATCAAGCCACCAAAGTCTCACTTTGCCTCCCGCCCGCCGAGCGAGCTTGTCGCCGCGTATTGTTTGACGTTCGGCGGTCTGATGTTCATGATGAGTGCGCATGACACGGTGGGGGTAATCGAGGCCTTCGGTTTGGACGCCATGACGATCTTCACCATCACCGCCGGTCTGTCGGCCGTCGTCCTCGCGTGGGAGATTGTGTGTTTCGCCATTAAAGGTTGGGCCGTACGAATGGAGAGAGCGGCTGTGGGCAGAGCGCTCTCATGAGGACCTTTTACAAGCGGCATAAGCCTAGGTGAATCTCGACACCATCACATGTGAATTATTAACTGGTCTCCGTCATTGAAGGAATGATGAATGGTCCACAACCTGCGATGACCCTACTATGATACCCTTGCTTTTCAGATCGGTCCTAAAGCGGTCGAACTTATAGAGATATGTTCAGCAAATATAATGTTTCGAATCAGATTACACTCATCTCTCTTCACACTACCCATCTACGTATAGTAGTCGTGTCAACTTACATCCTCACGAAAGTGGCGAGGTGTAGCACTTCCACGCTGTGCAGCTTTTTAACGCCGTCGACCTAGGCTATTTCACTTAAATTGCATTCTCTAGCCGACGCTCGTCCCGGAGCGCTGTCATCTTCTCCAGTGCTTCGTCGACGGGGATCAATTCTCCCATTTTTTGTGTTTCTGGCTTGTCCCTGTTCCTGATGTTGACAGAACGCGACTCCTTCTCCTTTGCACCCACGACGAAAATGAAGTTGTACTGCGCCTTCTGCCCGATCAAGATCTTCTTCTGCATGGTATTTCCACTGACATCAACGTCGACATAGAACCCTTTATTACGGAACAACCTCTGCAATTCGTGAACGTAGTCATTTACTGCGCTCATGACGGGTACGATGAGTATTTGACGAGGCGAGAGCCAGAATGGCCATTTCCCAGCAAAGTGTTCGATCAGGATGGCGATGAAGCGCTCGAAAGAGCCGTAGATGGCACGATGGATCATGACTGGTCGAGCACAGCCAGGTGTCAACTCACGACGGTATTGGCTTTCTTCTTTCTTCACAGCAGAATCCGGCTGATCATGAGGCGCGCTTCGCACAGCAAGCTTCTGATCTAATTTCTGGTCGCCATCCACGACCTTGTCCTTCATTTCCATCTCCCCGTTCGCAAGCTTCTCTCGAGGTCCTGCCTGTTCTTCTGTGCGAAATTCGAGGTTGAACTGCTGCGGGAGCTGAAAATCCAATTGAATTGTAGCGCATTGAAATTCGCGTTTTAAGGCGTCAGAAATAGTGATGTCAATCTTCGGGCCATAGAAGGCACCATCACCAGGATTCAGCTCCCATGGAGTACCACTCTCCTGTTTGAAGTCTTCCAATGCCTTCTCGAGCTGTGCCTCTGCCCGTTTCCACGTTGCCTCGTCGCCAAGATGGTTGTCGGGCATGGTGGACAATTTCATCTTGAATGGGAAGCCGAAGAGGCCATAGACTGCACGGAGGAAGTCGAACAAACCTTTAATCTCTTGCTCTACCTGACTTTCCATGCAGAAGATATGAGTGTCATCTTGCACAAATCTCCGCACTCTAGTCAATCCTGAAAGCGCACCAGAAGCTTCATTACGATGGAGCACACCGAATTCCGCCATACGAATTGGAAGTTCCCGATAGCTTCTTTCGCGTACACCAAATATTAAAGCGTGACCCGGACAATTCATAGGCTTCAATGCCCATTGCTCCTTTTCAACCTCAAAGGTGAACATATCATCCTTGTAATGCTGCCAATGTCCAGACTGCTTCCAAAGAGTAGAATTATACATGTTCGGAGATTGCACTTCCTGATAGTCGCGCTTTTCATACTCTTCCTCTATAAACTTCTGGAGGGCTTTACGAATTCGCATCCCGTGGTATAGAAGGAAGGGTGATCCAGGCGAGAGTTGATTGAAGAAAAATAGTTCCTGCTCGACGCCAATCTTGCGGTGGTCACGCTTAGCAGCTTCTTCGAGCATTTGTTTATGCTCATCCAGCTGTTTCTTGTCTGGAAAGGAGACGCCGTAGATTCTTTGCAGACTATCATTGTTCGCATCACCAAGAAAATAGCTCGCAGAGTTCTTCATAATGTCGAAAGCCTTTATACGCCCTGTGTGTGGCACGTGCGGTCCTCGGCACAGGTCAATGAGCGGCCCACATCGATAGACTGTTGTGGATGTGCCGTCAGGAATCTTGTCTTTAATGATGTGCTGTTTATACTTGTTGTACGAGAACATCTCCAAAAGATCTTCTTTACTCAGCTCAAGGCGCTCGAACGGCTGCTTCTCCTTGATCGCCTTCTCGGCTATTTGCTTCAGAGGCTTGTAATCAGACTGCGCGACCGCAGCATTTCCGGGAAGCGCCATCTCATAGTAAAACCCATCATCAACAGGCGGGCCTATGCATAATGAGCATCCCCACCTTCTCTCTGCCGCCTCACCTAAAATGTGCGCACTGCTATGCCAGAACACCTTCTTACCCTCTGGATCATCAAAATCGAGAAGTTCAAGCTTGCAACTCCGCTCTAGCGGTCTTTCGAGATCCCAAAGCTCGCCGTCAACTCTCGAAATGACTGTGCGTTCGAGCAACGATTTGGAGATATCCTTTGCGATCTGAGCCGGCGTCGTTTCCCAGCTTTTACCTTCGACTTGTGAGCCATTAGGCAGGGTAATGCTGATAGGTTCGCGTGGTTGCTTTGCAACCCATCCATCATATTCCGCTTTCCTTTTGTCGAAGAGTGCGTTGCGAGACGCGAAAAAGGCAGGTGGTGGGTGCATCTCGAGCGGTCCCTTGTCGTTAGCTGCTGTTTTTGGCGCCATGGTTGCTGTGAATCGTGCCAGTGAAGGAATTGTAAAACGTGGCGATTTAGCTATTGGCAAGTGGTGCAATTGACTCACAAGCAGCCGCCGACACAGCATAGAGACGGAGGCGTATATTCATCAATCGGAAAGCGTGACTGTTCATCGAGAGGCATCGCTAGCGGGCAAGCCATTCGGTGCGGTCCGAGCCCGAAGCCGAAACGCCGAAATTATAACTTAAATAATGCATGCCGCCGTCGTAGTATTTCGTGCTCTGTAGTTCGCTCAGAGCGAGTCTACTCTAATGTCTTCACAAGCCAAACATTGCGAAATACTTATAAAGGAGGGTGTTACAGATCATTACAAAATGTGATTGTGCTCCTAAAATTCTGCCAACTCAATGTTGCTATTGCCGCTGTATACTGTCTGATCTATAGAGCCGAGGTATCAACAAGGTCATGTAGGTATGATTCAGTCGAGGCAGGCACCATTCGATTGTACGGGAACATGAACCAAACTGATAGATTAAATATGTGAGTGTTGGTGGAGTTATTATTATCTCTAGGAAGCACCTAATTAATAGATTGCTCTCAACCCAAACACTGATACTTGGAATCCCCGGACTGCCTAAAATTCCACCATTATCAACCGCTGACCGGCAATTGTGCGGGTAGGTTGACATTTTGTTCCAATATTTGAGCCCTGGGGAGTGTAGTTAAGGGGACACCGCTCCAATTCAAACCGGGTCAGAGGAGCAGTCGAATCCCTTTTTAATTTCATAGTTCTTATCTATTACAGGCATATCAATAATACCAAATATACATTTAGTTTTGAGATCTGAGTTTATGTGCACTATTGAGCGATATGAGTGATGCCACATCAATTTTGTTAGTACAAATTAGAGAAGCTGAAATGTAAATTCTTCTAGAACACTGGTCGTTGCAAATTGCGTGCAACACAACACATATTTAAGTCCAAGGAGCACGCATGCGTCCGACTTCACCGTCAGCGCTCTTCTCTGTATTCCACTTTGATAAATTTGTCGGCCGCACGAATTATTTGCAGTGCCTGATTCGCGCTAGGGGAATAGGGATCTCCGGAGAGCTGCTGCCAGTCCTCGAAGAGTCGTTGAAGATGCGTACCAGCAGACAAAACCTTATGTGACATCACACGTTTCAAGGAAGGTACTCGACATGCTGCAAGCAGGACCAACATACCACCGGCCATGCTAATGAATCGTCAATTAGCTTTAGATTTTCATCCGGCATGAGGTTGTGACAACTTACGATAGTGAGCATATCCAGCTGTCGACAAGCACGGTCTGCCCAAAGCCTCTTAGATTCAAAATATGCAGCAGGCAAGCATCCAGACATACTTTGCAGTGAGCTAGAACATCGTCACTAACAGAAGTATTGCTATATTCAGGACCACCCACGCCACTGAGCATCCACATTAGGTAAGGTCGAAAAATAACGGAGCGGCATGTTAAATAGCGCTGCCTCAAAAATCCTCCTGCTTCAGTAGCTGTAGGTTCGCAATCATAACCGACAGAGAAGGCAAATGCAGCTGGCAAAACGTTACGCCACTCGTCAAGTTGATGGCTAAGTTCCGCAACCACGTATGGGAAACGTGCTACATTCAAAGAAGCACCCGTGTCACGTGCATATAACAGTTGGTGGACTCTATTAAGAAGGCGCCTCATAGAAATGCAAGCCAAGAAATAGAGGCATGATTGCTCCGTCTCATAATCTGATGCATGTGTCGGATAGTTGGTTACTGCTCCGGGCAGCTGGACACTGCTTTCGATCCGGGCAATACCAGACTGTGGCAGACCAGAAAGCTCGGCAAGATAATCACTCTCGAGAATATAGCAGGACCTGCTGAATATTGAGCGCAGTCTCTTAAGTTGATGGGGCTTGTGCTACCTACCAGAAAATGCGACGGATGCGCTCTTGATCTTCGGCAATTTCATGACGTGGCGGGTAAGACAGAAGGAGAAGGCATTTCGTGGCCGCACAATTGATATACTCCCAAGCTTGGAGCGGTCGTGCAAGGAATGCAAAATATATCCTAGGCCACTATTAGCAGCCCCCGCATTCTAAATGTCATGCAACCGTCCTTACGCTATGAAGAAAAGACAATGCGTGGCGGTCGGACTTATCTCGGTGTGTGCAACATGCAGCTTCTTCAAGGCGGCATCAAAATACATATCTCCAAGAGATTTGTTTCTTGAGCGGTTTACTTGGGTCTCATCGTTGAACGCGGCCTGGGTTGTCAAGCCGTCAACCATGTTACTTGCACACCCAAGAGCCATCGTGAGTAGTGCAAGACAACTTTCAGGTGTATCGTCTTCAAGTAAGTTATCTGCCAATGCAGTGTGGACGGCCTCCAACTGGCTGTACGACATAGTAGGATACCAGAAGTTCACTTTGCGATTGAAGACATCAAGTATGAGACTGATGTCGCCGTTACTTACGTACGAGTGAAAATTTTTGTTTTGTATCTTAATCGGAGGTCGAGATTGCTCTAGCTCGAAGTTGGAAATGCAGTCATTACGGAGCGAAGGAAATGCATCGAAATGCGGCCATTGGAGAATTGACTCGGTCGTCGAAGTGTGCATGGAATCCAGAACAGCATTTTCGAGATAACAGGTGCTGTTTTGTTCGCTTTGTAGCCGCCGCTGCCGATCCTGAGTACGATGTTCCGAAAAGCAACTCTGGGGTGATGTTGGCGATGGATTGGCAAGAGAGTCAGGGCGAGCAGGAGGCGATTTCTGAGCCAGTTTCGTCAGATCATATGTCGAACGACCTCCATATATCAGATACTGCACTGACTAGTATGGTGCTCATCTCAAGAAGCATCTGTTCCACTCTCAGCACACTCTCAAGGATGATATCGCTCTTTCCCCTTGAGTTCGCTTCGGATCCATACGTGCAACCTTCCTTAGATCGCACGCAGGCAGCACAAGGGTGATTGCCATTGCATCTGCAGTTCTTTAACATGCGCATATCCTTTGCAGCGGACACGTCACACACATACCTGATTTTTTTAAGTCGGCATGCGTCGCACTGTAAAGTCGGCAGGTCAGGATGGAGCCAAAACTCAGAGAAAACATTGTACTGACAGCATGTGATGTCCGCAACCTCTTCCTGGGTGGTCCTTCCTGCTCGCTCGGCATTGTGCTAGGGACGAAGTTGATGTTGTGTTGTCGAGTCGCAAAGCACCCCGGCAGGCAGTGTGGGATGAATAAGCTATTGAGAGGTCCACCAGCATGTTTGATTGCGGGGGATGCGGGGGAAAATCCACGCGTTTGTCCGTGAATCAATATAGTGCATGTAATTGATATGGTCAAGCGCCATCAAACTATTGATAACATTTGATCTGGGCCGAGGATAGTTACGAAGTGTCTTCAACTTAAGCTTCAAATCTGTGCTTGCTTCATCACCGGAGGCTTGCAAGCTCAGTCATTAAGTTAAAAAGAGTTTTGATCATCTGTGGCATTTTGGGTCGTTGCTCACCCGGGCAATTTCCCTCGAGGACCTGAATACCAACAGTCAACACGCAGTTTGGGTTGCAGATTTCGCATACTATCGATCCCCCCGGTTGTGTTGGCTGGTCAAGAGGGACACGCAACAACTGTAGACACGGGCGACCAATATTCATTTGAACGAAAGATTCGGTCTCTGCATTTTTCGGCCCGTCCAAGAATACAAAGGATTCATTGATCAGCCCACTGTCTCTAAACGGAATTTGACTTCCTCTCCGTGAATTTGAGGTGGGAGAAGACTGCCGCGTCCGGCGAGCAACATCTCGTTGCATCACTGCAAAAGCCCACAAGACCATGACCGAACGGTATATGAGGAACGCATCACAGCCTCGAAGTTGATATGGTAGAACCATTTGCGCTGCTCTTAAACGCTGGGAAGCATGGAAAATAGCTGTCCTGGCTGAAACTGTTTCAAACCAAGTTTGGAGGACTTGGTAAGCACGATGAGCTTCTTCCTCTCCACACTTGCCAGCGAATCGCATGACTTCGTCAACACTAACGTGTACACTTAAGAGCAAGTATTCATGAAGTAATTTTGCCAGTGGTAGGTCATCTGATGAAATTGACGCTATATGGAGGTTTTGGTAGAGTTTCTGATGCAAGGCTTGGGATAAGAGCCCCGCAGAAATGTCACGATTACTGATTGCTCCTTGAAAGAGGACTTGCTGATGATATGCCAAGATTTGAGCAGCAATTCCATAATAATATGTTGAAATTGAGAACTTTTTATCGATGTCATGAGACAGGCAATGGATGAGCTTTCCATTTGAGAGCAAATCTCGTAGCGAGAGCCGTCCTTGTCTTTTATCTTCGGACTCCGCAAGGCATCTCGCTCTCCAAACGGTAGTGGAAGAGGCCATCCATAAATCCATGCTCGCTGGCAAGGGAAGCGAAAGCTCTGCGGGTGAGATTAGTGGACTGCGTTGTTTAGTGATGGTCATCATAAGATTATGTTCGAATAGATGATGTACAAGACGGCTGAACGATTACATTTTGATCCAATCACGCCATTTCTTTTCGAGAATCTCGTTATCATCAGATGGTAGTGGTTCCTGAGTGTTATAAGCAGCTCTATCAAACATGACAAACCGCCGTAAAGCAGTGACCAGTGGTTGAAGATTGCTTTCAGCGATTTCCATCTTGCGTTAAAGACCACAAAATGCGCACATGTCCAACCATAGCATAGATGCCTGAAGATACCGCAAATCTCGAATGGCACTTATATCATCTTCCACTGCATTGTGTAAGCCTCTAAGAGCAATTTCGAGCAGTACTAGGCCTGTTCTCGAAATAGATTCAACGCCAAAGCAAACACGTCCAGCCGCAACCAGTGCAGCGAGCAGTTCAGGCCTCGTATCCTCAGAACGAAATGTAAATGGATGGATCCATGCGTCTATATTCATCGTTTTAGCTATCCCAATTTTGATGAGCAATTTAAGGCATTCGGCTGAAGAAAAGGACGACACTGATATTTGCGATCTTGCCGTCTTCAGAATGAGCTGAAGTATCCGATCTCTTGACCGCATCGAAAGGGTGTCCGGTATTGCAAGTGTTTCAGTTAGAGGTTGGTGCGGTGACGTTGCTTTGCGCAAACTATCGTCCAAATGAATGTCACTATGTTCACTGAATGTGTTGTGATGATTCTCAGGCACCCATAACCACGGAGAACATTGGAATATGGCATGGCGTCTCCTCGCATGTTCCGAATTATTTGGGAAATCAAAATTGGAATAGCCAATAGTCACATTTTCAGCGGCACCTGGACTTGCCGAATAATCTAAAATTGGCAATTGAAGTGCGTCGTCGATTGTGAGTGCGAAATCTGAGCAAAACATGTGTTCTTCACCAAGCCAGTGCAGGTCAGGCAACATGTTACTGATGTCTGGTGGAAAGTTTGCAAGGTCGGCACTGACAAATGCTTGCTCTGGCACCATTATCTGCTCAAAAAAAGACGGCACGGGTCCGTGATCTGCACCGATAATTGACGGTGCCTTTGCGATCGACCCCCATCCAGTGTTACTATGTGGAGGAGGCCTCATTTGGATCTCAAAGTCTTCAAAAATGACGCCATATTCGGCATTTGGAGTTTGACCATCAGACCAAGAGTCGCATTGTTGTTCTGAACGGGAAGAACGTTCCCTTTGCGGATTCAATTGGTTTAGCAAATCGGTCGTGCAGTTTATGTTCCTCTTCCGGCAGCGTTGGCATGGACGGTTATTATCGCATCGCACTTTGGCAGTGACACACAGTAGTCACAAGCTCGAATCGCTCTCTGGGCTACGGCACGCTTCTGGTGGGCATCTTGTTGTCTGAGAAGCAGGTCTCTATTCCAGGTAAATATTCGAATATCAAATTCGCAATTTCTCTTGACTTTCCTTCTGTTGAATGCTCGCGGACATTCAGAACATCGAAATGTACGCTGATTGCGGTCTACATGTATATGAGCATGGGACGTGTGCAGTGGACGGGCTTTACCAACGCGAGTCAAGATGTCGATTCAGGTGATCCGCACGCTCATATGTCTTGTCACAAACCTGACAAGTAAAAGACCCCTTATCCCGGGTTAGCGTTTTCTTTCTTTTCGTAAGAGCCACCATGTTCTCGGGCTGAAGTCGGATGCGGAACAAATGGGAAATTCGTCAAACATATACCTGGCGGACGGAAATGGGGGCGACGGAGAAGTGAGGTGGGGGATATGGTGTTTGCGGCAATCTGTGCTAAATTAACGTGAAAGATTGGGTCGGAAACAAGTTGGAGGCATCCGTCCGCAAAGCCAGGTTATTTTGTTTCTCTCCTCAAGATGTCTATTGCCCAGCGATATCAGATATTATGAGTAGCTTGATGTCTCTGCCAATCCTTCGCTCCTTTGTACATGCAGTTTTAGTCCATGAACTCATCAGCCCTCAATTTCACTTCCTTTGAACCCTTTGCTGTCGCCGGTCTCGCAGCTTCACGGCTGTATCGTTGGATCAGACTCGCACGAGAATAGCGACGTTCAAATACTTCACGAAGGCCTTGCTTAATCTGTTCTAGTGATGGTTTCTGGGACATATCCCCGAAGAATGCGCCTAACGCTTCCGCGTCTTCCACGGCCTGACTTGCACCTTGTCCTTGAGTTGGCAACATTGCTATAAATAAAGTGGAAGTCAGCTTGCTCGCTTATTATATATATCATGGAAGAATTGATTGGTTGACTCGCACGTTCGAAAGTATATCATGTATATTTTGCGACGTCCAACTTACCATATGCTGCGTCTCCCACCAGGATTACTCGACCTCTCGTCCAACTTAACTTGGAAGTGGGTCCATATCTCGGAGTTGCCACAATCCAACCTCTGAAGCAAGGAAGAGGATCGACTTCACCCACCGGGGAAAACCTCGGTACGTCTCCAGCATCTTTGTCAAATCTCCCTTGGACACCCAACTCTGTTTGCTATCTGGGTCCTCGTTCATTTTCTCATCTGGAACCAGACCAACTAGACTGTAAATAACTCCATTTCATGCCGGACCCATGATCAACCGACAGATGTGTGCTATAATCATTGATGTATACGGCTCTTAGGCTTGATATGATTGCAGAATTATAGGGCCTGCTGTTCCAATAATGGCTTGGGAAGTATTAAACGGTATGCAGATAAACCTGTTGGAACTGGTTTCGCTTTTTGCCCAAGCACAAAATCTCGTAAAATACTGTGAATGCCGTCGGCACCAACAATTAGGTCTGCGTGGATATCTTCTCCACTTTCCAGAGTAATAACTCCGGCTTCACAGTCGCAACGTACTACCCGGGAGCTTGTGCGCACTTTGGCTGGTGGTGAGCCTCTTCCGGCAGTAATCGCTGCTGCCTTCAAGCTCTCGTGAAGATCTTGTCGATGGTACATGATTCGATCGCCATCGTATTCTGTCTTACTCAACAATGGAACCGTATTTGTGATCGTACCATCAGTATCGTAGATTCGAAATCCGCGGTCGATCATTCCATTAGCTTGCTCCAAGTCACCATCCAAATTCCGATTTTGCCTAAGGATCCGAGATGCATTGGGCTGAAGTGAGATTGCCGCAACAATCTCAGATAACAAGCAAGATTGCTCAAATATCGTGATATCTTTACCTGGAGCTCGTAGAGCAATTGCTGCTGATAGACCCGCAATGCCTCCTCCGACAACGAGAATACGGAACGGCATGGTACAGAAATATCACAAAAATTCATGTAAAAGCCAGAGTGCTGTCTGTAAGGGCGCGGAAGATGAAACCTATAGATCAAACCAAACTTTCGAGAGCCCAGCAAGCAGCAGCCCGCTAATTCTCCTTATGATCGAATTTGAGTTGAAATCCATTCCCGACCAGCCCGTAATTATCGGTGCCATGTGGATGTTCGCAAACATTCTCCATAGCAGATCTTCAGTGCCCACAATTGCCGCCTACGGCTGTCGGAAAATGTGGCGAACCGAATCTGCAAGTTAGATGTGCTCACTTGTACGAGAAAATTACTTCTGGTTTGGAAAGAAGAACACATATCCATATTTCTCTCGAGCTAAGAAATTGATATTCTCTATTTCTAACTCCAGGCGCGATATATGCTACCAAAATGTCGACCATCACAACTTTTACTGGTCAAGCAGCGCCAACAACGGTATCAGTGCAAAACAAGCGTATGAATATGGATGGCAAAGATCTAAAATACGGCGACTGGAGAGACGATTTGGCAAAAAATGGCTACGCAGTAGTCAAAGGCGCCATTCCTCGAGCGCGGGCAATTAAGTATATAGATGCAATGTATTGCTGGCTGGAAGGCTTGTGGGTTAAGGCACGGCTCATCAGAATATGTTTTACTGAAACATTCTCAGGAACCTAGGTCTTCAAGGAATGACATTTCCAACATTCATAAGGATAATTTGCCTTGATTAACGAAGAGGTACGTGTCTGCACTATGCTATCACTCACGGGGACTTTGCGTGGGCAATTTGCGGTGTGCCTGGTGTTGTTGGTGCATTCGAAGAATTCTACGATGAACGCCGATCTCATTGTGTCATTGGATGCTGTGAATTTCAGCTTCCCAAAGTATGCTTCACGTCTTAATTTTGCGTTTCTTCATAAAAGCTCACTGTTGTTGTCTAGCCGCGAAGACTTACCCAAAAATACGCCATGGCCACATCAAGATCAAGATCCACTCAAACCCGGCTTCCGGTGTTTGCAAGGACTCGTAAATCTTTTTCCGAATGGTCCGGAAGATGGCGGATTGATTGTTTGCCGAGGAGCTCAGATGCTTTCAGAAGAGTTCCATGAGGAGTTCATTGATGAGCCTCACATTCCGGCTTGGACTCGGGAATGGTATGAATTTACTGATGCTGGAATGAAATGACTTCAAGATAAAGGCTATATGTGGGAGAAATTTTGCGCTGACCCCGGAGATCTCCTTGTTTGGGACTCACGAACACCATATTATAACATCTACTCTACGACCCTACAATCGCGATTCTGTATCTATATTTGTTATATGCCTGTTACCGATGATTCCCAGGAGGACTTAATCAGAAAGAGTGATGCCTTCACAAGCTGGGTTGGCACAACCCACTGGCCAACTGTAAATTACATTGGCGACAGCTGTGCAAAACGTGAAGTCAAAGACGATCCAAGCAATCGATTCGAACCTATGAACAAGTCATTGCTGGATGAGCGGATATTCAAGCCGACGGAAATTCCATAAATTCGTTTATAGTCCATCCCCTTTCACGGTAATAATGACATGAATTGTAAAATATCACGTAACATCCTAAAGCGCTTGTTTGTTTGTTTGACCTTTTACGTCCGACCGAAGTACTCGCGCGAAATTCACAACCCACCCTTTCCGTTGCCCACGAAACCCTAGCCGAATGGATTCTCTACGGTTCTCCCGCCACATGGAATGTGTTTTCGGGGCAGGGGCGAATTCAATGCTCGTAGATCAATTAAATACAGACTGATCTCGTGCCCTGGGTTGAGCCACTGAAATCCCTACAAACATATGACCTGTTCCTTCAGTGATAAAATTGTTCTTCGTTATGGCTGAAATGGTGGAGAAGGATGCAGCGACGCGACAGATCGAGATTCTCAAAATTGAAGAGACATCAGCACCCAAGTATGCTGGCGATGTCGAGTTGGTTGACAAGAGCGGTAACATTCGACGGATTCCGATAGCTTCTACGGATCCAAACGACCCGCTTAACTTCAGGTGAGCTGTTCGATCGGCTTCAACTCTTGTCTAATTTTATTTATTATTATTGCAGTAAATGGCGGAAACTTGGTGTCTTGATATGTTGCTGCTGGTTTTCAATATTTTCACTTGTCCTGGTTGGCGGCCTCGGTCCCAGCTTGCCGGTGTTCATCGAGCTATATGCTCCACAAGGTCACAGCGTTGAGAGTATTTTCAATCTCACCACATACCCGAGTTCGGTTATGGCTGGTGGTAATATCGGATAAAAGATATCAAAGTGTTCATCAGGCTCTAAACAAAGCGACAGGATCATTCGTCATTCTCCCATTGTCAAAGATGTTTGGGCGACGCACTATCTTCCTCTGATGCTGTGTTCTAATCCTCGGAACAGCCATTGGTGCAGCTAAATGTAACTCTTATGGAACAAAAATGGTCTGCCGCATACTTCAGGGTTTTGCTACGGTAAGACGGGGTATAATGCATGCCTGCTGAGAAAAAACGGTTATTTAATGCTTTTGTAGGGCGCAATAGAGTCTGTACTCCCTCTGATCATTTCAGACATGACGTTTCTTGACGAACGCGGATTTTTCTTCTCGATTTACTGGGGCTCTCAAAATACTATCAATGCAGTCTTCCTGATCTCAATCAGTTACCTAGTTGCTGCTACAAGTTGGCGCTGGTTCTACTGGTTACTTACCATTCTTGGAGGGTTCGGGACTATAATGGGGGTTTTATTGTTAGCGGAGACTCGTTATCAGCGTTCTCCCATGTCTTTAAATGGACAAATAGTTCATACTGACGAATTTGGAGTACGATGCTCCCCCTCGTATAACAAACTCTTTCAGAAATATACGCTGATTAAGCCCCCAGGTCACTTCTGTATTGAGCGACGCAGAAGCCGTTCAGCGCTTTGGGACTCAGAATGAGACGAATGAAAACTCCCCTCCTTCGGCACAGAAGATTTAATTACAACATCTGAAGCTCTTTCAAGGAACTGCTTTGAATCCAGGAAGAGTGGAAGCGGGTGCTTTTTATAAAATGATACTGTCTTGCAGCTCTCCGGCCGTCGTGTGGGCAATTCTGTCATCTTCAATCTCACCGGGCATTGAAATTGCCATGTCTCTCACCTACGGTACGGTCCTGGAAAAGCTGTTCCACTGGTCACCTGCATCTGTGGGTCTTATCAATGTGGGAATGCTCCGGGCGTCGGTCATTTCGACGCTTTGGGCTGGATTGATTGGTGAAAAGATCAATCTTTGGCTGGCCAGGCGAAGAAAGGGTACTCACATTCCGAAGGATTCACTAATAATCCTCATAATTCCCTCTATAATTAGTGCAATCGGCATCGTCGTTTTTGCGGCCGCCGCCATGTTGCCGCAGAAGCATTCTTCATGGGGATTGTCATGGGTAAGTCAGTTCGGTGATATTTCAGAGTATGCGGTGCAGAATCCACTAATCATACTCAGGCTGGACACTATTTGAATTTGGTTTTATTGTTATTCTCATCACGACAACGCATTTCGCAGCTGTTTGAGCAATTGACATGCATCTAATCTATATCTTAGGGCTTATCCACAACAGCCTGGCCCTGCACTTGTTGGGGTCATTGGAATGAAGTATATTATCTCATTTGGTACGTGGAAGCTTTCATGTTGATAACGGTCCTTGCCCTGACAATCACAAGGAGCATCTTATGGGATTACGCTTATGGTAAGCAAATTTAATTATCTCCAAGCATTCATGATTGTAAGTGTCCCTAAATATATGCCCCTGCCTGTGGCGTCAAAGCTGACCGAGAGAGTTATTTGCCATATTCACGCTTATCTTTGTTCTCGGTATTCCGGTGTACATTCTTAATCCGAAAGTGAATACTATCATAGAACAGCCCATTGGTAGATCCACTGACTAAGACTTTGCAGTGGCGAGCATATATTGGGAAGAAACACAAGAATTAGTCGCACGAATATTGTGCTTCTGCAAAATCTCGGCCAGAACCAAATAAGAGCAAGATAGTCTCATAAGAACTTAGTTAGTCTACCTTATAACAGTTCATGTTAGATTTTCCTTTCCCTGTTGCCCGAGAATATTGATAAATACATAATTCGGATCTCAATATTTTCTATTATTGTTTCTCTCAATATATATCCACCTGATTGATATAATGTACACTCGGAAGCTTTGTATTTAAATATTGCTTCATTTACTAATTGATTTCCTGCATTTTCATCATTTGTAATGTGATAAAGCATGGCCGCTTCATTCTATTTGAACCACCTGCTATTTGCGCTACTACCGCAATTCTTATGCAGCATGTGGGCAGTTAAGAGTGGTGTTGTCATACTTACCGAATTTTTCCTCAGTTTTGATTGTTTCTCATCGTGTTATCAGCTGGCTTTTTCTATCCATCCAATATTCAATGGTTCAAGCAAAGGCGTCTCACCTAACTTTAATATACACATATTCAATCTCTCAATTCTGTTACTGTTACTTCTCAATGCAATTGACGCCTGCTTTCCACTGCACCGTCTACATGTGACCAAGTTAGTAACTCCTCAGCTCAACATGCCTAAGCATAGGTAAGAATGGCCCGCTTACAAATTTTCTAGTACTTCTTATAAAATTGAGCTGTGTTAGTTGTTGAGCAAATACTTGGAATTGAAGTGGTGGTTCCAGACTTGTAGTCTTCAATCTCAATCGACGGCTAAGCGTGCTTCTGTGGACTTGGGATTTTCTTGCTGCTTTCAACTCTGCAAAATTTGCCTTTCCCGAACGATATTTTTTTATAATACCGCATATTGAGATGAGTTGTAAGTATCGGGTTTATTATGTATGCGGTGGGAAATATGCGAGTAATGCGGAGGACTTCTAATTAAATCATTTCCATCTTTTGATGCCTCCGTAGATTTCTGCATTGTGTCATGACTCTGTTTTGGCTTTGGGTACCTGCAGCATTCAAATCTGTGACTCCGGCACTCTTCAACAAGGTGTTCAAAGTACTCAAACAGATTGATATCTTGAAAGACATGTCGCTAACTTTAAGGGCATATGCAATTTCTGCGACAAAGTCCAGCTAAGCTCATCCATTACGTGGAGAGCTAACGGGCTTCAGACCACCCGATATCATTCTACTTTTCTCCGCACCATATACTTTATGTGAACTTTCGCTGCAATGAATTCGACCTACATGATGACAAGGAGGAATATAAATACTTTCGTCTTAATCTATCATCCTCTCCTTTGATTAGGTCGAAATGAACCATTGAATATGGTAAGAAGCAGTCGATCTGCGACTGACACGATCTTGTGTCGAGCACAATCTTGTATTGAACAGAAATACCTAAGTGACATCGGCAAACATTCAATAAAGAACCTGGAGCTCTTCGCACAGTCACAAGCATTCGGTCCAATCATGACAGTCTCGTCTCTCAGGATGCCTCTGTATGTCGAACTGACTAAGACTCGAGCTCTCAGCTTTCGGATACATGATATCACACGCGAAGTCCACACCCCTTCTATTTCTATATGGTCTGCCACTCGATCATCAGACTCGTGTCTACGCTACGCCCGTCCATGTACACCGTACCCTGCTCTGATCCTGTAGGAACGCCATCTGCTCCAAATGTCGATCGGCCATCATAAACCAACAAGTCACCATCGGCGCTGAACTCCGTCGCGCGACTGACACTGCTGCTGCAAGTTAATTTGCCCGAAGACACGGCACAACTGCCTTTGCTGCTAGACAAAGTGAAGGAGGAGTCTGAAGCGGCAGCCGCGTGGAATGTTGCGCACGTTCCCGTCGTGAACCAGGTGCCATATGAGATAATGCAGCCGTCCTGATTACCATCGGTGATGACATTTAGATATCCCTTTCCGCTGAATGCGCCTTTGGTAGATGTTGGAGAAGGGGAAGTAGAAGAAGAGGAGCTGCGGCTGCGGCTGCTAATTGTCGAGTTTGTGTTGCCCGTCGATGTGGAGGAAATCGACGAGCTCGTTGCCGTCGACGTTAATCCGCCGCCCCCGGAAGACGACGACTTCGGTAGGTACTTGATTCCGCTGCTCGGGCAGCTGGAAGAGCTGCCAATGGGGCTAGAGGCTTCGAACGTGCCCGTCTGCACGCTGCCGAGCACGTTGAAGTAGTACCATACCTCATCGAGTGTGTCGCCGTTGCAGCCGAGATAGACCTGATGGCCGTCACGGTTGGCGGAGAGGGCAGACTGAATGGCTGAGGCGGTATATCTGAAGTGTTGATCAGCGCAAGTCTCTACTTCAGCTGTGCCAGGAAGCGTCCGAATAACTTACGTTTTGCTGGTCGATGGCGTAATGCCGGCGGCGCTGAGCCAGGTATACGTGGGCAGAGACTGGAAGAGGGAGACCGTGCGATTGAAGAAGTCTGGGACTTCTTCCGTGGGCTGATAGTCGGTATAGCACTGTGGATCTAGGGTAGAAATGCAGGTGCCGTGCTTGCCCCACTCGTGCTCCCAGAATACCTCGTTACTGCTGTCATCCGATATCCAGTAGGTGTTCATGTAGTCGAGCAGATTCTGGCGGTTGAAGGCCTTCAGGATGGCGGTAATGTTCGTGTAGGCGCGGCTGTCATCGCAGTTGGATTGATAGGTGCCGTCGCAGTTGTCCGGCTGTGGCGACGGTCAATTAGGCATCGAAACAGGGAATGAGTGAAGGTTGCCAACGCACCCAGAGGCCATGGATGGTCCAGCTATCGCTCGGACCGGTGGATGGGTTTGTATCCCAGAACCTGGGCGATCGTCAGCCGAGCGTTTGCAGTACATTGATTGCGATGGTGCTAACTGGGTCTGCAGCAACGCGCCCCCGGGGTAGTTGAAGCAGCAGAGATTCTCCACGGCCGAGGTATTGTGGCAAGACAATTGCGGGTTGGTGCATGTCTCCGATGCGCCAAATCCAAAGCTCGTATCGCGAGCAACGGAATTCCACAGGCCCAGCACGGATTGAGCGCCTCCAAGGGCGGAGAACGCAATGTTGCGAATGGACGGCATGTTGCCAGAAGAGAAGAAGCTGGACCAGCCAAACTTGGGCGCGAGCAGGGCGGTGGTATTGTTATATACCACGGCGGCCATGGCGAGGGGTGAAGGTTGGACGAAGATTATACCGGCGCTGGACTCATGCAATGGAACATCAATCACACGCAAAGGCTAGCGCAAGCCCAGTATACTGATATTCCCGGCCCACAACAGATAGCGCAGCCTGTGAGCCAGTAGAGGGGAGTGCGAAAGGTGCCGCCGGCGATCGTGTGTCTTTTCAGGTAGTCTCGCCGGCTACCATCCCACTCGTACCTGCGCCTCGTGGGGGCTATGATTGGTAGGAGGTAGGTAAAGAGATCCTGGAGTGCCATTCCGGGACGGGCGGGAGCGGGCCGGCAATTCGGCTGCCAGCCAGTCAGAGCACCCCGTCCGACGTCACGTCTTGGGCGACGATAGCAAGAGAAGTGGTATAGCATGGCTTCTATCATATTCAGGTGCGCATCTGGGCGCCCAGGCTCTGTAAAGGGGTGGAGAGTGCTGGGCCGGCAATACGCTACGACGTCGCTGTCGTCGACCATCAAGATTTCCAGCGTGCCAGCACCACATGCCGGCAACATCGCCGTTGTCTCATTTAATCGGCCACGGGCGCGCAATGCCATCTCTCGCCAGCTACTTTCGGAACTCAATGGTGTCGTCGAAGGCCTGCACCGCGAGAGTGGGTTGGGCAGCACACGCGCTCTCATCCTGGCGAGCGAGAGTGATGAAGCGTTCTGCGCCGGCGCGGACCTGAAGGAGAGGTTGAGCATGACGCCAGATGAGTATGGAATCTCCGATCAGAAAGGGTTGACCTCCACTATGGCTAAATTCCCCGCAACTGTAGTGTTGCCGCCTTCCTCAAGGATCTCCGGCACACCTTTACCCGCCTCTCCACTCTTCCCATTCCCACCATCTCCGCCATTAGTAGCACGGCCTTCGGCGGCGGGCTCGAAGTCGCCCTCTGCACAAACTTCCGCGTTATGGCCTCGACCGCTGCTGTTGGCCTCCCGGAAACTCGTCTGGCGATCATCCCTGGCGCAGGTGGGACGTATCGCCTGCCGGCCCTTATTGGCCCCACGAGGGCGAGAGATCTGATCCTCACTGGCCGCCGCGTCCTAGGGGCTGAAGCTTACTTTATAGGATTATGCGACAGACTCGTGCAGATTAACGAGGAACAGCAGAAGGGTCCAGGGGTCGCGCGAGGCTTGGTTCTTGAGCAGGCAATCGAAATGGCGAACACGATTTGTGAAGGAGGCCCGGTTGCTATTCGCGCCGCGATGCAGGCGGTTAATGGCTGGACGAAAGGGGAGAAGAGTGAGAACGCCGCTTACGAGATGGTCATCCCTACTCAAGACCGGACGGAGGCACTAAAAGCGTTCGGCGAGAAGCGCAAGCCGGTGTTCAAGGGCAGATGATGTGGAGAATAGGTATCACCAATGTGAATTCTGGTGCGTAAGTTAAAAAATATGAAATATATTATTACACGTGCATTTGACGGCAAAGTCATGTGATGTCCGGTTTCCGTTGGCAAGGCGACGTCATGTGCAAATATGAAGCGAGAGCCGCACTTTTGTGCATGCAAACATTCATTTCCCAGCTTATCAATCTCGGTAATTTTGTGTCGTCGCCATATTCATATAGTTCCAATAATCCTTCGTTTCCATACATTCCACTTGGACAAACACGCCACCGCGCGAAGGCTCGACCATGTCTCCAACGACGCGTTCCATCGCAAACAAGCGTGGCTCAAGGGCTCAAAAAATCGTTTCGTCCGCGGCAGATGCTGAAGACCAAGCGCCACCAGCTGACTCCTCGCCCATGCTCACAGGCCAGCCACTTACAAGCCCGTTCACCGCCGTCGATACTGCTGAAGCCATGATCCAGCAGCCCAAACGTGAGTGGCCATGGTCGACTGGTCTGCCATGGCGGAATCATGCCGTTGAGACGGCTCTCATGGGGATTGAACAACACGTCAATCCAATGACAGCCGTTCAGACGAAGAAAGCCATGGCAACGGAGAAATCAAGGCATCAACATAAACCTGCTGTCTCTCCTTCTTCTACCGTTGTCGCTGATACATCCAAGCCGGCTACTGGCTCTCGCCAATCACTTAAAAAACACCTGCACCGGCGTCAGCCCGACGCTGCTGCGGATATGACTGCTCAGCAGCCGCTCCCAGCCTTTTCCGTTCCCAATCGCACGACTACGCGGTATCTGCTCATTCCCACCCAACCACCCGGACACTACCAATACGGACCCATCCGACCCATTATTGCCCCACCACTACAGCTTCCACCGCCACCCATGATGCCTTCACAGCCTCGCTTAGCCCCAATTCCGGACGGCATAAAACCACATCGACAACCTTACCCAAAAACTGGTACTCGCGGCCTCCGCAACCTTAACCGTCTGTACAAGGCTCTGCGTATGTACATTCAAGCGGGTGTGGAAGATGGGTTGAGCCATGAGAATGTTTTGTGGGTATTAACAAAATGCCACGAGAAGTTTCTGAAGAACTCACAGGCGAAAGCGAAGCAGGAGAGAAAAGTGGATGGGTTGGCCAAAGGTGCGGCAAAGGCAGCTGATGCAGCTGCTGCCATGAATAGAGATCGTAAACGCTTGACCATCTGCCTGTCAATGTTCTGTGAGCAAGATGCTGACACAGCTGCAGAGCTTCTTGCCGCACGTGCCGATCTAGAAGAGGATAAATCTGATGCTTCAACTACTGCTCAGAGAGCCGCTGAGACAGTAAGCGATGACCACGAAGAGGAAAAGGCTGATCACTGGTCGATATCTCTGATATCTCCTTCCACAGGGCAGCCATCGAGGCCCAAATTTTCGACTGGAGCTTCGGTAGCACTTGTCAACTCAGACCAAGGTAGCAAAGTCACAACCACGCATCATCTATCTGCCCCTGACATGAAGAATATAGCATCAGATGTCCCGAGACACCTTTCCTGCCCTCCCAATCTGACGACCGCCCGCGACTCAAACGAGTGTGGCCGTGTAACCACGAAATGCATCTCAGCCGTCGCGCGGCAGTCAGCCTACAAAGCAATGGGTAAATGTGACAGCCTTCTCATCGCCTCATGCATCGAACATGAGAGTAGTGGCAACCAGGACGGTGACCAAAAGAGGACGACATCATCAACAGTCAAAAATGATGGTCAGGTGCTCGTCGCGGTGGGTCACGACGATGACATGATGGGAGTCCAGAGATTGGATGAACGAGGCGTCACAAATGATGTTGCAGAGAAAGGGCAGGCTTGCGTCGTTACTGACGACGGCGATCACGATTCGTAAAGTGGGAGAAAACGACAAAAAGACCGTTGTGCCTGAAGTTTCAGCTGTCGAACTGTGAACAGCTTTTGCTGCTGTTTGAGATTTTGAGATGGTCTTTCTCGGCCGTGCAATGTGGGTTGGATTGGAGATGGGAAAGAAAAGCTTGTTGAATTGGACACTGGAAGCTCCTAATACAGATTGGTTGCATTTTAGAAAGCGAAATCAGCAGAAATACCTGGAAGACTCATCGAACGGTGGTGCTGCAGATTCTTGTTCGTGCAAGTTAGGGAGGGGTTATTATCTGTATAGAGCAGAACGAATTGAATCTTGTTGAGGGCAGACTTCAAGACTTGGGCATCCTACTCAACAGCAAAGTCTAATTTGTGCGGGCGCATCTTCTCATTCTATTTGCTTGTTCTTGTGTTATTCCACAGACTTCTCACTTCCACAGTCTGTACCCATTTACCGCCGCTCCAATCCTCCCAGACCGTAAAGTAAACTGTCTTCGTCTCACCTTTCGCCAACCAAAATCCATTCTCTGACCAATATCCTGTAACTGCATTGGTCTGATAATTTAGCCATACCCATGCGGCAGTAGCCTTGGTGGCTGTTATGTCGAATATGACTATATTACTCGTTTCACTACCTTGGATGCTGGCAGTCCTGCCATGGGCGGCTGGAGTCTGTACCAGTACAAGGCCAGGATCTGGCAGTGTCGTGTTCGCCAATGAACCAGGGACGGTGAAAAACGATGTGTGGAGATACACTTCTCCCATAAATCTCCCAAGCACCGACAGTCGCAGAATAGCGTTCGTGGGAAGGTGGCCTTTTGCCTGGAGACTCTCGATGAGATTCGAGTATCGAAAGACTTGAGTAGAATTGATTGGGCCCACTTTAACCGTGGCAATCTGGCTGGCATTGCGAATGTAAGGCTGCTCGTAATTTGGACCTTCTGCTTTGATAGAAAGCGGCTGCCCATTCCAATCGAACCAGTCTAAAGTCGCCGTTGCGACGACCTCCCTCGATAAATCAGATGTGACCCAGACTTGAAGTTCATACGTGCTGATATTGTAGTATCCATAGCCAATCACTGGCCGATAAATATCTTTTGCAGCATAGTAAATGAGCTTCTGGCGTCCAGTTGCTTCGATGGAACTCCAGGTTGGCGCAACCCACAGGTCCTCAAGCTGCCAGTACAAGCTCCCCAGCTGTCTTTCCGGCAGCCCCGATCCACGCCGATAGAAAGCTATTTGGTGCTGGTAAAAGTCTGCTTGGAACACTTGAGTAGCATAGATCCAAGCGCTGAAATTGGCCGCAGGGCTAGAAAGCTGAGGGGTTGGATACCAGAGCCGGACAGCATCTGTCATCTCAGCGATCCCGGCAAGGGAGCGCTCAGTGATCGTTTTATTGGAGATGCCGAAAGGGTAATGACGATTGTGATGGACCACTGCTGGAGAAGTGAGGTAGAATTGATCTGGAGTTACTTCAGTCTCCCAAGATTGCAGTGACGGCATGGAGTGAAATCCAAACTCGTTAGCGAAGCGTCCTATTGGATAACTACTCAGGTTGAAAGCTTGCGTAGCATCATAGTTGTAATAATCCGTATCAGAATATATGGCTTCCGTACTAGAGCGATTTTCATAACGTGGGAGCTGTGGCCGGGTGGAATTGAAATCTAGTCTTAAATAGCCGTTATAGGTAGAAGAAGGAATGTAACTTATGGAGCGAGTATTTGCATAGACGCATTTGATTAGGATTTCTTCGAAGACGAGCTGATATTGTAGCATAATTTCCTTCGGACTGGTCGCGTTAAAGAAATATGCGAGTTGAATTTGTTCTAGCTCGTTTCCGCCTACCCACACCGCCAAGCTGGGGTGGTTGTTTAGGTGCCGAACGTTGTAGTATACCTCCGCCTCGTAGTTAGCGAGATAACTTTGGTCAGTAGGATATTCAGCATCGGAAAACTGGAATTCAGACCACAGGAGGATGCCCATCTCATCCGCCATATTGTAGATCCAATCTGCAAGATAAGCTCCAGATGACCACACTCGCAGCATGTTTTGATTGCCTTTCACGACGAGCTCGAAAAGTCGGCGAATCCTGGTCTCGTTTGCTCGAGGCCAGAAAACATCCGGAGGTACAAAATTGCTTCCTTTACAATAAATTTCATCACCATTAATCTCGAAATGCCAGTTAGATCCAGGCGCAATACCGGCAGATTGTTGTACCTCAGTGACAGGATTAAGATTTAGCACGATCGTCCTGAATCCCACCCGCCGCTCAATGGCGGTAATTTCATTCTTATCACCATCTATAACGTCAATTCTAGCATAGTACAAAGGTTGCTCGCCCAATCCGCTTGGCCACCACAGCTGAACCTTCGAGTCGTCGATGGTCGTGCTTCCAGTGATAGTCATATTTGAGATATATACTCCACATAAAAGCCTTTTGAGAATCGTGTTGTTGTGTACATCGGTCAATGTCAATTGTAAACTTGCTCCATTCGGCAATTCACCTATAAAGTCCAAACTAGCGTTAAACACCCATGGTACGATTTGGCTTGGAGGCATATTATTCAGCTGGCCCTCACGATAGATATCTATCAGCGTATTCGTCACGTATACAGGACTTTGACATGTCAGCTGGACAGCATAGATAGGTCGCCAGGGTCCTGCAGGTACGAGGGAAGGTGACCAGTCCCACCCGAAATCGTTCTGCTCCTTTCGAGCATAAATTTTGCAACCAAGCTTGTTATCTGCAGAGCAGCTGTTGATCTCGTTCCATTTTGCTTCATATGGTCAGTTACGACTCTGAACAAGAAGTCGTAAGTCGGGGATCTCACGCTGTGCTCGTGAGCTTGTGCTCGTGGCATAAGCAACTTCTGCAGCGGAGAAGAATGCGACGGATAACCTGGGCTCTGTACAGGAGTCCAACGCAGAAGTCACATCAAAAAGGTATTGCCGAAATTGGTTGTTAGTTTTCCCAATCGTTTTGTTGCAAATCTCTATTGATGTGAACGTATCCAACCCTTCAAATACAAGCCAGATTTGTGAGCCATCATCACTAGAATGCAGACCGGCAAGTATTGGAGAGGTATAGGTCCAGTTCGTCATCTGAACCCACTCCTCAATGCTGTCATTGAAGCCATAGAGCGGATCAGCAATTACACCAGCACTGTAGAGATCCTGATATTGTTCCGAAGGTAACTGAGCTGGAACAGATATGCTATGATTTGCATTATGAAGAATCCAGCCAGAGAGATCGCTAAGATTGACGACTCGGTGAGCGCTGCACACGAACGGCAAAAAAGTCAGTGCTAATGCGCGCGCAAACAGAGCACAATTCTCAGGTTGGATCGGATAATAGCAGGCATTCGGGACAGACTCAGAAATCAAGTTCCTGGCTGCAATTGAGAAGAGAAGGACTCACGGGGAAAACGCGACAGGAGGCGCAAAATCCGTCAATGGGCTTAGAGAACCCTGGATCTCCATACAGTGCAATTTGAAGGATTCGAGGCCAACAATCGAGATGAATACTTGACTCAGGTAGGCTCAAAATGCACTCGCTCGCCGTCTTACTTCATCATGATCTCGATTGCTACGCAAATTTATTCCTCTGATAAAGTTGTGCGTTGATCAATATCGTATTCGCGCTCGTACAGCCAACATGCATCAATTTGAGATTCTTGCACCCTGCTCTTCCGGGCAGCAACACATGTCCGACGTGGAGGAGGCAACGCCCTTGCTACTGAATGATTTCGCACTTCACGAAGAAGGATGGCCAAAGAGCACTCATATTGAGAGGTGGGGTTAGAGGACGAGGATTGTCCGTGCTCAAGCCGGGGAAAACACGCGCTACACGTCGACGCGTTCAGGAACGCGCTTCTCCTCTTCAAGTGTCGGCCAGCCGCTATGATAGATACACCACCTTCTCACTGAGAGTGCCGAACCAAGGTTAAAGAGACCATCATGTCCCTCAAACGCAAGGCAGCCGATTTAGCAACCGATGCTGCGAAGAAACCGAAAGCCAATGGGTCCATTACTGCTTTCTTCGGTCAACCCAAACCCAATCCATCCACCTCTTCGACCAATCCATCCCAGCCTACCTCGTCTCCCACTGCATCGGAGACACAGCCGGTCAAGTTCGACAAGGACGCCTGGGTTGCCAAGCTCACACCGGAGCAGAAAGACTTACTGAAACTAGAGATCGAAACGCTCCACGAGAGCTGGCTCGCCGCGCTGAAGGATGAGGTCACGAGCAAAGAGTTTCTCGATCTGAAGAGATTCTTGAAACGAGAAGTGGAAGCGGGCAAAAAGATCTTCCCTCCGAGCGAAGACATTTACAGCTGGTAGGGCAATCCCGGCTGTTGCCAACGGTCTCCGAGTTCCATACTAACATCAAGCCTGAAGGTCTCGTCATACGCCACTGCCCTCGGTCAAAGCCGTCATACTCGGCCAAGACCCATATCATAACTACAATCAGGCCCATGGCCTGTGCTTCTCAGTTCGTCCGCCCACCCCTGCTCCACCATCTCTTGTCAACATCTACAAGGCTCTCAAGCGGGACTATCCAGACTTCAAAGCCCCGCCTAATAATGGTGGCCTTCTGACACCGTGGGCCGACCGAGGTGTGCTGCTGCTGAATACGTGTCTCACTGTCCGTGCACACGAGGCCAATAGTCACTCTAAGAAGGGTTGGGAACTCTTCACTCAGAAGGTCATTGACACCGTGGCAAAGAAGCGAACGAGAGGTGTTGTGTTCGTTGCCTGGGGCAAGCCTGCGCAAGATCGTTGCGCCAAAATCAACAAAACCCGCCATCTCGTACTTCAATCTGCTCATCCAAGCCCCTTGTCAGCTGCAAGGGGCTTCTTCGACGGGGGACATTTTAAGAAAGCAAATGAATGGCTGAAGACTCGCTATGGTGATGATGGAGTAATTGACTGGAATCTTGATGTCTCCCCAGAAGACGCTGGGGTCTAAACCAGTGTGCTCTTCATGTAACTGTAACCGATTCAAGAAGCGAACAAGTAGGGCGTTCCGGCGTTGGATTACCATGACCCCATTTTTCCCAGCCTCTCTAAGAGGTTGTGGGCTAGTATGTTGCACAGAAGCTTTCAGTTGAACTGAGTCTACAGTACAGGGGTATCAGAACGTAAATCATTGCTCTCGTTCATCTTAATTCTCTCAAACTCCAAATCGCGACTCCTTCGCCCCTTCGCCACATCCAACAAATTGAAATCAGACGCGCTGCTCATACCACTTTCCGCGAAATCGCACTGGTATTAATTGACCCTCTGCATGCTTTGCTTCTCTCTCAGAAAGAGCAGACGAAATTCGCTGACTCCTTCGTAAACCCAGACGATCGAAATTCGGTTCATTGTCTGGGATGTCATCTTTATTGCTGTAACCGAAAATCTCGAGAAGAGCGCTGCCACTGCTAGTATAAGTCAATGATGAAGCTGTGTGTATGTTCTCTCCGTTGTTCGGATCTTGGCACAGCAATCCGCTGTCGATGGCAAGATCTAGAGTGGTCTCCAGGTGGCTTCCTGGCGTCGAAGTGATCGCTTCCAGTTCCGATAAACTGACCGAGCCTATCGTTGGAATTGCACAGGTGATTCTCTGAATCAGACTGGCTGTCTCGTTTTCTCGCACCGCACTGAGCTTCATCTCTGCTCATTGCTTGACCTACGCGAGTTGAAAGCTCTCATTGGCGGGTTGCAGACTATATGCTATCTGTATGACTGACTGGCCACTCGGGAACCAGAGATATATATATGTTTTGTTTTATAATCGCTGCTCCATGAAGCTGCTTTTGATACTACAGCGAATGCAATGGCCAAGCTACATGGAGGCTCCGTGGAAGGATTCGGCTGCAATTCCACAAGCCGATCCGTGCAGCACATTTCGATGAATCACCTGCAATAATGCATAACCTATTGGAACGTAACATATCATGGCTTTCCTGTAAAGTTCTATCTCAGTAATTTTTGAAGGAGCAAGCATGGAGCTCCACGGAATGTCCGCCTTTATTCCTTCACCCAAAAGATCCTACATATAAGGAAGCATATTTTCTCTTTTTTTCCCATTGATTTTCAAAACTCTCATAGGATTGCTAAATTGGATTGCAGGGTCATCGATATCTACTGTATTCGTGTCTCTAACAACTATAGCAACTTCTGCAGCATGGAAGCTACCATAACCCGTGTAACTGAAACCATTGAGATAATCGTCATCCGCACGCTCTTGTACCTTGAAGTCTTGGACGCTATACCCGCTAAAGGGTCAGTCAGCCTAACAGACATCGCATCGGCCACATCTGCACAACCTTCTTTGCTAGAACGTCTGCTGCGCACTGTTGTCGGTACCGAAGGTTTGTCCAAAACAGAGAATGGCGATTATTCCCATACACCCGAGTCATTGACGTACACTCTTGGTGGTGGAGCTTTTCTGGAGATGTTTCATGATAAGGTCGTGATCCCATTCTCAATTTTCCCAGAATATCTGGAAGCAAAAAGGCACAATTTGGGGTTGGTAGAACCAGGTAATGCACTACGCATTTCTTTTTACTCCTATACAGCTTACAAATCCTGTACAGGTGGCAAAAAAAGCTTCACTCACAACCAGTTTACCTGGCGTTTAGGTAAAGAAGGAAAGACCCATTTCGAGATTGCGGCAAAGGACCCAGAGCATAGACTATGATGATTCAAGAGGATCTTCGGCTCTACAGCGGCTAAAAATCAGGCTTTTCACCGGGGTCTACGACTTTGATCGTCTTACGACACCCGATGATCCAGATAGGATTGTTCTTGTTGATGTAGGAGGCGGACAGGACCATGAGATCACCAAGATCCTCGAAGTGCATCCGAATATCAGGCCTGAGCAATGCGTCCTTCAAGATCGGAAAAAAGTCATTGCCAGCCCTCGCGAGGAGAGTGGCCTTCCTTCCGGCGTCAAATGCATGGTGCACGACTTCTACACCCTGCAACCTATTGAGAAGGCAAGAGCATACCATTTCGGGGCCATAGCCTATGACCTCAGCGATATCAACTTGGTCAAAATCTTGACCCAAATCTGTCCTGACTCAAAAGTCCTCATTTCCGAGCAGGTGGTTCCTGAAAGAGGGGCGTCAGGGTTTGTAAAATTGATGGATATGGGAATGCTGGCTAATGGAGGCAAGGAGCGAACAAAAGAGAATTTGCAGGAAGTGCTTGATGAAGCGGGCTTGAAGATCGATCGTATTTGGAAAGCAAAGGAGGGCTATTTTAGTGTCATTGAGGCCCGCTTCAAGTAGAACTATGTCAATCATGATCAGCCGCTGAATGATGAGCATGATTATCTTCCAAGAGCAAGTATACCGTTTGACTTTGAGGTTCGGGCAATAAATGTCTATGGTTCAGCCGTTAATTGTTCTTGTTCTCATGTGATAAATACATAGCAGCCTCCAATATGAGCGCGCAACTCGAAAAGCCAGTCGATGTGCTAGTATATGAAATTATTTGCAGACAAAAATCTGCAAATGAAATAAGAACTGAAAGCAAGTAGAATTAGTTCCTTTAGGAATTTCCGCCGCAAATATCTAGTCTGCTCAGCCCGCGCATAATCGCCGGCAGGTGTCGGATAGCATTGCGCGATTCAAAGACGCTTTGCTTCAATTTCCCCCTTTGTGGATATCAAAAACATCAGTAATGAGTTGTCGAGAACCAATGTATCGATATTGTAATCTCGAATTTGATGTGTTCGGGATCAGAATTTGTTGAAAGCATCGTTAAATTTAGAGTCTTCTAAGTCAGAATTCTCAAGACATGACGCATTCAACAAGAAGTTAATCCAAAATGCCGTGGATAGCGTAATTTACATCGGGAAGCATGTAGATTCTTCCTGAGAAACTTGTCTCTCGTCCTCTAAGCACATGGAAAAAGTAAAGTTGAAATAATTCGGATATGAAGCCCGTGAAAATAGCGAGCATATTGGGAACACTTAGCTCTGTCTCTACAGCAATTGCCGAGCCCGTGTGCTCACGATCCTGGTTGAGATTCAACAATTGAGTAAACCATGTACAAGGAATACAAAACTTAGGTCGAGCCCTAATGGCCTTGCAGCATGCTCTGCTATGGAGCTGATCTTGCAAGTACCGTTTGAGAGCTAATTGCACATACCCACTATATCTCAAACCTGACACTTTCGGTGAGCTCATATAAGGTGTTTGAACTACGGAGAACCGATTGGAGATAATGGGTATCTTGGCAAAACCGTCGCGAGTAATGGTAAGGAGTGCATCGGCACCGCTTCTAACACGGACAAGAACGCGAACGTGAACTGTTATAGAGTTGCAAGAGGCCAGCTGAAATGGCAATCCATACCACTAGCTCACATAGCTGATTTGAAAATTTCATGTCACCTACTCAGTGTATCCCAGCGAAGTGAGCTCTTTCCTGACCTGATCCTCAGTCCCTATCTTCAAAATCTGGGTGCCTTCCAGACTTTCGCCTCCAGCCTGCCTCATTTTTAGATCATCGATCGCACGCAATTTCTTCAGTAAAGACCGAATTTTTTTCTCCTGCGGCGACCCCGCACCTGGGCTCGTCACCGTGAGACCCGGCGCATTGAATGTGGCAGCATTCGAGGGTGGCATGCCGGTTTTGCCATCAACGACTGGCTTTTTAGGCACAGGAGACGATGCATTGATCGTTGGACCCCGCTGCCTACTCCCATCACGTTGTTTCGATTGAGGCCGCGGTGAGTCGTAGCCGGACTTTGACCGACTCCTTGGTCGCTCCCTACGGTCAGGGCTCCTGTTAGAGGTACCATTCGCAAGCTCGCCGTTATCAGATGGTGCCGCCAATCCAGATGCTTTGGCCTCCGCATCCTTCGCCTTCTTAGCCTCACGCTTCTTCTTATTCTTCAACGCAGCCTTGCTAAGATTTTCATCGCCATCTTGCGTCAGGCTGACGCCACCACCCGGCACTGCACCAGGTGGCAGACGAGGCTCCACAGTTTCGGAGCCTGGGACAACGCGACGCGGAGCACGATATCCAAACCCATTGGCCTCAGGCTCCTTCCCAGACATCATATCCCGCACGAAAGCAGCTCCACCTTCATCCTCACGTTTAAAAGCAAGAGGCGTTGCTGTTCCGCGAGCGCCTGGTGGGCGGTATGCACCAGTGGGTTTGGACGGTGTCTTCTTTTTGCTGAGATGTTCGAGGGCGGATGCATGTGGAGTTCCCACTGGGTTTAGCGGGTCTTCCAGGGGATGTTGAAGTGTCGTCTGGGGACGCCAGACCACATGATATAATTCATGCATATCTTCATTGTACATCAACCCGCCACCAACGTGCCAAATGCGGATGCCATTATCGACACGCAATCTGGGACTAGTGGTCGCAGTGAGAATATGTTTTCCGTCTGGACTCCATTCACAGATACTTGCATTGCTGGCTTCAATCGTAGATACCTTTTCATAGTTCTTTTCTAGGTCATAGATATCCATCTGCCCGGCAAGATTTCCGAATCCTGCCACGATCACAAATCGGCCATGTGGTGAGAAGAGAATTGTGTTCCTAGGGCCCAGGCTGAAACTGTGTTGAGCAATGGCCCGCACATTGAATATTGTTGTCTTCGCTGGCATGTAGCCATAGACGACGCCAAATTCTTTGGAGTTTGGAGACCAAGTGACGTCGTGGATCGGCCCTTCCTTGTCAAGCTGGATGCGAGAGTCAAAGCCACCATTGGCGCTGAGGATGTACATGTTAGTCTCTCCATAGTAGCTCTTGTTACTTTTATCAACTTCAGTCTGTGCCAGCACGATCAAGCTGGTGCCATGCTGATTCCACTTCAGCTGAACTTTATCACCCTTAAAAAAAGTCTTTTGTGACACCGGATGAGCAAATTGTGGCACGTTGAACACTTTCACACACGCGGGCTGTCCCTTACGCTCAGGCACGAAGACTGCAACCGAATGAGTCTTGCCAGGAGAAAGAGCAAAATCCTGAACGCCTTCTACACGTAGCTTGTTCCATACCGTACTGAGGTCCTTGCTCTTGTAAAATTGCACTTCGTTGTTGACACAACGCGCGCAAAACTCCTCATCGGAGGTGTACTGCAAATTCCATCCAGTCTGACTTTTCTGGACGAATTGGCCGACTACTTCTCTTTCGCCGCTCTCACTTGCTTGCTCGTCGATGGTCCTCCAGACTTTCAAATTTTTCGTAGCATTCCCTTCCTCATCTTTAGATGGTCTTTGCCACGTAATGATATATGTACCGTTGTGAGAGAAGCCCAACTCGAAGACGTTCTCCGCGGGAAGTTCGGTGATAATATGTCCTTCGGAGGCTTCCACAACGGTGACCTTCTCTGGCGACGCCCAGGCGAAGAAGCGGCCATCTGGTGAATAGACACAGCATCTTAGGTTGCCTTCAGGGACGTTGAAGCCGGGAAGGCGTTCATACACAGGAGCACAATCAATTATACCGATGTGCTTCGACGTGCGATCTATCCACAACGCGTAAGTATCACAAAAATAACAAAGCGTAGATACAACGCAAAGTAATCATACATGCAAGCTGAGTGGGTTGGGCCATCGTGCTGGGGTTGGCGCACCCAATACAGGGACCGTCTTCGCACAGGAGGCGTCGTCGCTCGAGCGAATGAGAAGGGCAGCGATATGCGGCTCTTTAGTGCGCCTTTGAGGGAACTGTGGCTGATTCACAGGCAGTGCACCTGCTCGCTAACGACTGAGTTAGATAACTAAATCCACCTCAGTGGGAGTAACTTGGCAGCAGTGCAGGGACAGCTGAAGCGCAGCAGGTGGCCATGCGAAAGGGTGCGAAGGCGTCGTTGGGCGAGACAAAGCATCCGCATCTTTTTAAGGGCCGGGCGATTTTCGGTACCCGGCTCGGGACGTTCCACTCCCATCTTTGCGTCATAGCGGACGCCTAGATTAGCGGCGGCATTGGGAACCTCAGCCTCTTTCCACATCACATGTAGGTATCCTCTTCGTCACAATAATTTATACAGACCAAGGACGCAGTCGGGTGACATAAAATCGATAATTCCTAAACAAGCCGAAGACATACCATGTCTGTTTGCGATGCGGACACTGATAATTCATAAAGAACTGACAATATGGCCAATTTACACCGTATATTACCCTATTCAATGAACAATTTACGATACGTTAAAGTAAAAACAATTACATGGACACATTATTACTTATGTTGTATCATTTTGGCTCAACGGCTGTTATCGTTACCATCTTTAGCATACTTACCATTGGACCTCTTCTAAAGCATGGAACAGCTTGCAAAAGAATTCTTGAGTCGGAAAATTTTGAGTTCACACATAAACTAGGCACATACATGATTCAAACATGATAATCTACATTATGAGAGCATGCAGACTTGCCTTGAGTGGTCCATAAATGTTCTGATGATATATTGAAAAGGGGTTGATGCGCAAGCTCCATTCATAATTTTGGAATTCAACTTTGCCAATTCAATTTTGACAGTCCTGCTGTCCGTATTTATTAACTTCGTTGATTCCCACCCAGCTTACAAACATAATTGTCAGTGAAACATAATATGGTGCCTTAGCACACCACCTCAGTAGTCAGACTCGGACTCGACATGCTGAGGTCGCCAGGTCTTCAGACTATCAGGTCCAAACCCTTCCCACGGTCCAGCTCATGAGAGAGCCTTCAAATCAAGCTGCTGGGTCTTTCACCGTTATCATGATTGCCCAAAAAAAGTGTTCTTGATTTCTCATTGGATAGCGCGGACTGACAAACAGCTTTGCTAGTTTTGCATGCTTTCCCATTCCTAGTTGGAAGCTAATTGGATCTGAGCCGGGAATCATTTTGAATTTAGGCAGAAGGAATGCCTATGCCGGGTGAAATCAATGTAGAGCCCTTGCATGACTGCAGCGGTATATTACCGAATAATTCAGTATGGGCTCTACTCGTTGAAGTAGTGAGCGAAGGATGCACCGGTTGCTAGGGCTGACCACACAATAGAAGTGAGCACCCGAAAGCAAGCCAGGTTGCAGCCGCAAAGATGATAGCCAGTATTAGTTGTACAACCTAACTCTCTGAGCCGCTCGTAATTGCCTGATTCGGATAAATTCCGGAATAAAATTACAATACGATGTTGCAAATATCGCACACCAGCTTTGACCTAAAGGTTTTACATGGTCCCTCAAGGATGTGCTCCTGACATATTTGAGACGCTTCACGTTACTCCTCAACATCTTCGACCTCGCCACCCTTTTCTCGTCCGTTGTCGGTGGTCAGTCCTATGGCAGCCTCGGCTTCCTTCTGGCTGTAAGGCTTCTCCTTTAGCTGGCGCACTCGCCGCTTATGTGGTTTACCCTTAGCGTGCTGTACGAAATTGGCCTCACTTTCAAACCACTTAGCGCACTCCTTGCAATACCACTGTCCGAATCCTGGAAGATCTTCCGGTGCCTTGGTGTCGTGATACTGCTGCAAGTGCTTCTTCGACTGCAGGTCCATGTGAATCTGGTCCAGATCCCGGATCGCAGCATGGCGCCTCGCCTTGCGTTTGCTCTGGATGCAGAGTCAGTGCCACGGTATGATCGAACAGGCGGCTTAGACGCCGAAGACGCACATGTTGACCGCGTATCGCTGGCATCGTTTTGAACCTGTCACCGAAGTCGCTGGTGATTTCAAAAAATTGTTATGCCATAGATGCGATGCCTGCCGCTGTAGGAGAAAATTCTTGGCCTGTGCATCCGGTTTTCGGCGGATGCAAATTTCAGTGCTCTCGGAAGAGCGGCGATGACGAAGATGGGACAGAAGTCGACGTCCGAAATACACAACAGTCGTTGGGTTTGGTCGTTACCCAGATGGGCAAGCACAGCGCTATCGTGCTGGCAAAAAGTTAGGAAGATAGCGGATCAGCATGCATCGTCCAAGAGGTTTATGTATGAGATATAAGTCCAAAAGGTCATAATCGTTGCCGCGGCTGTCGGCTACTCTTGCGTTGCTTTCTGGCCAGTGTCACAGGTCGTGGCATGACTGATAACTAACCTCGGACACACGATTGGCTGTTTTGCAAGCTCCCAATAGCTCTTGTGACGTTTCCCAGCTTCCATCCTCGCTCGTCTTTACTTCAACCACGCCGTCTCAACAGCACATATAAGGACCGCCCGACCTCCACCCGGTTGGCTTTGAGCATTACCACTCCAGTCCGACGCAGCCAATTTACCCGGTGAACATGTTGTCGGCTCGGGCAGCAGCGCGGCAGCTGGTAAGCTTTTCCATTGTTTCTTTCCACAAACCTCTTGAACCTACGACAGTCGAGCATCCAATCGCTATGTACTAACCACGTTGACCACAGCCGCGTGTGCTTGGCCGTCGCACCTTCGCTACGCCCGCCGATGCGCCCCTCACCAAGAAGGTCGAAATGACCAACTGGGAGAAAGGCCATTTCATCAATTATGCCAAGATGAACGAGAATCTGAATGTGGTGCGGCAACGGCTGAACCGCCCACTCACCTACGCAGAGAAGGTGCTTTACTCCCACCTTGATGATCCCCACAACCAGGAGATCGAGCGAGGCAAGTCATACCTCAAACTTCGGCCTGATCGAGTGGCCTGCCAGGATGCCACTGCTCAGATGGCCATCTTGCAGTTCATGTCGGCCGGTATGCCCAGCGTTGCAACTCCAACCACTGTGCACTGCGACCACTTGATTGAAGCCCAGATTGGCGGTGAAAAGGACTTGGAGCGAGCACAGCAGATCAACAAGGAGGTGTACGACTTCTTGTCAACATCCTGCGCGAAATACAACATTGGCTTCTGGAAACCGGGTAGCGGCATCATCCACCAAATCGTGTTGGAAAACTACGCTTTCCCGGGCGGTTTGATGATCGGCACCGACTCCCATACGCCGAATGCCGGCGGTCTTGGTATGGCAGCCATTGGTGTTGGGGGTGCTGACGCTGTCGATGTCATGGCAAACCTGCCTTGGGAGCTCAAAGCACCCAAGATCATTGGTGTCAGGCTCACGGGTGAGATGAGTGGATGGACTGCGCCCAAAGGTATGTGCAATTTGTACATTCGTTGTCCACTCCGCTAAGATGGCTGTCAGATATCATTTTGAAGGTCGCCGGCATCCTTACAGTGAAAGGCGGTACCGGCGCAATCATTGAGTACCATGGCCCAGGTACGAATGGACTTAGTTGCACCGGCATGGGAACGATTTGTAACATGTAAGAGCCCTGTTTTTCTCCTGGCGATCAAAGTGCTAATCTTTTCCATCACAGGGTACTTAATGATCCTTCCGGTATTGAATTGCTCTTCAAGTGTTAACAAGATTTTTCAGGGTGCGGAAATCGGAGCCACTACCTCCATTTTCCCGTTTAATGATCGCATGTATGACTATTTGGTTGCCACAAAGCGCAAGGCTATTGGTGACTTCGCACGTTCATACGCTGCCGAGCTACATGAAGACGAGGGGGCTGAGTACGATGAGCTTATCGAGATCAACCTCAGCGAATTAGAGCCGCATATCAACGGTCCCTTCACTCCAGATCTTGCCACGCCGATCAGCAAATTCAAAGAGGCAGTCAAGGCGAATAAGTGGCCAGAGGAGCTGAAAGTTGGTCTGATTGGATCTTGCACAAACTCGTCGTACGAAGACATGAGTCGCGCTGCATCGATTGCGCAGGACGCTTTGGATCACGGCGTCAAGGCGAAGAGCGTTTTCACCGTCACTCCCGGGTCCGAGCAAATCCGTGCAACCATCGAACGAGAGTAAGTAAATTTCCGCCTCCGCAGGATCTCCATTATAGCAAAACAGAAATATAATAACGTATCGGCAGTGGCCAGCTGAAAACGCTGGAGGAATTCGGCGGCCTCATTCTCGCTAACGCCTGCGGTCCTTGCATCGGTCAGTGGGACCGTCGAGATGTGAAGAAGGGTGAGCCCAACTCAATCATCTCTTCTTATAATCGAAACTTCACAGGCCGCAACGACGCCAACCCGGCAACGCATGCTTTTGTGACCTCGCCCGATATTGTTGTTGCGATGACTATTGCTGGTGACCTCAACTTCAACCCGTTGACCGACACCCTCAAGGATAAGGATGGCAAAGACTTCAAGCTCAAGCCGCCAACTGGCGTTGGCCTACCTGCAAAGGGGTACGATCCAGGTCGCGACACCTATCAGGCTCCCCCAGAGGACCGAGCATCTGTACAAGTTGCAGTCTCGCCAACATCTGACCGTCTTCAGATCTTGGAGAAATTTCCGGCTTGGGATGGCAAGGACGCCCTTGACATGCCAATTCTAATCAAGACAAAGGGTAAGACGACGACGGACCACATCTCAATGGCTGGCCCGTGGCTCAAATACCGTGGACACTTGGATAACATTTCGAACAACATGCTGATCGGCGCTATCAATGCTGCCAACGGGGAGGCGAACAAAGTGAAGAATATCACAACCGGCGAGTTCGATGCTGTGCCAAACACCGCGCGCGACTATAAGCGCAAAGGCATTAAGTGGGTTGTCATTGGCGACTGGAACTACGGCGAAGGCTCATCTCGCGAACACGCTGCACTGGAGCCAAGACATCTGGGGGGTCTCGCCATCATCACTAGGTCATTCGCTCGTATTCATGAGACCAACTTGAAGAAGCAGGGCATGTTGCCGCTCACTTTTGCAAATCCTGATGATTACGACAAGATTTCACCGGATGACAAAGTCGACTTGATGTGCACTGAGCTAGCTGTTGGCAAGCCAATTACTATGAGAGTACACCCAGCGAATGGTGACAAGCCATTCGACGTTATGTTAAATCACACTTTCAACGAGGGCCAGCTCGAATGGTTTAAGAATGGCTCGGCACTGAACACAATGGCGAAGCAGCAGCACCAACACTGAGCTGTTTGCATGGTTGGTAGAGTTATTATACTGCTGGAAACCGTGTCTTGCCGCATCAAGCGATGTGGTATCAGATCGTACATGTTGGAGGTGTCAGCAACAACTGGGAAGGGTTGGGGAAGCATTGTGCATAAATTGTGACTTATTAGGCGTGCCTGTGTCATTATCTCCAATTAATATCCTTTTCATAATTTTCATTTTGTCGATTCAAAACCCCTCTCAAATTTAACCGCTGTAGGCTGTCACAGGTTCTCCTACTACGCCTGTCTCTTCACCGCTGTGGTACTCATCTGTACTTTAAACATAAGCACATTTTTGCGAGAGTATTTGAACTCTTTGAGCACATGCGGCCACTCGGAGGCGATATTAGCGCTCTCAAATGATCACATGCCGTTCGCGCTTATAATGCCTCAGGCAAATATCTTGGCATTGAAACCCACGGAAAATCCCACACTTTTCATGCAGTCGAAGCCGAAGATTACGGCAACACTGAATTCCTACTTCAACTCACAACTGCGTGAACAGCACCATGGCTAGTAAGCAAAACAGACTTGATGGACATTGGAAGCTTCTAATTGCTTACACTCGGTAGAATCAAAGAACTCGTCTCAACACAACCAGTCAAAGAAGGCTCACCGGAACGGGTACGAAGACACCCTCCTTTACAAAAAGTTTCTTTCTCCCAAATTTATTAGCGAGTGCGGTCGTCTTTTCAGAAAGAGCAATATGTTAAAAAATTTGATAGAATGAAACACCGCTGACACAGAGGGTAATTCAGAATCAAGAAGCCAAAGACTCACAGATACCCTTCGCTCAAAGGCACCGACCCCAAGTTCAGGAGAAATCACAGGCATGCGCTGCACGGGACCATGAAGGCTTTGGTACGCGCAATTAGAAAGCGTTGATTTGGATACAGGCATAAGCTGACTGCCATGCAGAAGGAGCTAAAGGAAGGCAAGCGTGACACGGTGTGAGATTGGGTTGAGAGTATTTAAAATGGAGAAATAGCATCTGATGAAGTTGGGACAGTTCTGAACCACTTCAATCACATATGCTTTACTGCTAGCGAGCCGGCTGGCAGTGAATTGATCTGAAAGTGATGATGGAGTTTGTGTACTTGGCTCACTCACATTTTGAGCGTTTGATATTTCGCAGGACCTCCATCTCCAGTAACGTTAAAAAATGGCATATGTGTGTACAGCGCCTAGCTTTGCCATGCAATGGTGTCTGAAGGAATAGTTAACGTGCCAAGATCGAGTATTGAGCCAGCTCATTACCAAACACGAACGCTGATGCCCACTCGGCGTTTGTGCATGAAGAGTTGGTGACATTCCCTTTGATGGCGAAAGAGTAAGCACTCGCAATCACACTCCAAAGGCTTTGACTTCTGTGAAAGCGATGTCTCAACGGACGAATTCCACGAAAATGTCGAGACAAGCGAAGATAGCAAAGATGTCAGGTATTTGTTGTAGGCGTGTCTTAGATTGATATCTACAATCATGTGGATGAAATGCAGACGAAGTAAGGTAATGCATGTCATCCTACTTGTATTTAATCTGAAATTCTAAAGTACTATCAAGAACAGAAGGAAGCATGCGAACGATTGCCCTGCCGACCGGACGTTCCTTCCTTTTTTTTTTTGTCTTTACCGTCGTTTCGACATCACTGCAACTCCATTTCAACTTTTCAAACTCACACTTCATGCTTTCCGTCCCTTTTCGGCTCCCTGGAACCCCCCTCCAAACTACATAAAGATCAGAGACCAGCATAGCATGTCTGACGTCCAACAATGGCGACGCATGATCCAGCCAGTACGTGTGCGGACGCCAGCAGCAATAGACATCGAGGAAACCGATAACTTTAATTCGGCACTACCGACCACCCCCAAAATCAGTCTGAAGCCAAAGTTCTCCTCTTACTTCGTGAGTCATGGGAATTCTGCAGTTACTACTGCAAAGGTTGAGCTGCCCACTCCTCCATTCGATGAAACTTCCAGCCCACGTTTGCCAACTTGGGCCAACGATGAAGTATTCCCCACTCCCAGCGCCGAAGGCATGATTGACAGTATCATGTGCAGGCTGATGTCGGATCCATACACAGCTCTTGAGCCTAGATTTAACGGAATGCTGTTACACATTTTTGAAGCATTCCGTAACATCAACGTGGAAAAGATAGATCTCCAAGCTCAAGTCCACCAAGAGGTGACTCGGTTTCGAGCATTATTCAAACGGTTTCATGAAGCCCAAAAAGAATGGGCTGATGAGCGCGAAGATTTCAAGACGGAAGTCAAACGGCTAGAGGTTCTGCTATCGAAGGGAAAACGTGGCGTGGCAGAAGTAACACTTGCTCGACAAGATAGCCGGCTACGTCAGAAGGAAGCCGATAGGCGCAGCAGGGCGGACGAGCATGGCCTGGAAGTGATCTTTGACATGTTGGAGAAGAACAAGCGCTGGAGTAGCCAAAGAGGTACGACGCCCGCAATATTTATATCAGCATTTGCTAAAATCAAATTTTTTTTAAAAAAATAATAGCTACATTCAAAGTTCGCCAGCCTTCACCATCAGCAAAGATGAGAAGACTATCGAAGCAGCTCCACTCAAAGAAAATGGATGCCAGCCAGGGCTTGGATCTCCCGGTCGGCACACTTCCAGATGTGGCGCGAAAGACCTTAGCAGACGTTTCTACTCTCGAGGTTGACTTCGCCAGTGAAGGCAACCGTATGGTAGTTCCACGTAAGTCTATATCTGAGCCTAAGACAAGCATGTCAGACGACACTGCGTCAACTTTCAGCTGCATGGGCGATCCATTACCAGATGAAATGCCAGAACGCCTGGTCCGAGCTGTGTCAATCCCGAATCGTACGAACAATGCGTTGCCTACACCGAAAAGCGTCCAAAAACAACCGTCATTGATTTCAAAGGCTTCAGGCTTCTTCCAGAAACTGAGACCTCAAATCAATTTCGACACCGCGGGCGACGCACCAGAAAAGATCGCGCCAAAGGAAGCCCAGATAGCAAAATTTACTACCCGCAGGTTTTCATTCGAAGTTGGTGACGATGCGGGAGAGCCAAGTCCATCACTGGACATTGCATCCATTGCCCCAGAGCGTATTCTTCGAAGCAGCGTATCAATGTCAGCTCTGCCAGAGGTCGGGACACACTCCAACCCCATGCGACAGAGCCTGTCTCCGTTGGCTCAAAGCCCACCGGCTTCTGCATCGCCTTTGGAATATAGACGAGTTTCCAGGATCCCGACACCTGTCTATCATGTCGGTTCATTGGCTCGCCCAAGACGAGAACGAGAGGATTCTGCGTCAAGTCTTTTGACGATAATACGGCATGCGGAAGGTGTGACCAGATGTGCTTCACAATCGAGCTCAATTCTGAGCACTCCATCTGACAACCGGTCGGAATTTATTCAGCGACATGCTGTTGCTGCTGGGAGACTTGCCAAATGGAAGAGAGGTGGGATTGGAAATGGATTACTCGAGCACACGAACGCTCTCCGTGGGAATACAGTTGTAGTGGCTGCACTTCATAATGGGATTCCAGCCTCTGCAGGGAGCGACGGGTGATGGGCAAGAACATACAATTGCAGGTTCTCTCAGATCGAGAACGGCGTGAGAGCACATTATCAGGTTTATTTGCGCTATAACATCGGCGGCAAAAACAGGGACGGCAGAGAAAGGGAAATTCGCGAGTTTTGTATGCTTCACAGTTCCAAATTCTTGACCGCAATCGCACCCTGGCGAAATACATCGAAGCGATCGCACAGCTATCCTGTGCGCAAATGTGGAGCTTGGCTTCTTGGGGGGGGATAAAAACCCTAGAGCGACACCACCGTTTGCCCAATCATTTAGATTGACCGTGGTTGTCTCGTGCCGCAAAGTTACTGGGATTATAAATCCGATTATTCCAGTACTTCGAGTGTTGGGCTCGTCACGTTCGTTCACTTTCAAATTAGCAGCGTTCCCTTCACACTTCCGAGTCGATCGCAACCGCTCTCAGAATGCCTTACCATTCACCATTTGTATAGAAATACTGCAGACTGGCCATTATGAAAATCAAGTCGAATCCGCGGTATAACAATTCACCACTAGTGCAGTCTACGTTTGACGAGAGTTCTAGAGACAAGAGATTAGGCGGCCGCCACTCATTTCACCTCGCGAACGGACTTTGCACCTGCATTAGTGTAATCTCATTCCAATTCACGAAACACTCTCGATCTAATCATGCGTACAGCTGGCATCGAAGCGAGGTTGTCAAGCACACGGTCCTGGTTGTCGCTGCATGATTGCATCACATCGGCTTGGTGGAGAAAGTTGGAGAAATTTGTCGGTATGTGCCGCCACACATGTAATGCGTTCGGCTTGCATACTCTGGCCCACATTCTCGCAGACAGTCGTCAGAGGCTCGGAATGGTGGAGGTTTGTTTTAACACAAGCTACTGCACGGAGTTTAACGGCAAGGATAAGAGATCAATATAGGCAGGGATCCAAATTGCCTCCCACGGGCGCGTTTCATGTCCTCACCGAAGCGTGGCTGGTGGCCCACGTTCACTCTACGACGCCTCCGGCTCGACATTCTACTTGACAGTAGGTGATATGCCAAAAACGTTCCCAATCTTGACGATCAGCGCAAGGTCATGCGGGTCCGCGTAAGCTCGAAGAGGTTCTGGAAGAGCCACAAGCATTTTTTGTGCGTTGCTGCGCCACACTTGTTGCGGTCCTTGATTGCCAATTGTTGGCACCTGACGCAGACGCTGTGACGGAGCAACCAGAGTTTTGTGCTGTGTGTATCAAGGATTACTGGAGTACGAGCGTGTGCAGATAACAGGAGACCAAGGGGTTCCGTTTCGAGAATCAACGCCAAAGTCTGCATCAAATTCATAAGACAATGCAATTAAGAGCTGAAAGAGGAAATTGACCGGTATCTGCAAGGTGATAATTGTAATCAGCTCCGTGAAATACTCGGGTAAAGCGGTTAATAAAGTGTGGGTAATCTCGGCACGGCAGACGCCGACACTTTAAGAATCCTGAGCATGAATTATGCCACGACTCACACGAGGGAATATGTTGCGGGATCGAAAACGTTAGCTGCACATTGAGACAGATCCCAAACGATCGGACGACGCTGGTGGCCGCGCGAGCGGTGAATCACGAGCCGAGATGACACCAGTTGCCCGCCTTGTTAGCACGAACACCCATTTCAGCAAGCCTCGCGGCATCTCTCATCACGGTTCCGGTCATGCTGATGATGAAATGATGGGGGAAAGATTATAGGGCTGTCATCCGTGGCGCCGGGCGTGATAGCCGACACCGCATGGCCCATGAGGTTGATGCAGTGGAGGGACGACGTAATGTTCTGAGTCCTATGAGCGGTAGTGCACATCGCGTCGACGGTTCAATCATGATCTGTTCGTGATGGCATGCGGAGTCACATTATGACGAGCCGTCTTGGGCGCGCGGCGATAACGCCGGAAGTGCTCGCTCAGGAACGATTGGATTATGGACCCAAGAAGCATCGACGCGCCCGGGGTGGAGAGGAACAAGGACCACGGTCATACAAGGGTCAGCGTAGTGCAAACGTTATCCACCTGGCAAGCCTCTTAGTGTGGCGCAGGTGTAGCGATTGTCGAGGGCCCAAGTCCGAACGATGGCAATCATTGCCCGATCGCTGCCATCCCCGGGCCTACATGGCTGTGGCGCAAAGACCGCTCGTTTAATTTCACGCGGATGGCGCCCGCTGCTGTGGCTTGGTGCTCACCATCCACCGTTCCTACGTTTCGTTTCTCGTTACCACTTCAGCTCCTTCCTCAGCAGCGTCTGGATACTTGCGCCGGGGTGCGAACGGGTCTGCAGCGATGTTCAATCGCAGGTGAGTTGGCTGCGTATCTCCACTCTACTACAATGTGGCTGCCATGCGCAACAGACTTCGGCAGCGCCGAGCTCAATTGCTGACACCGTTGGCTTTGACAGGTCCAGCAACAAACCCACCGAAGAGTTGTATCGCAACTTCAAGGCCAATTTCCCGGAGCTCTCTCGGCCCGTTATAGGGTCGACAGCTCCTGCACATGGCACACACACGCTGGCAGACGCCCTCGACATCCCATTAAATCCACGGTATGCCGCCTTCGCCCCGCCCGGTCGCACGAGAGCGATGGATGATTGTGAGCGACAGCGACTGCGACAGCACGACTAATAATGTTTGCAGGCCACTTGAAGTTCCTTCACATGACATGAAGGATGCTGACCCCACTCCACGCGGATCCAACGAGCCATGGAACTTTGGCACATCAGGGTTGACGCCTTCTTTGATGGATCCAAACAGCCACACTTTCAACATATTCGCAAACCAACTGCCCGGCTACTATACTCCGACGCCGGGAGGCACGAACACGCTTTACCATCACCAGGCTGGCGATCTCCACACCCCGAGCTTCGGTATGGGCATCAACACACCGCTTTCTCTACCCACTTCAGAAGGCACTTCGCATGCTGGCCAGCAAGCTGCCACCTTCCACGGATTTCAGACACACCTCCCGCCGCATATACAACAGCCAACTTTCCAAAATCTCAATCCATTCCAGATGCATCAACAGCCGGGCTTCCCACCACATCACTTCTCTCACCAGCCGTCGTTTGAAGGGATCGATAGCCATATCCACGAAACAAGTGTAGACGATGTCAACATGGACGTCAACATTCAACCGCAGCATCAGTCGCCTCAACTTATGTTCCATCATCCAGTCATGCAGCCCACGATGCAGCCGCCCCCAGTTCATCCTTCTGGCGACAGGTAGGTGCCACCTGGCATTTCCAAGTAATTGATTGATGGCTAATTATGATGCAGCTTTCGCTTTCATGTTACTCTCAACGCTCCCACGGCCATGATCAAACATGCCGAAGAGATACCCATAACTTATCTCAACAAAGGCCAAGCTTACACTTTGAATGTCGTGGACACCCATGTTCCACAATCGACTACCCCTATTAAGTATCGCACTTTCGTTAGGATCTCGTTTGAAGACGAGCAGCAAAGACAGAAACCTGCAGCTTGCTGGCAGCTGTGGAAGGAAGGCCGTGGTGCAAACGAAGCGCATCACCGGGGCGGACGCCTCCAAGCCGTCGAGTACGTTGAATCTGGCCAACTTGGAAATGCAGAAGATCCCAGCAAGCCGAACATTGAATTGGAAAGTTCATCATATGACGGCTTTTCGGTCATTTGGACTCCACCGATTGGCGCGTCAGAATGCCCCATCTCTGTGCGATTCAACTTCTTGTCTACCGACTTTAGTCATTCGAAGGGGGTTAAAGGCATTCCAGTACGTTTGTGCGCAAAGACCGAGATCTACGAAGGCCAGCCGGCAGGTAGGACGCAAGGCATCGCTGCAGAAGTGTGCTACTGCAAAGTGAAGCTGTTCCGCGACCATGGTGCGGAGCGCAAGCTCTCAAATGATGTAGCACATGTAAAGAAAACCATAGATAAGCTCAATCAGCAAATTGCGCAGATTGAGTCTGGGATGAGAGACCTAGGAAAACGAAAACGTGGCTCAATCGCGAGGGCCACCGCTGATGAGCGGCCTGGCAAAGTGCCGAAGCACAGGCGAACATGGTCAGTGACGTCCGTTACATCGTCAGGCAGAGGGAGCGCAGAAGAGGATCTACATATGAAACTGAGGACGCTCCAGGATATGTTCACCTCAACCCGACCTGCGAGCGTTCTCTACTTACGTGGTGATGAGGAAGACGATCCAGATCTGTATCCGGTCAAGCTCTCCGGTGATTCTTTGTCGCTGGTGCGCACAGATACTCAGGATTCCAGTTGGGAGCGCCAAAGCTCTCAGACTGGACCGCCATCGTCGCTCGTTTCTCCCAGTCCAAGTTCACACTCACTGTCTGGTAGTCGGCGTGATTCCAATATCCAGCAACCCACTCCTTTTGCTGGGACATCAAGAGTGAATTCGGACGAATGGCGCGCCAACCCACAGACGGCAACGATGGATTTACAGTCATATCTACCACAACAATTAGCAAGTCCGCCGGAGAACCAGCCAGTCAAGGTTCAAACCCGGTCTCCGACAACTGGAATAGTGTCTGGCTGGGTGGAAGCAGTGGGAGTTGATCCTCAGTACCAACCGCCGCCGGAGCGAGCAATCAAGCCTGTCGCCTGCTTCTACATTCAACCGCGCATCGCAGGACAATTACAGGGAGATGCCTTCTACCGCGCTATCTATCTGATGCAAAGAACGGTGAAGGACTTCACCAATGCAATCGCGATGAAGTGCAACATAGAGCCTACGAAGGTCCTCCGGGTCGTCCGCATAAGCCGTCAAGGTTTGCAAATTCTCTTCGACGAGGACTGCATACGTGAACTCGCCGAAGGTCAAGACATGGGCGCCGAATTCGTAGAAATTCAGCCTGATTCACCATCGAATGCAAACAAGCAACGGGGTGACAGGACGACAGAAATCCAGTGCGACGGCGACGTCCTGACGGTCGAAAACGTCAATTCCGCAGGCTACGAACTGAGAATCCTCTACTGAAGCGCAGGCGCTCTAAGATTGTGCTCATCTAATATTGATATGACATTGACGAATGCATGAGACTTGCCATGCACAGGCACCATTGAACATAACTATTTCAGATATCACGCCAACAGTACAGGCGTCGAGATACCACGCCTCTGATATCGGGCGGTCTGTTTCTTTTTGATACCCGCTGGGCAGCTTGGGATGGCTCTGGCATGCGCAGTAATATCTATTCTACATCTTGACACAAGATTTGAATTTAATTGCAACTATGGCAACACCTCGGCACAGAATGGCATCAGAGCAACAACGCCTGGATTAGGCCAAGTTTCCTTAATTACGAAGATGAGTAGTTTAACCATTCGAAATGCTCCACCATTCGACTTTTCCACCATCTCATTCACCATCACATACTTCTACCCTCGCGTGTCGTCGTTGTCGTGAATGGATGCCTCAGGAAGCCATCGGTGAGACAGGCGCCGACGTGGCAAAGAGCCCCGCGAATTCCGGGTGCCCAGTCCGGCCATCGCGAATCATACCGCAAGACGCCTCTAGCGCTCCACGAACATGAAACGTCCAGCCACCATCAAAAGTCAATTGCCGGTCGCCCAAGGTGCTCAACATGTTATCATCCGCATCACGTACATCCTGGCGCTGACGTGTCGCACTGAGAGGATTCCTCTTTGAAAGTCTCATCATCATGCGTCTTGCCACCCGCCAGCAATATGCTGGACAAGGTGCATTGCATCTGACGGTTAGCTGAAAGCCCTATTCGGACCCTCGCTCCGAGAGCCACAGACGTATGCAAAGCATGGCCGTGGCTCACCTGATATGTCGATCTTGCTCGAGGACAGCAATCATCGACGTGTGGCGGTGCAACGCACGAGGTTCCAGGCTAGGGGGCCACAAGAGCTGCAGTAGCTTAATGCAACGGCAAGCATCATCCATTGCCCATCGGAAGAATGAATGCAACGCGGACGCAGGCCAGGCCTGCGATCGCGAGCTTGTTGCAGCCTCAGGCAATACAATGAGACATCTTTGCCAGTCACTACAACCATCTAGCGCCCGAGATGGGCAACGTTTCACGTTTGACAAGCAGTATCACTGTGAATGTGGAACGATAAATTTGCAATGATCGACACCGGATTCTTACGAACATTCGCATTTTCAAGCTAGAATGGATATGCGGAAGGTGGACATTTGAGAGGCAAAATCACCGTGCCGTTGGACCGCAGCTCCGGAGAGCTACCCTGATTGTATGGGATCAAAACATACATACATCAGACATACATGATGAGGCGCGTGCCAAATTTATCGAGGAGACTATTTCGGATTTGTGAACCGACACCGACCCATGTTCAGGGTCCAAGCAGGTACAACCGCAACAAGTCGTATGCTTTTGCCACATTTGCCACAGCTCATGGTCCACGATCGCTTGAAATGGAACTAATCGTTCGGCGGACGTACGCAATTTCTTGGGAAGCATCGCTCGTTCGTGAAACAACTTACCATCAGCTGGGCGAATAATGAGATTTTTTCGTACAGAAACGGACTGACATCATTCGTTCTCGGCACTGCTCGATCAGTTGTGCATAGTTGCCACCAGCAGAAACAATACGGGCCATCGGCTACAACCCCTCGAACGCCAGCCTGTCACTCAACCATAACAGATTGAAAAGCTGAAAAGCTAATGCATTCTAGATTGCCTTGACGGCTAAACGTGCATGTATGTCTATCCGCACGCATGACTCCCACTCGCCTGAGAGGAAGTTGTGCACAAGATTCAAGTTAAAAATCGAGAGCGCAGTGATGCTTGGAGGGGCGCTAAATCGACTTTGATTCCCGCCAACAAACTTTTAGCCGTGCACGAGAAACCCTTGAAGAGCATAATAGGTTCTGCAAGCAACATATGCGATACATGTTGCTGTGTTACGCCGGAAAGTATCTGAAGGCCCCTTGGTCGAAGGTCCGTGGTGTAAAAAAAAGTACCACTGTCATTGAGCACCTCAAACATAGATTTTGAGACAATTGGCTTGATCGTGTACATCTTTACAGATGACACTGCAAACCATCGTGCCGCACTTCATACACTTGAATCGTCCCCAATACCCGCATGAATCGCAAAATTTGCGCGGTGGGGGCCTGTCTGGAGGTGGAGGCGCAGAACGCGCTTGGTCGTACGTAAGAGACGGTGCGTTTAACAAAGCTTCGATATCGGAAGGCGACGGCAAGGATGATGTCGCATCATCCTCACTATCCATGTTATCGTCCAGGTCCATTTCATCGGATGCTGAAGGCAACATGTTGACGTGTGATTTACCAGATCGTGGGAATCCTGTCGACAGTGGTGCTGGGCTGGCACTCACACTGCTGACTTCCCTAGGCCGGCGTCGGGTGATGGGCGTCTTGGTGGGTTGTTGCACCAGGACGGCAACCTCCAAGTCGCCATCTCTCTTCCCCGTTCTGGCAATCTCTGCCTCCTCGTCATCCAAATAGTGCTTGAACTCCTTACCAGAAGCCAAAATCTTCTTTGTGTTCGACGTCTTTCCTGCCCTAGTTGCACCACTTCCTCCACCTTCCCTCCTTGGCTGCGGGATAGCAATGTCCCTGCTTGAATTGTCGTCATTTAGAATTCTTATTTTCCGCTCGATTTCCTTCTGTTGCTTTGCAGTGAGATTTTCTCTCTGTTGCTCTGACTGCCCTCCGAGCGATATCCGTGCACGTTTGCGATTTGTTGCTCCCCAGTCCGTTAAAGGGTCTTGAGAGGGTCCGGAAACCGTTACCCAGGCAAATCCAGGTGCTTGTTTCGATTGCACGGTGGGCAGCTCCTCGATGAGAGAGGTCCGAAAGCGGAGCGGACCTGCCGCCATGATGGCAAGCTCCTCGTTGTTCTCAACACGACATTATCATAGACACTTGTACAACTCGAATATCCAGTACAAGTGTAGGCCCGATGGCGAGACTCAAATCATTTCAACGGATATGGTTCGGCCCGCAGTGATGAGAATCTGCCCCGAAATGACAGCTCTCGTTGATTGGTCCTTTTTTTTGTGTCCTCGAGCTCTGTAGCTCCTCACCCGAGGTCTTCCGCTAGCCCGTCAACCTTGCTGCCAAACGACCATGCAGACGGATAGTGGGGGGGTCGAGAATGCAGTCGCGTGAGGACTACGACCCGGAATGGTCATGTAGTTCAGACGCTCTGACATCGCCCCATCCACATACGTCTTTCACGAACTATATTGCACTCGAGGAGCAGTAATTATGTCAAGAGCAAGGCGCATGACACTCCCCAGTATCTCTGGGAGAGATGATCCAATATACAAGCCGGCGACAAAGCCAGCCTCTGATCCTGCTCATGGAGCGGCATTCATATTCGTGCATGGGCTGGGTGACAGTGCGGAGGGCTTGGAGGGTGAATTTTTCCACTTGTAAGGTCAAATGCGTGATGCTCATTGCATGCAGATATCGCGAACCAATTTCAACAGAACAACAAACTTCCTCATTTAAACTGGATCATTCCCAATGCATTGGAGGATCGAGATTTGATGCAAAAGGCCTGGTATAGACCCACCGCGCTCACGCCATCTCCACCCAGCAGACCCGAATTGGAAGAAGAAGAAGACGAGCAAGGAATGCGAAAGACCGTTGAATATCTCGAATCCCTCATTGACGCTTGTGTAAACAAAGGCATTCCGCCAGAGCGCATTGTACTTGGTGGATTTAGTCAGGGCTGTGCGATGAGCTTGCTCACCGACCTTACTTCCAAAAAATATAGCGGTCGACTGGCCGGTATTGTGGGACTCATGGGCTATCTACCACTAGCCGATGGGTTTAGGATCCAGGATCTGCGTGCGCATGCCGGCCTACCACCTACGCATGGGGATGTACCAGTATTTCTCACTAGGGGTAAAAAAGACATGTTGATTCCTGCAAGAATATGGGCTAAGAGTCTAAAGAAATTAGAGGAGCTTGGCCTGAGTAAAGATTCACTGGAAGTGCATGAGTATGAAGGTGTGGGCCATACAATCACTGGGCCAATGCTGAAGGATCTGTGCGCGTGGATGGAACGTGCCATTCCAGCTCTCGAGTGATCCATAGCTGACTAGACAGACTGTTTGCTTTCCAAACAGCATAGAAATTGATCTTATGACAGAAATATGTAAAATCTCTTCACTCGGCTTTACGGAAGGTGCGATGGTTGCCGTGACTGCCAAAATGTGGTAAGCGACTGAACTTTGTCTTGACTTCAATCATTTTTCGCGTCTCACTCCTCGAAACCCAATTCATTATTTCCTATAGCAGCAGAACAACACGCAATCATGGCTCCGACAAAGACGGATGCAGAGAAGGGGACGAAGCTCACTCCTGAACAATCAGCAGCGCTCATACTAGACTATCTACGGAAACAAAACAGACCATACAGTGCGACCGATGTCAGCACTAATCTGAAAAATCGCGTGACCAAGGCGGCGGCTACAAAATTGCTCAAGGACATGCATGAGCGGAAGGAAATCGAGGGGCGAAGTGCAGGCAAGCAGATCGTTTACCATGCGATTCAGGTATAACGTTGATTCCAATTTCTTTTCCTGTAATTGACAAATTGTGCAGGAAGAAGCAGATGAAGCTGGTCTGGAAGAGCTGCGCGAAATGGAGGCGGAGACGACTCGTCTGCGTGAGGCCACAAATACAATGAAAGCCGAGGAGAAAGAGCTTCGGCAAGCAGTTCGCGAAGGAGCGTCTCAAGTTTCGTTGCCTGAACTCAGATGCTGTGTTGCCAATCTCGAGCAGGAAAAAGCGGAGATGACTTCACGCCTTGTCAAACTGAAAAGCGGCAATGTCCAGCCAGTCCAGATGGAGGAGAGAGATAAGGTCAATGCAGATCACCGCAAGTGGGAGAGGACGGCACATGCACGGAAGAAAATCCGCAATGAGCTCTGGGCCGTCATCAAAGACCAGATTGGCGGAGACAAGGCTGAAGATGTCAAGGAGGAGCTTGGACTTGAATTATGAAATATCTCTCACGTACATCTGGCTCTGGTGTTCCTGAGTCGTTTCCACTTTTCAGCTGGTTTTAATTTTTCAAAGAGGTATTGCTTAGACCCGATTCAATCGACTTTTCACATATAATTAATACTCTCCAGATCATTTCATGTCAGGCAAGAATACGATTGAGAGCGTCAAATACACCATGACGGTATTCGCTGCCGCAGATCTCCGCCAGAGGATGTCTGGGGCGATATGTAAAGCTTTCAAACGGGAGATAACACAATTTCTTCCGTAGCTTATGGCATGTTTCTACTGTATAATACCAGTCACAACTCGTGGCATTTTATATGCATAACTTAACAAGCTTCACATCAATGACGTCTTAATTTCAGTCATCATTCAGGCAACTGATACCACCTCGGTGCTTTCATAGTCTGTGCGAGCGCCCAATCTCCACTACGCAATCATACGCATTGTCAATTCCACCGCTGCAAACGTTCCTGCACTGACGGGCATCGCTCTCAACAAAGTCGGACCGATACCTCTCCAGAAGCCGCCTATCCCTTCCTGTTTCCAAGTCTGAGCAAAGGTGTCTCTCATGCTGCTGTAACGACGTTTTTCACCCCAGCCATCTGTCTGCATTTTCGACTTCACAACATCGAATGGGTATGATGCAATCCAAAGCATTTCACCTGCGATACCGCCATACAGTGCTACTTTCCACGTTGGTATTTCCTTGCGGGCAATGTTGTTACGCTTCGCCTCTGCTTGCATGAGATACTCAAATGTGAGGAACCAGAAGCCGTAGGCTTGAGCTTCTCGCAGAAGAGTAACGGAAGTGCCTCGATACAACCCCATTGGTATATTCGGGCTCCTGGACAGCTTTTGAATGCAGTTCAAAGGACCAGAATAGAGCCTAGCGACCCCATGTGGTTGAGTTTGCAATCTAATACGTACGTGCTCGATGGGCGACGAGAGAATTGTGTTGGCTATACCAGCGAATGCACCAGCTGCAAAGTACTGACCGTAGGATAATGGCTGAGGTTGATGCTCAATCTCATCGATCGACTTATGCTCTTTTGCGGCGTTCCGCGTCTCAAAAGCGCGGCGTGCAAAGTTGAAGGCACCAAATTGCACCGACACACAAGCTCCAATACCAATTAGAGGCGTCAAGGTGCCTTTGTAAAAAGCCAGAGCACCTTCATTCCTCAGGATCTGGGAGGCACAGTCAAGCGCGCCATTGTAATGAGTGGTGGTCTGTAGCCGGACTTTGACAATATCTTCACTGCTGTTAGATCGCCATATCATGGACGAAAGTCATTTTATGCTCACCGAACGGTTGCCCTATGTTTGATAGTCAGCCAGGCTGTCTCATGAACGCAACCGGACCTCAGATTGCTTACCTATCAAAACTTGCGCGACACCACCGACCGCACCCGCGAACAAGTCTTTCAATGTGTGACTTAGCCCTTGATTCACCTCCTCCAGCGCCTCCGCCATTACGGCGTCAACTGTGACAGCTGGGCTACACAGTCGATATGCCTTATTCACACCCAATTTCTCCAAAGGGTAGAGAAGCGGTGCTTGTTACACTTCTCAGGCTCACAAAATGGATCCCCGCCAAGATCTCGCTGCTTAGTGGATGTCGTCAATTCGAGGATTGATAATTGGGTACAAGATAGCGGAAGCTAACGGAAGGCGGCGCTAACTTTCAATTCAATACAAACCGAAGGACATAAAAACCTATCAAGAATAGTCTGATAACAAAAGAAGTACAAATTTCCATACATCCAGGAATCCCGTCGCAACATACCATATTCTAATCGTCTTGTTGCTCGACACTCTACTGCGTATCGATTTCTCAGCGAAGGTGATTGTATCTGACATGTGATCCCATGCTCAATGGCTTGGCGCCAACTCATCTGATCACCATATTCTCAACCACATCCCCAATCATGATTAAAACAGCACCGAGTCTATTTAGGCATGATAATGACGTTCTCTGTAACAGATATAGGAGAGTACAGGATGTTATGGGATGATGCTACACTGAGCTGGACGGCGGCATCGTTGTAATTGTGCTGGAAAGGCCACAAGTTGCTGTGGGTGGATAGATAGTTCACGCAATCAAAATTTTCGTAATGGCCACAAGCATCACTTTTTGCGTTTGAGCAGTCATCAGCGAGAAAGATGCAGTCAAACACGCTTCTCTGTGCCGGATCGACATTTACAGGAGGATTGCACTTGTAGTTGAACAACGAAAGGAGCAAGTTGACAATATCGTCAATTTCTGCCCCCTCCCCCCCCCTCCCCCAAAAACCCCCAAAGGAAGCTGCTGCAAAGTCGACCTGAGTGATGAGCTCACCTATCTCGTAGGAGTCGAGATTCATATGCCTGTCCACAGTACGTAAGATAATTGATGTCTGAACTAATCCTGGAGCACCATTCAAGGAAACTACCAAGTTACCGATAGAAATGAGTCCAAGGGCAAATTCTTCGAGTCAGTCTTGCCGCTAAGTTTCAAACAAAAGAGACGAGCTACCATTGGGTGTACGTCGTGTCGACTGCGGGGAGATTAATTTTCAAATGGGAAGCGCTACCGCCAACAATAAAGATCAATAAGAAAGGTCTGGATTGTGTTGACAAGATCGAATTCATTGTTGGTTGAGATATTGGATCCCTAAGTAAACCAGTTGGTTGACGGATATATGGCAATAGTCACCATTAATATTAAAGACGTCCGGGACCCAAGCCTAATTAGTTGGCTTGTCTTCGGTCAGAATGGGCCATCTAAAATGCTGACGTGAACAAAACCCTCAGTATAGTTCTCAACCACATCGGTGTTGACGAGCAGTGTCAACAATTTATATTGTTGGCAGCCAGGTTGTTCTTCAACAAAGCTGTAGTACAGGAATGACGGATTGATATCCATGTAGGGCGCTGCACTGCACCACAAACGTGGTGGAGACTACCGCGAACAAGACTTTCCAATTGAAATAAATTTTGGCTGTAATGGACAATTCAATCGCGGGTAGGTATTTACAAATGTCATGTAGAGGGAGTTCAAGTGCACATTGACTCGGAAACCATCTCGACCGATCTGGCGTACTCTTGTTAGTATGTGAGGAAGCTTTAGATGCAATAGCTCACTAGAGTAGACACGATCGAAGGATAAGAAACGTGGACCCAGTCAAACAAGTATAGAAAAGCTATTTGATAGGTAAATCATTTTCCCGATTATCTCAACATTAACATATGAAGTTTTATTAAGAGACTTGATGTGCCCTGCAAAAGACTCAGTTTCGATTGCATGCCAGAACTTGATCATCCCCGTGTTCTCGATGATATCAAATCAAGTCACGAGTAGACAAGTAGTCTTGCAATTTAGTGTCTGCGGAGGGGTCAATTCAGGAGCAAATCGACAAGAACGAGCTCGCATCAAGCCATAATGGGTACGGCGGGTCAACTCTACAACGTTAGATATCAGGTATGGTAATAAAACAAAAGTGACCGATACTGAGGAAGTAGAACATGTATGGCATCTACCGACACCAAGTAATTGTAACGACAAAACTCGAAAACCCAACTGTCTCGAGCGTCTGTAGGATGTCGGCTTGTTTTTGAAAACCACACCCCCCTAGACCGAGTAAATGCCATGCTAAATGAGGAACGGTAAATGTGACCAGACAAGATTGACGATTTGAAAATAAGACATAATCTCCAGTTCGACAAAATCTTGCCTAAGAGGACCTCAGATAGAATGCAGATGTCAACGAGAACATTGATCCAACTTCCTCCTACACCTATTGTCCCGCAACGCTCCTTTAATTGCCTAGCATGGATCCCTCATTATTGATAGGAAAGCGCACACGACTCGGAGTCTTACAGGACAACTATTCCTGATGGCAGCATTCTTCCACAATGACTTTTAAACTGTGAAACCCAACTAGTATTTGGAAGCTGCCGCCGACCACGTTCGTGGGAGCAGCTCATGGTTACGCTAAGATTTCGCAGAACGAGCGTAGTCTGTGAGCAAGTCGGCGGGATAAAATCTGGACCACCAACGTCCTGGATTTAACAAAGATGACAACCGGTTCAGCTATGAATTTGCAGGGTCCGCTTAATCTCGTACGTAGCCCTGCAAGATGTCACTGCTTTCTACTGTATCCGTTACGCAATGCAGATGCGGATTGGAGTCCTTTCCATTTCGACTGACCACCCCTACATGGCCACGGCAAGGCGATATGAAGCTCCGAAGCTTCCTCGAATAAAACAAATGACGGTGGCCAACACCCGGTAAGAAAGTGCGCGTTTTTTTTTTGAAAAGAGGATCTGCCAAAGGCCTAGACATCTTGGAGTCTGCGCTTGATGCATAGCCAGAAGCTACTCTGGCGGGTAAATTGAACGTTAGTTATCCCTGTACAGTGCCTCGGTTGCAGTGATTGACTCTGAACATTCATCATGATGTTTGAAAAGGTCGTCTTTCGGCGATCTGGGTGCTGTCCATTGTGTTTCATCGTCAATGTATTGTCTCCAGACATGCTCTTCCGCGGAATCAGCCAACATGGAGCCTCTTATCGTATTTTCAGCCCAATTATGGATTAGTTTGTGCTTTTCATATAATTTCGACCAATTTTTGGCCCACGGCTTCGTAGTCGTCAACCCTGCACGCTTCACCCCGTAGAGAGTTTTTATTTTCCGCTTGAGTTTCAATAACGTAGCTTGTTGCATCTTTTTTAACTGCTGTTCGCCGAACAGAGTGCTCATAGAGGGCAGATGGAGATCACGGACCTCCAATTCGTTATTACGTATTGCATATAAAATTTTATCAAGAGCACGAGCCATATCCTCACCTTCGATTCGATGAACGATTGAGAGTATGTATTTGCTCTGCTGAAACGCCATTCCTTTTTTCTCCTTTAATGGCTGAATGATACCTGCCTTTACCAGAGACCGGCTCATCAACGGTGTCAGAGGCGCTCTGCGATCACGAAGAAAGTGAAACAACTCCCAAACTCTCCTGAATGCGATGCGGCTGCTCACATTCTTTTGCGATGCCCATGCATACCCAATTACGTGAGCAAGCTCGATGTGCCTCGGCGTCAATGAAAGGTTGTGAAGCTGGCGGGACTCTGGTGCCACAATATCCGTCGCTACCTGTCGATTGAGGATAGCAAATATTCGTTCAGGGGTACCATATCCATGATCTATCAGTCGGAGCGGCAGATCAACAAACTGCAACGCCGAAATGCTGTCAACCTGATGGAAGATAGTCCATGCGCGAAGAAGATCATCTGTGCTGTCACGGTCCTTCATGAAATATTCAAGGAGAGAGACAGCCACGTCATGAGGTATACGGTACTTCAGAAAGCGAGTGACAGATTTGAAGAAAAACCACACTTCTGCCTTCCGATCCAAAGCGAGAAGAAGATCGAACATGTCGCGCAACAGCTCTGCATAAGGTAGCTTGTTCAGATAATTGAGCCAATTTAGTATTCCGACTAGTGTGAGGGGTGGGAGCACCATTTTTTTGCTGCTTAACGGATCGCCTGCCGATTGCAGTGCATTCAGAACTTTTAGCCGTCGTCGAGGTTCGATGTACTTGGGCACCCAGTAATGAAGGAGTATCTCGGAGATCTCTACTTGGTTCATATTTTCAAAGTGAAAATGAAGACGAGCTGGGCTCATACGCGCCGAAATTTCTTGATAGATAGGTTGCCACAACGGATGTTTTCGTGGCAGTGATTTCATTATCTGGCTGGCGTGGAGAACCTGCAAGACAAAACGCAAGAGTTCTAAATCGGCCGACCCCGAGTCGAACATAGCCGTTGACATCTGTGCGATAATTTGTTTTCGTGTCTTCTCTTCAGGGGTCACGTCCAGAATTTCTGCAAGGCATGTGACAAGATCAGGTTCTCCACGCCGTACTAGAAGAAGCCAGGCCTGGCAGAATTCTTTCGTCTGTATTGTCTGCAGCTTTACCTTATCCTTGATCATTTGAGCAAATGCCATAAGAGCACCATTCTCCACTGCTTTGTCTTCTAGCCATTGACAAAGTGTCTGTAAATTACCAGATTGGTTTTCATCCGCGGAGCTTTGCAAAAAGTCTATCATGTCCTGCATTTGGCTCTTGTTTATTTGTTCTGAATGACTGAGGGACTTCAGCATTTGGCCGAAATCTTGACTATTTTCCCCCGATGAAGGAATCGTTGTCGCTTTTTGAACTGTTGCTGTGCAGCTAACAGTATCTTCTACAGGCATTCGTGGTATTTTCAACAGCTTGCTGAGAAACGGTGGGGACGGAGGGGATGACGGCGCAGGTCTTATCGTTGGAGCCTCCCATTTCCAGCTTGTCTCCCATTCCACCGGTGGTCGTGCATTCAATCCTAACAATGCGCCCAAATCGAATGGCGCAAGAGACGCGCCAGTTCCCGCCACTAAACCAATTCTCCGTCTTGCCTGTCGTCTACGGGCCTCCAGTGGCCCTGGTACATGGCTGCCATGTCGTCGGCAATTGTAGTGACTGGAAGTTTTGACAAAGCGCCGGTAGGTTTCGACAAGAAGGTCGTCGGTAATCCAGATTGCATCGAGAACTGCAGTTCTGGTACGCCACTTCATACCACCGTCAGTCTCCTGGTGCTTTGTAGCATAATGTTTGCGATATGGTACATCGCATTGAGGCAGTGATCCACTCCGCGGGAATGCCAAGACTTGGTAGCGGTGCTTTGACATACCGGGGATGAAAGTTACAAAAAAACGCCCGTCAAACGTCTTTACCAACGACCTAAAACGTTATGATCATCCGATCATTGCTGCTGCGGCATGGTATGTATGATCTACGCTCACAATCGGCAATCAATTCCAGCTGATGGATAAACAGGCCGCATGGCTCTTCCTCGCTCCATCCCCGCGATTCGAATACGGCGCCGCTATGTCTCCAACGATATCAGCCAATATCAAAGCACATCCGAGGAGCGTCAGTACGTTGAGGCGGCAACAGACGGCGGTTATTCTCGAGCGAACGCCGAATCGACCACTGTGAAGAGCGATGATCCGGTGAAGCAGGATTGGGATTTCTTCCAACACCAGAAGGCAATGACGGGAAACATTGGCAGCAATATAAGCTCACACTACAAACCACATGAGCTGCTATCAAATCCACCCCGTCCTGAGGATATCACGTTGGAATTGCTGATGGCCAGCCAAGCACATATCGGGCACTCCACCAGCCTTTGGCATCCTGCGAACGCAAAGTACATCTTTGGTGTCAGAGGCATACAGGATCCCATCCATATTATTTCCCTGGACGTCACTGCAGCATATCTCAGAAGAGCGTGCAAGGTTGTGCAAGGCGTCACGGAGAGTGGTGGTTTAGTTCTTTTCGTCGGTTCCCGGCCAGGACAAGCGAGAACCGTGGTCAAAGCTGCGGAGATGGCTCAAGGCTGTCATCTCTTCAACAAATGGATTCCGGGCACTATTACCAATGGTCAGCAAATCTTGGGAAGTTGTCGCAAGAAGGTTGTGGATGAATTCGACAAAGAAATAGAAGGCTTTGAAGATCAGCTTTTGGCTACAGCTGCAATCAAACCCGATCTGGTAGTGTGCTTTAATCCGCAGGAGAATTATGTTCTTCTCCACGAATGTGGATTGAACAACATCCCGACCATTGGAATCATCGACACCGACACCAACCCCACGTGGGTCACGTATCCCATCCCAGCCAATGACGACAGCTTACGATGTGTACAAGTCATCGCTGGTGTCCTGGGTCGCGCTGGTGAGAAAGGGCAGAAATCTCGATTGGCGTTGGCAGAACGTGGTATTGTCACATATATGGCGAGGCACGACCTGCGGCTACCGTCCAAAGAAGACGAGATAACTAAGAAGCGCCAAGCAAAGGAGCAATCGCTCCTAGCTGCGGTAGAATCCTTTGATATTTATGAGCAGATGGATGAGGAATCAGATGTGTTGGCCGAGTCTTCGAGAGCGGATGTTGAGCACGCGAACGGCATGGATGGTCTACGCGGCATTGACGAATCACTCATCACTGAGCAGCAAACGCGACCCGAAGATAAGACGTTCGAACCTTACGCAAGGGATGCACCACTTGAGGCTGAAAGATTGCATGAGCCTGACCAGCAGCCTGTCGACCACTTCGATCACAAGTCAGCCACTCTTGAGACGCCGACTTCAGAAACTTTTCAAGGATGGGGCCATAAGTCAGACGAAGAAAAGAAGTCAAGACACCAACCCTAAGCTCGTTCTAAAAGTAGGCCACTAGGCAGTGATTTTCAAGTAGCGACGCGACCCGTCTGTAGAGACTAATTCCACTGTCGCAAGACTGTGGCTTTCTCGCCGTGCAAGTCGGGCAGAAGAACTTCACTACGGATCATGGATTTGTTTGGTAATTTGAGCAGGGTCTTGCGCGTCGCGAATCAAGGAATGTGATGCGTGCATTTATCTCAAGGGTAGATGGCGGCCGCAAACACGTCCCGGTCATTGAGCAGACCTCTTGGGTAGTACACACATCGTACCACTGATATCCGTAGATCGGGCGTGTGGTATAGATATTGTATAGTAAGCCAGCTATGTAAATCTTACCTCGATCGTTTCAGATGTTCACCTTCGCCGGACCGGTTTTGTTTGTCGTGTCTTGCCAGGTTCTACCACCCATGACAGACATTTCATGCTACGTTTGCCATCACCGTGATCTATAATACCAGCGCTGTCACTCATGAGCTCATACCAGCCGCTAGATGCGCTGTTGGATTACCGTGACCGCGCCATTTCAATTTCAAGCTAGAATCAGACAGAATATCGCATGGAACCGACATATAGGGCTCGAACCTGAATGCCTTTTTAAGCGGGCGGAGAATTATAGCTGAACTACCGTTCGTTGCTCGAACATACAAAAATCTGAACCTCAACCCATGTCATTCAGAGTGCTAATGGTAAGCTGATATGAATGATTTTGTCTATCACAGAAATCCATGGAGGCCACATACCAAAATCATTGGGAATCTGTGCCATTCTCGAAAGAGAAATGAGTGCCCGCAGGCAGCTCGACGTGCCTGATCCAGGGCCAAAGGCGTTGCTTTGGGTCCGAATACCAAGTGACCCGACAATCCGCACAACGTACGACTCGCCTTCAAAGGCTTCGTCTACCGTTCGCATTCCGATCGGACGCACAACAACGCCACAAAATCCGTCCAACTGCTGACTCCAGGCCTTTGTTCGAAGATGCCCGGGCCACCTCCAGAGCGGGACGAGGTGTCGTTATGATCGCTGGAATCTGATTCCATTCATGCCAAGAACGGTCCACGCCAACACAGATATCCGAAACCCCAGGAACCCTTGCTCCGATAGGCCGAGACGTGGTGATCGCTCTCTGCTCTGCGCTGTGATATGCCTGCATGGCATGGTGAGGACTAGCCTGGAAAGAACAGAGGATGGCCGCGCTTCCAACGCGTCGACAGCGGCCACGTATGCATCGTTTTGTCCATTGATACCAGTGCTTGGCCTGGCCCTGTATATACTAACCATCGCTGTATCGCCGGGCCGGAATCAAGCGTTCGATAGCCATTGCGGACGCGTTGCTTGTGAACGGCGCCGCCCATATGCCGCCATCTGCATGCGATATCATGGCGCCGTGGTGAGTTGGACGGGCAGGTCAGGCGAGCATCATGAACGTTGATCAACCGTGATCCACAAAGTGATGGCTTTGATGCAGGGACGGAACACCGTGTGGTTGGATTGTGGGTTGTAGTCTCGAATGGGAGGATGTCCGAAGCACGCCGGCCCGCGATAGAAGCGGCAAGTGAGCGTGTGGCGCTGGGGGAAGCGCGGCGTGGGGCCTGAGCGCTGTATGACACTCGATGTCCGCCGCCACCGCTTGATGCCAGGCCGTCATGCCTTCACCATCATTACTCAGCCCCAAGCCGACAGTCGCCGTGTACTTAAGCCTCCCGGTCATCCGGTGTCGCTCATCCTCTCCCTCCTCTCCCTCCACCACCCCACCATACACGCCATCAGCGTCCAGCTTGTCAGTGCTGCCCACCGACCTCGCTGCCACCTGACATAGACATTCGGCGTCTCCTCGCTCCCGCACCATCGCCAGCATGCGTACCCGCACCTTCTCCTCTGCGTCCTCTACATCGTCTGCTTCGTCTTCATCGTCCGACGTCGGGACGATGCAGATCTTCGTCCGGAATGTCGCGGGCGACAGTGCGTCTGACTCTCCCGTTATCCCGATTGCTCGTCACTGACACATTCGCCCAGCCTTCCCCATCACCATCCCGAACAATACATCTGTCGGCACTCTGCGCTCGCTCCTGGCCCTGCGCACGAACCTGCCCGAATCCGACCTGCGCCTCGTGTACGCCGGCAAGCACCTGCAGCCGGCGGAAGACCTGTCCGCCTACAACATCACGCGGGAAAGCACGCTGCACATGGCCCTGCCCGTACGTGGCGGCGCACCGCCCAAAAAGATCCGATGTGGCTTCAAGGACTGCAAGGATGCCGCACAGCGCATCGTCGGCGACTGTGGCTTCTGCAAGGGCCACTTTTGCGGCAAGCACCGCATGCTAGAGTCCCACAACTGCCCTGGGCTGGAGGACTGTAAGAAGGAGGAGAAGGACCGGAACCGGGAGAAGCTGGAAAGTGAGCGTACGGTGGCTATCAAGGGCATATGATGCGGTGGCGCAACCGCGAGCGTCGGGGTGGAGCGGATATCGCACCCCAACCGCTGTGGCTACCTATCGTCCATTTTCTCCTGACCTATTTGGCCGGGTAGCTCTTCTTTCAGCTGGGAGGCCATCACCAGCGATTTCCTGTATTTATGTTCTGAGCGAGGCGTATGACGGTATACAGTTATTTGGAATGAAGCATGTTTATTAACAGTCCAACCGACGTCTAATGTCTATTACTTTTTATTGTTCACTTGATTCAAATTGCATGCGGGCGTTTCATCGATTCGTGATATTGGCTCAAATCACCTATCCAAGCACTTTATTCAGCTTCCGTTGAAGCCCGTACTCCCAAGGAAAGGAGAAGGATGATAATACAAACTTCATGATTGTGAACAGCAGCGGGCGATGTGCTTGAATCTTTGGAGGTAGACGTCTGTGGCATCGCCAGCATAAAACGGAGTAGACCAAGAATGGGACTCGTCGAATACAGCTGCCCAGACAGAGCGAGGGATACGCAATCAAAAGTGGACGGTAGATCTGGAGAGGCAAATGATGGGGAGATATTGACCATATAAATCTAAACAATACATGAAAAATTTTTCAGCTATTTAATCTACCGAGTGCTCCTTCGCCCTCGCCTTCTCGCCTGTGCTTTAACTTCTTCCCGTTTCACTTCCCCAGTCCAGTTTGTTCAGCAGGAGTTCCTGCATACATTTGATCTCCAGTAGGTTATTGACGGTGCAGAAATGAACGCAGCTCACACAGAGATTCAAATGCCGAATCTCAGGTACAAGTGGTCTTTCAGCAGAACATACATCATCATATAGTTATATGATGCTCAATCACATTCAATTTGAACACGAAGGCCACAAGTTCAAAATCTTCTTCAGCCTTGTTTCCACTTGGACGCCTGGAGGGGGATTGCGGAGGTTATGAAATCAGCTGCACTGAGCTTGCCGCCGGATCTCAGAGCCTTCAAGCAGCGCACAGTGCGAAGTCAAATCTCTATGAGCTCAGCCACCAGGCTCTCACGTGTAAGCACTACCGGACTTGTGAAAGCGCAGCACCACCAACCCTCATCCTTTCCTCCTTCGCAAAACACGCCACCCCTTGCTTGAGAGCCTCGACAATAATGCCCACCGACTTCTCTCCGCGGAAATCGCCGGCTGAGCGCAATTTATCGAGGTCATCGGCGAATTCGGTTGTGGCCTGCTTCAAGTAAAACCGCTCGAATGCTTCCTCGGCATTCCTTTCCACGGCCACAGTGTGCTGGGATAAGACGGGCTCGGGAGAGCTTTCATCGTCGTGTTGATGTTGGAATGCCTGATGAGGAGAATCGGGGCTGTCTGCACCTGCCTTGGTTTTCACTGACTGTGGTGAAGCAGGTTCTTCAGAGTCTGAGGATGATGCTGATGGGCCTGCTGGTGTTTATTAGCTCGGTCGATTGCAACCCCCCTATTGTAACTTATACCGTTAATTCGAAATTTTCGCTTATTCCTACGCTTGCCTCTCTTTTTACTGTCATCCATTGCGGCCATGTGTTCATGCACAAGTTTTATCAACAATGTCCACTTATGTGGAGGTCTCGAAATTCGAGCACCGTGACTGCTCACGTGATCCGGTGGAAAATGACCTCACCTCACTTATCATCGTCTGTCAGAGGATGTGGAGCAAAGTGACGGGGGAGGGCAGAGTGACATAAAAATACAGCAATATATGTAATGGCGTTGAAATTGCCTCATAAACACAGCCAGTGCTCGCTGGATCTCAGAGACAAATAAACTATCGGTTTGCTTTTACCACCTTCACACCATTCGCAACCAATTTCTCCCGCAAAAGGTCTTTGACGCGGTCTCGGCCGGCTATCTTTGCCCTATACCTCTCTATATCTTCACCCGTCACTTCTATCATCTTCTTTCGCGCCGAACGTGGAGCTGGCGAGCCGTCGATTAGCTTACTGCTGCGCAGAGAGGCCACAAGTTGATTCTCGTAGTCGTCGTTCAAGCTGAGAGATGTTATTCCCCCGGGCAGACGCTTAATCTGGGCTTCAAGGACGGCAAGGTCGCCAGCCTTCTTCTCGATCATGGCAGTCATTTTCTGGATGGTATTCGCCACCGCCTCGAGGCTCGGCGCGGATGCCTGTCCCTTCACTGAACTGCTTGTAGCAGATGCAATTTTGGCTCGAAGCATTGTCAGCGCTTCCTCGGCTTCTCCAAGCTGCTTTTGTAGTTTTTGTGCGCCTCGTCGAAGCTCGGCTTGCTGCATTTGGGTCTCAGCTGGCAGTGGTGCATTATATTGTGCGATTAGATCATTCTTGTCCGTCCGCGATTTGATTTGCTTCCGCATGTCAGACATCCTAGCCTTCAACTTGAGAAGCTCCTCCTCGTCTTCTCGCAAGCCCTCGAGTATCTCCGCAACATCCTCTAATCTACCATCCTCCAATCTCCGGGCGATTTGTTCTTGTATTTTCTCCAGGGCATCTACCTCGTCCAATGTGAACCCGTCTTCATCATCCAGATCTTCGACACAGCGTTCACCAGGTTTTTTGAGCTGAATATGGCCATTAATGAAACATTTCAACCCAAAAGCATTTAAACCGAGAGTGTCGAGCATGCCATTGATGTCACGGTAGACTTTCTCAATCTGTCCGCCAATGCCCGGCTCCCTCACATCACCAGCATAACTTTGGTGTACGAGAAATAGCGGAAGGACCTTGGTGGGTGTCGGCTCGGCAGCAAGTATCTTCTGAATGTGGTCGTGGTCCTGATCCAATAGCTCGCCTTCTGTTGGCTCCACGGGTTTCGCTAGCAGTTCCATGGGAGGGGCAGGTGGAACTGCGACCCGTGGTATATGCCTGGGCTTTGACCCCGGTTGCTTCGAGGGTTGAGTGAATGATGCCTTCAAAATTGGAGCCGTCACAGAGCGTTGTGGGCTCGGTGAACGTGGTGACTCTTGCACCTCCGGCGGTGGGAATATGGATAGAGGCTTTGGGAAGCCTGCGGGCGTGTAGCTTGCCGCCTTTTTTCCGGGAGCCGGTGTTGTTGACTTTGCCGGTGTGACCCCTTTCATGAGCTTATCAAGCGCAGCCGTGTCAGTAACATCACGAGCATCAGCTTCACCGTCTCCTCCATCACCCTCCTCGTCAGCGCCTGCTTCGTCCTCGTCTTCATTCTCGTCTTCGCCTTCACTCTCGCCTTCACTCTCGCCTTCATTCTCGCCTTCACTCTCGCCTCTACTCTCGCCTTCATTCTCTTTTTCGCCGTTATCGCTCAAATCCTCATCCTCTTCATCTTGAGGTCCTGGAGGCAACTCTTTCTCAGAGCCGGCTGGTTCCAAAGATTTCTCGTTGCCCAGATCAACGGGTGGTGATCCTGCCACAGGTCCTTCGAGGTCTTTTTTTGGAGGTGGTGTTGTGGCTTTGGTAGCAATAGGCTTCTCATTTGGTACATCAATTGGAGGTATATCGCCCTTGAATCTGCTAGTGCTTTCTAATGGCACGTCAATAGGTGGTAGATCACCTACGAAGCGCTTTGCCTTGTATGTGAGCGGATCATCTTGTTTTGAGACTTCTGGTGTCATGGATGCAGATGGGATGTCATTTAGTTTTGGCAGCTGCTCCGTGTTCGACTCTTGCTTGATTAAAGTTGCGGGCTGACTCTGCTTCATTTCATCTTTGTCAAGTGCATTGCCAAAGTCGTTCCCGAAGAAGCTGAAGTTGGATTCTTTAGGCTTGGGCAAGTCGTCTTTCGCAGATCCGTCACCTTTGAAGATACTGTCAAGTTTAAAGGGCGTGGGGCCGAGAAGCCCACTGCCCTGCTGATGCTCCGCGGGCTTACCGGGTGTCTCATCGTCTTCCATAGTTTCTTCACGACTTGTTGGCAGGCTTGGCTTGACGAAGCTACTGGTACCATTCTGGGACGGCGTGCCAGAGAGCGATGGCCCCACTGTGCTGCCAGGCCCAAAGCTTGAGCCGGATCCAAGCGTAGCGGTGGAGCCGAACGAAGTCTGATTGTTGACATTGGGTTTTGACCACGGGTTTTGGTTCTCCTTTTGCGCCCCAAGACCACCAAATGATGCCATGGGCTGAACACCACCAAATATGGAATTTGAAGTGGTCTTTGTCGGCTCGTCTTTCTTGGCAAAACTAGAGAAAGGAGACTGGTTATTTGCATTGCCGCTGAACGGTGTGCTTGGTTGTCCAAATTTCGGTGTTGTCGATAGTTGTGGAGATTGTTGTGCTTGTGGCGTTCCCCAGACGGAGGGCTTGTTCAATCCCATCCCGCCCACTTGAGCGAAAGCACTACCACCATTGCTACTTGATGTGGTACCGAATGAGCTGGTAGAGCCAAAGGCAGGCTTACCGAACTCTGGAGTGCCGGCAAGATTCGTGGCGGGTCCAGACGATGAGCCCCATGGGGATGATTTATTGCCGAGAACAGAGGCGCCACCAAAAGTAGGCATCTTTGGCGCACCAAAAGCTGGAGTTCCAAATGATGGCGCTGCAGACTGCTGAGTTGGTGTTTGTATTGTTGAAGATGCGCCAAAGGGAGATATTGGTCCCGCTGAAGACTGAGGCCTAGTCTGTGTGCTCTCTTTTTTAAAATCCAGTTGTCTAGGACCACCAACTGCAACAAGGTCGGGAAATGCAATATGTTGTAAGATCGAATCTTTATACACAACATACCACATGCTCAGTATACCCTCATTATTCAAAACATACAAGGCAGGTAATGGCACTGGTGACTCTTCCATCGTCTCCTCCGTCGGGATTGGCTTCTTGACTTTTTCACTTACACTAAGATCTATGGCCATTCCGATCGGAGAAGTATCCATTGTGTCCATGCTGTCGAGCACACTCATGGGCATTCCAGCGCGGCGTGTGTCTTCGGGCGCCGTAGTTACGAAAACTCCACTCACCGGAGTTTCTTGATTGAGCGGGATCTTCGACTTTGTGATCATACCGACGCTATCAGATATCGTTGAAATAAGGATGAGAACGTCATCTAGGCTTGGAGGCCAATCTTTGAGTCTCTGGATAAAATGATGTGACGGGATGCGGCCACGTTGGATGAAAGCAGGTGTGGGATTAACGAGCTTTTGAAACTTCCAATCTGTACTTTTGGGACTTTCTCTGCTGGCGATATGGAAGATAGAGTCATCTGTAGGCGGATCTGGAGGGTATGAACAATTGCCATGGTCATCATAAGTCGGATCAGGTGTGGGTGGTCTGTTTGGGTTGATGGGAGTATGAATGAGTAAGAATTCGTTGGTATCGATCCAATATAGAGACATAATGGGCTGCGCCAGTGCTCTGTTGTCGACCATATCGCCCATGTTCGGAGGAAGTGGGATCTCGGCTTTGACGTTACCTTGGGGATCGACTTGAACAGCTGTCCCGTCCTTCTTTCCCGCAACGATCTGCTTCCCTAGCCGTGACCAGCATGCGCATGTCACATTATCATGGAAGATCGGGTTCCCATTAGATGTCTTGGAGAGCTCGCGAACTTTGAGGTCTGCCATCAACAGCTGTCCACTCTCCAATACGATGCCAAAAAGGTGAGCTGTGATATTGGACGGGTTTGGATTTGGTAACAAATGCTGTACTCTAGCCCCGTTCGTTCCAATCTGGAACTCTGCCTCCGTCTTGCCATTTATGATGCCATTCACATCATAGACTGCAAGTCCACCGCCCTGGTCTGCCGCAATAACTAGGTAGTTCTCATCGCTCGAAAATGCTACCTGGTTGACCCGAGGTACTGAGATTTTCACATCTGGTTCCAATGTTCTCACGTTGCTTCCGCCGTCTTGATTATCGATGAATGCCTTGCGGACGCTGTTGGTCCTCGCGACGATCAGGGAGTCTGGAGCAGCTGCTGCCACTAGTCCTTTCGTTGAAGCAATACTGAGTAGTGAGGCAGATGGAGAAATGCTAGACCATGGCGACGAAAGCAGCTTGACCTTCTCGTCACCGCTGGCCGACTGAAAGCCGAGCTGCTCAGTAGTCACCTCACCAATGTCTGATTCCTGCGACATCTTTCCCACAGTTTAACAGGAATTCATGTTCTCGATGTGATGAATTCGGCAATCGCAGGGATCCGGTGGGGATTTGCTATCGGGGCGAAAGATGATCAAGATAACAATGGATTTCTCTGTTGGTAACGGGTGCTATGAAAGTCGTTCACATGTAGTAATGTAGACGCGCCTCAGTGTCAAAATGTTTGGCTAACAATCGTCCAAGCTCCTAGGCGCCTGCGAGCCGCATCAGCAACTCCCAAGTACACCATTCAGCACGTATGATCTTCCGCGCTTTTGCTCCTTAATATCACTGCATCCAACACGCATCTTGAGCGGCAACGTAGAACACAGCATGCCTGGTTTCGATTTCAGTAACCACAACAGGAACCTTGCGCTCCACGCACAGGGTGTACCGCTTCCGAAAGCCACTTCCACCGGTACCACCATCGTCGGCTGTCTCTATGATGGAGGGGTTGTTATTGCAGCAGACACAAGAGCAACCTCCGGTCCCATCGTGGCCGACAAGGTGCGCTTCGTTCACACTATCCACTGCTGCGCTTTCGTTGATACTGATTGCAAGCAAACAGAATTGCGAGAAGCTTCACTACATCGCTCCCCAAATATGGTGCGCAGGGGCCGGGACTGCCGCAGACACCGAATTCACCACTGCCCTCGTATCATCTAATCTCGAGCTCCATGCACTTTCAACCGGTCGAAAGCCAAGAGTCGTAACCGTGATGACCATGTTGAAACAACACCTCTTCCGATACCAAGGCCACATTGGCGCGTATCTTGTTGTAGCTGGCTGCGATCCCACTGGTAGCCATCTATTTACAGTTCACGCCCATGGCTCAACGGACAAGTTACCGTACGTCACGATGGGTTCTGGATCGCTCGCCGCGATGAGCGTATTCGAGACCCAGTGGAAGAAAGAACTATCAAAAGACGATGCAGTGAAACTGTGTTCCGATGCCATTATGGCTGGTATCTTCAATGATTTAGGCTCAGGAAGCAATGTCGATGTGTGCGTCATCACCCCGGATAAGACGACGCTATTGAGGAACTACATCAAGCCGAACGTGAGAGAAAAGAAGATGCGGGACTATAAGTTCCCTCGTGGAACAACTGCGGTCTTGAACGAGAAAGTCATAACAAAGGAGCAGATCTCGAAGTATGTGACGGTTGAAGACTTGGGTGATACTGGCGAGCGGGCGATAGGCGAGCGTATGGACGTCGATCAATAGAAGCGGGTGTTCGATTTTAACCTGCCACTCTGGCAAAACGAGGGCATATTTATGTACCATACATATCTCAGTCTCCCACAGACTTTGCAATGCATAGCGCGAGGCGTCTGATGCAATGTTGTCGCTTTAATGATGTCTTTTCTATTTACGGTACTCCTCTCTTCCGAAAGGCATATCTGAGAAACAAAATACACCTATTTTGCGGTATTAATCCGGTCAATCTTTGACGATATTGCGATAGAACAGAGTTTACCAAGTTGTACGAATTGTTCATGTAGATCAAATTCAGGATTAGCGTCGGAGCAGCTTCGGGATATGCTGACTACTTCAGTTGCCTCACCAGAGAGGAGAGAAAGGGTATATGAAAGCAAGTTTCCAGCGCTCTATGCAGCGGGAATCAACTTGAAAGGGATGGTGTTCTATCCGTCAATCTTTATAACCAACCTCTATAGAAGCCACTGAAGTCAAGACCTCTTGGCTGTCACGTTCTGGCTGAAAGCTCCACTGATTTTCATCGTTGACGGCTGGTGTGATACGCTGCAGCGAGCCAATACCTTCCATTTGATCCAAAATTTGGATCTGAAACTTTGGGCTGACCGCACGCGAAAAGCGCCTGGAGAGGGTTCATGAGCCTTCTTCGCTCCTTAGCTTTCTAGAAAGATAGTAAAGGAGTATTTGCAAGACGAACGCATCTGCGGGCACCCAAGGTCTGACTTCGATATAATGCATCTCGTGTCAGGACTTTTGCTGTGGGTACTTGATGTTTAAGATGAACATGTCGCAAGACGATCCTTGCGCTGATTGTCGTGGCGGCGTTTGATGTGACATACCTGGAGCAAAACATGTTTGACGCCGCAAGTCAACACTTGAGATTTTATGACATAAAATGGGCAATATTGAACTATGCGTCTATGTCCAGAGAAAATTCATGGCCTCATCAAGTTGAGGCTTGAACGATATCAAAGTTTCGTGCTGACTATATCCATGTTTGGTGCTAATCACGCGTGCTGATAAAACGGTGAGCTGCATCTGACTGCCATGCCGTGTTTCAGAATCCATGCCTCAAATTACCAAGGCAAGTAATTCCCTATCGATGGCACCAGTTGATTCTCACTGTATTTCTCGGAGGACTACCATGAGACAGCTTGACGGATCGGTTGGACGGAATTGTCCGACTCGTTGGTCCAGGCTACAGGCAAAGTCTCGTCGTTGGAATCTCAGCGCTAAAGATGGATCTTTCAGAGAGTATATCCATTGCGACATCGGCCTATGCAGTTGTGGAAAGTGTCTCCAAGCCGTCCATACATGGCGCGGAAGGGAGAATTAACAAAGCTTCCAATTATCACATCATCATTCGTTGTATATCCGGTCGGGATTCGCTCAGTAACACAATCTATGTTTTTCGTCGTTGCAAGAGATGACAGAAGACAGCAATTGGGATATGTACTTCTCCTCCTCACGGAATTGAACTGCAAAGTGCCGTGCTTGGTATAGCCTCAGTTGGTGATATCGTTTCAGTATACTATCGAAGCATTGCCAGAAATCAGACAACTGTTGGCTTGTCTTGGGTGCCTGGCGCAAATCCGACAATTACGACGGCGACTCTACGAAAATTAGATTTTTTAAGACGGTCAACAGGAAGCAATAAGAAATTGAGGCGGAGAGAAGACCAATCGACAAAGACGAGTGCTCGACACTCAGATTGTGACCGGCTGTTCGCTGCCTCGTTAAACAGCGACAAAAACTCGGTCATGCAAAGAGGCGCGCCACAACTCATCCGGCAAGAAGACGATAAGTGCTGGTTGTTGGCACCCTTGTCATGTTTTTGTAATCTGAAAGTGGCATAGCGTTTTGGGTGCGGGTGACTTTGATTCTAGCGCTCAGGCCGCAGCTATAAAACCGCCGCACCCCGCGCAGACGCGCTTGGGCAGCCCGGACCTGCCTTGACTCTTCATTAGAAACAGCGTTCAACGATACAACAAACACGGTTCATCCTTAGTCGAAACACTTCGATCGAGTCGCCTAGGCTTGGACTTCAACATAGTCAAAGCACTCGAGATGGCACCAAAAAAAGCTGCAACCACAAAGAAGGGTGCTGCTTCCACGAGCAGCCACCCGCCGTACGGCGGTGCGTACATCACTCCGTTCTAACCGCGCCACTCACTTTGAGCCTAAAGCGCGCATTGCGTCTTATAGAGCAGATACTAATGCTTCTGGTATGTAGATATGATCAAAGAGGCTATTATCAACGTGAGTCGATCAATTCCGGCGCAAAGTTGACCGGCGTCGCTCGTCGCGATTTCATCGCATCATTTGTGGAAACCTTTGCCCTTCGCGCCTCACCACAGCAATTATACATCTTGAATTTTCCACTGACACTTAACGATTTATGCAGCTCAAAGACCGTATGGGATCAAGGTATGTGGGCCCTCGTCGCCGCCTAAGACGTCCTCTTCGACAGGTGGCTTGCGACATGGGGTGAGACAGATTTTGCTAACGTGTGCGCTTCACATGCAGTCGGCAAGCCATCAAGAAATATGTTCAGGCAAACAACAACTTGGGCGGCGTCACTGACGCCCAGTTCACCACCCAATTCAACCGTGCTCTTGCCAAGGGCTCGGAAACAGGCGTTTTTGCGCGTCCAAAGGGTATGAATGGCCACTAAGGCGTCTTTGATGGTCATGCTGACTTAGCTCCTTTAAGGTCCATCTGGGCCAGTGAAGCTCGCGGGGCCAAGCAAGACCGCGACAACGATGACCACTAAAACATCCAAGGCTCCTGCTAAGGCCAAAGGCTCTAAGACTGCTGCCAAGAAGAACTCGACAAAGACTACGACTAAGAAGGAAGCAACCAAGACGGCGACCAAGAAGGCGCCAGCAATAAAGGCAGCGACCAAACCTAAAGCAACGAAGACGAAGAAAACTCCGGCGATGGTACGGATTTAGCTTTCTTCTCCTTGTCACTCCTGAATTTAATGTTATTGTAGGCCCCAGCCGTAGAAACCAAGCCCGCGACTGTGCTCACCAAGACAAAGACGGGTCGTGTCGTCAAAAGCACAGCTTCGACAGAAGCAAAGAAAGCAGTCACCAAGAAGAAGGCGCCGGCAAAGAAGGCCGCTCCCAAAAAGTCGACGACTCCGAAGAAAGCTTAAGCTTCTCTATCTAACTGAGATGATGTTTGGGGTGACGGTGAGCACGGCGGTCGGCGAATGGCGTTGAATGGTCAACGCTGTTTGTGATACCATAGTTGCTGGGTGACGGCTTTGGTCTCGGCGTTGACGGCTATGCGAATGTACTCGGTACATAGTGTGACACGATATTGATGAACTGCAATCTGGCGTCCTTTTGTTGCCATTGAGCTCAATCATTCATGATCTTGTCCTGCAGTGACTCTTGTGAATACATGGCTTGTTGGGTCTCTTCCCGAGCATACTTGTTCGTCGTCACCTCTCGTCTCATTCTCGTTCATATAACGCTCCGGAAAACACCGGTGAACTTGTGGATCACATTCCCCCGATTCAAAGCATGCCGGCCACATATACCAAAATTATTGGCCATGCGATTGTCGAGTTATTCGTTTGTGATCGTGTTGGCAACGGTCTACAGTCACTTCGAGGGTCAATGCCATATATCTCGAAAGGACGCGTTGTTGATATATTATTGATATGACGTTTAGTTCGGTCGGAGCTTACCATCGCCGATAGGTCCAAGCGCAATCAACGACCGGGAGCCGGCAACCCGATTGTGCAGCACCGGCAGCGAACTTCAATCTTCCTAGCAAATGCGCAAGGGAAGGTGGCTGAGCGTATGGACGCCTAACATTTCCGCAGCATTCACAACATACTTTTCGCATTTCTGGCCACTTCATCTCTCACGTGTCACGCGCTCTGAAGCACGCCGCATTCTCGCTCACGCCGCGGTGCTCAGCTGAAGCAAAGCTGCTCCTGAATCGCTTGGTTGGCCGACGTGGATTGAAGGCGGAGAGATCTGGCGTCCGCGGCTCGGCGACCCCTCGACGGGGACCATGTCCTTCTGAGGAAGAGCCTGGAGCTCAATGCGGCCGGGGGAGGAGGCTTTCTTATGGTCCAGACCATCGACATGCCCGGTGTCTTGGCCAACGACTCTGTCCACGATGCCAGGGCTTCATCGGTCTCCTACCATGGGAGCCTCCCCGTGCAAGCAAAGCAGCTGTCGAGTGAGCTCCATTGGCGAGCCTCGCCAGAAATGCCCACGCCAGCGATGGATAGCGTGCCGGGGGCTTGGCCGCAGACACCGTCCGGCTTGCCAAACAGCACCGTGAAGGAGGGCGTTGGTGGGAAAGATGGATGTGTGTTGAGTGTACCGAATGGCAGCGGGGATCGAGCGCCGAGCGCAAAGAGTGTTGCGCTCAGCACACGGACGCGAAGAAGCAGCGGCATGGATTCGGAAAAGAAGTCCAGCGAGGTGGTGAAAGAGGACGCAACACGCCCGGGAGCTCCTGAGGAGGGATACTTCACGTCTATACCCAACGGAAAGCCAGACGGACTACCTAGATCTCCCTTGCCACGGCAAACTGGTTCAGGAAACGGTGACGCAACCCCTTCTACGCCGAAACGGACAATCAGCGCAACGGTATCTGCAACTCCGAGCTATCCTCTGGCGCCGGTCAAAGAAACTTCTCCGGCACTGCCTTCACATCAAGCGTCCAGTGATGGCATGCTCAAGCCACCTTCAGCGCACCCACATCGGGCATCGTCACCTCCTGCATTTTCACCTGGTGAAGCCTTGGCCATCACGAGGTCCCGCCCTGATCGGCTTGTTCAGCGACATACCCTGGAAGTTCCCAAAGTCGCCGCATCTCGTATATCAGGTGATGGACGAGATCCAATAAGTTCTGGGGCCGATGGTGTTGTCTCGGCCACTGGCCGCTTCTCTCCCAGCACGCCAACACGACGACGAGGGTCGTCACAGCTTGCTAGGCGAATGACACGTTCCATCCATTCACATTCCGACATGCAGCTTGACCAAGTGCCTCAAGACGAAGATGCCGCACGCTGGACCGAACTCGTAAAAGCAAAGCGGGCGTCGAAACGGCAAAGGGCGGACACCGATGATGATCGAGTCGTCATTGGTAAGAAGGTTGATGAAGGTCATCAGAATTATATCCGCATGTACAATATGCTCACCGGGATTCGCTTCTGTGTCAGTCGCATACACGCAAAGATGGATCGGGAGCTCACGGATGCCGATTTTCGCCAGGCACAGAAATACAGCTTCGACATCACAGGCAGCGAACTCACACCAAGTGCGAAATATGACTTCAAGTTTAAGGATTACGCACCCTGGGTATTCAGACACATTCGAACGGCCTTTGGAATTGATCCAGCGGAGTATCTGGTCTCTCTTACTGCGAAGTACATCTTGTCTGAGTTGGGATCGCCGGGAAAGAGCGGCAGTTTCTTCTATTTCTCTCGCGATTACAAGTACATCATCAAGACAATCCATCATGCCGAGCACAAATTCCTGCGGATGATTTTGAGGGACTATTATCAACATATTCTTGCGAATCCAAACACGCTGCTTTCTCAATTCTATGGTCTGCATCGGGTTAAGCTTCCTTACGGCAAAAAGATCCATTTCATTGTGATGAACAATCTCTTTCCGCCTCACCGCGACATTCATAGGACGTTTGACTTAAAAGGCAGCACGATCGGCCGAGACTTCCGTGAAGAAGATTTGGAAAAGAATCCGCGTGCGACTTTAAAAGACCTCAATTGGCTCCGCCGAAACCTACATCTCGAATTTGGTCCTATCAAGAAAGAGGCATTTGTGGCGCAAATGAAAAAGGACGTGGCCTTTTTGCAGCGGTTGAAGATTATGGATTACTCGCTGCTGGTAGGCATTCATGACCTAGAGCGTGGCAACGAGGAAAACTTACGCGACAAGACTCTGCAAGTGTTCGAGCCTGGCGGCGATAAAGGCGAAGATCCTGTTCCAGGGCCTTTGACGCGGACCCCAAGCAAGATGGAGAATGCTAAGCGCGCTCGTGAATTGCGAGAGACAGTGAAGAAGGAGCGTCCAATACCGCTAGGTCAAACCACAGACAAAATGCCGGAAGAGCCGCACCGAAAAGGATTTTATTTCTATGCGGATGATGGTGGCTTTCAGGCGACCCATGAAGACAATTCACCGGGGGAAGAGATCTATTACCTTGGCATTATCGATTGTCTCACTCGAGTGAGTGTTACGTTTTCCCAATTTCTCGATATTCAACTAACCATTTGCCCAGTACAATTTTGTAAAAAAAGCGGAGCATTTCTGGAAAGGTATGGGCGGTCACGAGTCACAGATCTCACCAATACCTCCGGACCGTTATGGCGACCGTTTCATCAAGTTCATCTCGGGCATTACCATGTCAAGAGAACAGGCAGAATTAGTTCATCTATCAGACGGTGCGGGAGCGACAGCTGACATGTGCTATCCACTTGGTATCGAAGGCACAATTGATGATCCCAGGCTAGGCGGCATCAATATGAAGCGTGACCTGCGAAACCCACCCGGCACAGCAAAGGTCATGGCTAAAGCTGAACACGAGGCCGAGAAAAGCAAACGGCATGGTGTCATTGAAGATGACGTGCCCGATCGAACGCGCACTGCGGTCCGAACGGCTGGCGATATTAATGACGCAACAACCCTACCCGTTATCGGTGAGGCAGCTGAGAGCGCGAGCAATGCCAGCCGATCCCCGTCCAAACGCTCTCCGGCTCCAAGCCGCGATGATGGCATTTCCCAGAAACCGGTATTAGGAAATGCCAACATGCCTTCAGAAAGCATCGGTGAAGTACCTCCACCTACGCCTCCAAAGCTTGGCGATGGAACGGCAGACAGCAGAAATGGGAATTCGATTCGACATGGTAGTTGGGGCGGCGCTGTGCCGCCCACACCTCCGAAGGATGATCGCAGGGGAAGATTGGTGGAGAAGAAACTCCCTGTCTCGCCCACGCCGACCGCTCTTTTCTCTGCGAGCCCTTCCCGCGCAGCCGACGAGGAGTTGGAGAGGGCGCGGGCGAGAGTGGGCCTCTAACGATAGGTAGGAATGTGGACGCATTGTCCGAGATAGTTTCTTTTGTGAACAACCTTTTGTCATACAAGCGAAATTCTTCAGGTCTGGATTCATGCGGGATCACAGCGAGCGGCAAAGAGGAAATGCCTTAAGCCTTTTTTTTCGTTATGCAATGCTACTGTGTTATTATTGCTTATTGAGGCAAGTTGACACCAGAGATACCATTTGACGGCTTGTCTATTGTGTCTGAGTGCAAAGGAGGACTGCGAGACGGCTAACACTGTGAAAGTGTAGAGATAGACTGATGCTCGAGAGGAAGATGATTTCGCTGTATGGAAGAAAACGTTCCAATCCACGCCGTGATCAGTGTGCTGCATATATTTCTCTTTTGGCTTTCATTCGATCACTCAACCTATCGTGCACCATCTTGCTGGATGGACAACTGCTACCCTGCAGGTAGTAGTGCAAGCAATCTACCAGGGCTCAACCTGATTAAGCCTCACATACATATAGATCGTGAAAAGGGTCGTCGAGTCGCCGTGTAGGGCCATATTTGGATTGATTGTTGATGTAAAGCCAACATGGAAGTGAATCCCTTTCGTCTCGGTTGAGCGGATCTGGCTCTTCTAGATGCGACCAACAGTATGTGATTGGAATGGATACAGTGCTTCTAAGGGCTTGTCGTGAAATAATTCTCAAATGTACAGCGAATTGATATGATCTGTTGCTATTACATCCTTGCCAAAATAAAAGTTCTCTTGCGTACGCCAATCAGGTCTGGCGGGGAGTTGGAAAAAAATAAATCTGCCCGTAATCTCTTCATCACTTCACGGGTTACGTGGAACAAATGTGAGTATCCTTCGCCAACAACACGTCTTATGGTCGAAAGGTTTTTGGCACCCGCTCGTGGCCACTGCCATGGGCAAATACTACGTGTTGAGTTTAATAATTCGATGGTGGTCATTGCTGGTCGTCAAACTCTTGTGCCATTTGTCGTCTAGTTCGAACTTGGCCGAGTTCTTGTCTTTAGAGAGTGCGGACAGTGATTGTGAATTTTGCTCACTAGACGCAGAACGTAATATATATACATCGATTATTTCCAACACGCGTTGGCGAGTGCATCGTGCCAAAGATTCTTAAATGTCCTTGTACGCTTTATCCCTCATTGATGCTCGCGCCATTTCAGCATGTCGACCCCAGTCGCCGGTTCCGCGGTCCATTTCCACCAAAAAAAAAAAAAAAAAAAAAAAAAAAAAAGAAATGCATTATGGCAAGTAAATAATTTCCAGCGCTACTTGCATCTTTTCTCCACGATGCCCGCCCCAAATTCCGCGTACTCCTCCTTCGAAATCCACATCTGATGAAACGTGCCCAAACTCGCTAACACCGAGCCACCAATCCACGCGCCAAACTTACGCTCTACAGAACTACTGTTCGCAATCACACGAACACGAGGGTTTGGATAGAGCGCCTGCAGATCAGCTTGGAGGCGCTCAGGAAATTTCTCGATCAAACTTCCTGCGCCAGTAAGAATGACATTGCCGAGCAAAGGCGTGCGGGTGTCGACGTCAACATTGTTCAAGGCGCGATGGCACAAGGAAGGAATCGTCTCGTCGCTCTTGGGAATAGCTTCACCACCTTCACCGTGGTAAGCTTGTCGCACATCGAAGAAACTCTCGACGACTTTGAAGCGCTCTAAGCTGAAGACTTGGTTCCAGCCGTCAGGCATCTCAAAAGGCCGAGGAGGAAGGTATTTCGCTGCTTCAATGTTGTTTTCAAGGCGGCCTGGGCCTGCCCAGACCTGCACAACGCTTTCCTTGAATGAGGTCAGCACTCGGTCTTCCTCCAGCTTGCGGAAGGAATCCTTAGGTGGATTGTCGAAGTGAGTGTAGGTGGCATTTGAAGGCGCCCCAGCATCGACGGGTAGTTTGGATTTCACCATGTAGTGTGGGATGAGTGGGACAGGTGGCTGCATGCTGCCGAACATGAGGCGGATCTGCTCATTCAAGTAATTGCCGGCTACTGGGCTGTTGAGGAGACCTACGCTCATTGTCAATTTAGATGTCAAAGTATGGGAGACTGACGAATGTGTGATGCAGAGGGAATCAGAATCAAGGCCCGGTCAGGGGTCGATTCATCAAAGCCAAAAGGCTAAGTCGACCGTCGTGAGATTGAACATGGAATTCATCTTGCTGAGAAAATAAACCGGCGAATGAAAGACGTACTTTTCTTCAGCACCATACCTTCCCACAGTGCTGTGACGGAGCTCTGCTGATGCCCAATATCAACCACGAGCGCAGTCGCCTTGCCCGTCGCATATCTATACAGTTGCATCAGCACCACATTCGTCTTCACGCTCTCATGGAAGCTCACCTACGCCGCCAATTGCCCGCTCTTTGCTAAGAAGAAGGCGGGGACGCCCCAATCCTCCATGGCTATCTCCATCATCTTTTCCCGATTCTTTGGTGGATTCCAACCTGGCTCGCTCATCAGGAGCGGATACTCAGACAGCGCCTTGTTCGCCTCCTCCTGCTCTTGCTGCTCAATCCCCTCCATCGTCGCGTCCCCGTTCTCATCCTTGGCCGGGTCGTTCAAGCCATTCTTCGACGGCGGCGTCTGCCGCACTCCAGTCAGGCGAGAGGTAATGCTGTATTCCCACAGCTTTGTTGCCGTCTCCCAGTCAGCCACTAAGCCGTCAGAGCCGTATGGATTTTTGATCTCCATGTCCCCTCGCGGGAGGTGGATCGCATTCTCGCCGTAGAGATGCTCACCGGATGGCAAGACCCCATAATGTGTGGGTACCACTGATTTGGGTGTGTCTTCACCCGCGAACCCAGCGCGAGTGCTGTAGCTGCCCGGGTCGAGGACAAGGGCATTGATCTCGTCGCCGGCGGAGTCGTCCTTGGGAGGTGCCTGAGTGGGCGGCAAAGTGGAAGCCATGGTGCGATCGTGGTGTATCGATTCCTAGTCGCGTGGCCACTGTTCCATGACTTCTTCTCTTTCCAAGTTCTGCTGTGCAGTATTGTGGTGCTTTTCGACCAACTATCCGAACCAAGACTCTGGCATGTGCTCGCGAGCAAACCTCGCGAAGCGCGACTCGTGCACAAAAGATGTGGGACGAATTCCTACACATCAAAGCCACCTCATGTCTAAGGGGCGTTATGTAGATTAATGATGAATTCATGCCAGGACAATGTTCAACAACCTCTTCCACGTCGAGACGCTTGATAGTCGTTTTGCTTCCAAGACGGGTGAGGCTTTGCCTACCTCTCGGCCGTCGAAATGGAACACGACCGAATATTACATCTACTATGCCTTCTTCTTGACCATCCCGTTCCTGATGTTCAAGAGTGTGTACGACGTGTCCCAACCGAGCCATCCCAGCTACGCGCACTATGCTCCCTTGCTGTCACCTGGTTGGATTCCTGGACGTATGGTTGACAACAGCGATGCGCAATATCGTGGCTTCAGGGATAACATTCCATATATGGCCTTACTCCTCATGTTGCATCCTCTATTGCGGAGGGCATACGAAAGATTCTCGTGTTCAAAAAAAGGGACGGTACGTCAGCTCGTTGTTGTTAAATATGCATGAAATAGATAACTAAATCTTCGACAGACTGTACTATCACCTGACGTGCGCCTCAACCAACGCATCACTTTCGATGCAGTATTTGCGGTCGTCTTCCTCATTGCACTGCACGGAATATCGGCAGTCAAGATTTTCGCTATCTTATTCATTAATTACAAGATCCCTAGAGCCTTACCGAAGCCTTCTGCAGCCATCACAACATGGATCTTCAACATTGCTGTTTTGTTCGCCAACGAGCTCTGCCGTGGCTACCCTTTCGCAAACATAGCTCTGTACATGCAATCCCCTCAGGGTGCTCTGACCGATGCCAAAGTGAACGAGGCAACCAACTGGGGTGTGTGGCTCGACAGCTACGGTGGACTTATTCCCCGATGGGAAGTGCTGTTCAACATCACCATCCTTCGACTAATCGCCTTTAACTTTGACTATCTTTGGTGTCAAGAGCGACGAGCAAGCAGTCCAGTTGAGGTAAATTCTCGTCTGCTCTCTCATTTGGATGCTCCCAGCAATGCTAATACGCTTCAGAAGAAGAACCTCGATCCCGCCAACTTGCCAGAGCGAGAGCGAGTCTCGATAGGCGCTAAACCCGAAGACTTCACGTTCCGGAACTATTTCGCTTATGTCCTCTATTCGCCACTGTACTTGACCGGTCCCATTATTAACTTCAATGACTATATTGCTCAGTCCCGTTTCACCTTACGCACCATTTCCCGCTCTCGAATCATCCCTTATGCCTTGCGCTTTGCTCTCTGTCTCCTCGCCATGGAACTGGTCCTACATTACCTCTACGCTGTCGCAATATGCAATTCCAAACCCGATTGGAACGCGTATACCCCTTTCCAGCTCAGCATGCTCGGATACTTCAACCTCCACGTCATCTGGCTGAAGCTCCTCCTTCCTTGGCGGTTCTTCCGCCTATGGGCTCTCTGCGACTCTATCGACCCACCAGAGAACATGGTGCGATGTATGTCCGATAATTATTCCACGCTTGCTTTTTGGCGCGGTTGGCATCGCAGCTTTAATCGCTGGATCGTGAGATATATCTATGTTCCCATGGGTGGTTCACAGGGGGGTAGCAAGCTCCGTGCCGCACTGAACTATGCGGCTGTGTTCACATTTGTGGCGTTGTGGCACGATATCAACCTGCGACTTCTAATCTGGGGATGGTTAGTGGTCATTTTTGTCCTTCCTGAAGTGCTTGCCCGGATGGCATTCCCGGAAAAGAAGTGGAAAGATCGGCCAGATCAATATCGCTGGCTTTGCGGAGCTGGTGCTGTTGGGAACATCCTCATGATGATGGCAGCTAATCTTGTCGGCTTTGCCATTGGAATTGATGGTTTAAAAGGGTTAGTGGACGGGCTTGTAAGCACGTTGGGTGGGCGAGTCTTCATGATCGCTGCTTGCGTAACTTTATTCGTTGGTGCACAGGTTATGTTTGAGTGGCGGGAGGCAGAAAAGAGAAGAGGAGTAGATATGAAATGTTAGATTCGGAATGGCAAAACAATGTTGAATGTCTCATCCCTTATACACCTCGTAGCCATTCGAAATGTACTATTAGACATCACAAAACAACGTACATGTGTCCTCAATACCATACTTAGATGCTCAATTACAGCATTCGCTACCCCCAACAGTACAGAATGCATCACCCAACGAGCGCACATAGACGCCAGCCTAGCTAGTTGGAAACCCAATGTTAGATGTGGAGAATGGCACCCTTTAGACCGAGTCAAAACAGACCAGGTTTTTCTGATTGTCAACCCTTGCTATATGGCCGCGGCAATCCTCATTTATCTCTTGCAACGTCCCCAACCCTCTGAACACATCCTTTCAATGCACAGGACGGATACTTGTCGACAGCTCGTTACTTTTAAAGGATTTGTATGAGAGCTTCGCGAGCAGTACTTGCAAAATCAAATTGGCAAACACTGAGAGCCTCTAGATTGAGCATGACATGTAGTTATAGCGTGTCAAAGGAGATCAAGAGATGGTAGACGAGCAATGGAGGTCAATGGAGTGCGCATCAGGACTTATGATTGAGAAGATGCGTAATCACAAAGGTGCTTTTGTTGTCTGGCTCTATGAACTTGCCATCATGGACGATACTTTCTCGAAGAGAAGATCAAGGAGTCTAAAGACATCAGCTGTTGTGACAAATCGTTCATAATCGCGTTTATGGAGAAATGTGGGTCTCCTGGACAAGATGGAAGCTCCAGACCAGTTAGCCTTGACAGTATTCAAGTCCATCTCTAAGTTCGGGAATGTAGGTAGCGCAATTGTGTAGTGCCGGAGTGTTGATGTTGAATTCGACTGAAGTGATAGAATCTGCGTTGAGAATAAGACGAAACGGTATCTTGAGCTACCTTCTCACCATTAGGAAGACCATTAGTAGGTATATCAGGCATGTTAGATTCATGCTTCTTGCCACACCAGCACAAAACTCCGGAATAGCGCAAGCGGTCCAAGACTGCAGATAAGTATATACTCATCTTGTCTCTTCTCCAGCTTTTTTCCGGGGGCGAAACAGGCTCAGCCTCGCTAAGTTCAGCTTTCACATCTACCAAATCACTTGCGTCAGGGTCTTTGAGCCTATCATCCTCACTACTATCTGCATCAAGTGCCGCTTCTCTTTCATTGCCATCTGACAACCCTGACCCATTTCACAAAGTCTAGAGCAACTTGACCTGCTTCATCGGTGCCAATATGGTCACATGTCCATCTTATGAGAAACTATTGCTCGTTTACTTAGAAGAATCACGCTGTTCGGATCCGTCTTGACTATCAAATAAAAATTTTGCGTGAAACCCTGCGAGCACCCAGATCCGCTCTGCTTGAAAATGTAACTCAATAGTACATCACTGCCGACATCCACTACTCCGAAAATTGCGACCTAGTGGATAACAGCTCAATCCATTGTCTGAAATTCCGGCTCTTGAAGGCCTTTGCGCTGCGGCGTGACTGGCAAGTCCGACTGTTTACAAGCCTTCCGCTAAGTGGATGTGGCTTTGCTTTCCGTTGAGTTGGACAACAGCCGCGAAATTTCTGGGCTCTTGGATAAATCTGACGCACCAAGAGAGATTTGAACTGAGTGGAGACTGAATAAGCACACGATGGGCTGCAGAGATGTAGCAAAGGGCGGGAAGGAAGTTGTTCGAGCCAAACAAGACGCTGGCAAACGTATTAGTCGCTCTCGTATTGCACTCGCCCTAATTTGTTCCTGAAGCGTCAGCTTTTACGACAGATGAAGATTCCTGCTGAACTTGAAGGGCTTCTTTATTGGACTAGCCAGACTATGGCCGCCGGACTTAAGGTTACGATAAGGAGTTGGCATGCGAAGTTGCTGTATTCGCGCAAGGCTAAGTGGAAAGATACATCAATTGCGAGTCAAGTAAACGCGAAGTGAATGTCTGAAGTTCCGATTTATTCAGCTGGTCTTGGCAATGGCTGGTCCCCGCAATTCTCGTGATCGCAGGATTCACGTGAAACCTGATTTACACCGCCTGAAGCGCCGCTACTTCATTTTGGTCCCAAAACGGCATTTTTAAACCTCTATTCCCACCTTTCAGGTTGGTTTCAGACGAAGAAGTTCTTCCAATACGCCTTGCACACTTCGACAATCTAAAAAGGTGCATCGAGTTGGCACTTTTGTGCGTTCATGGCGGCCACTTCCCTGGTGCCTTGACTTCGGCTCGGCTATATGTCACACTTAATTTCCCTTCCCTCTCCATCGCTCTCTTCCTTTGCGCAGCTGCAATGCCCGTTCGATCGGTGACTGGTAAAGCATTCATAATGTTGTCAAATTCTTCATCTTCGTGATCATCACCAATTTCTGAGCCTGACTCGGCATCTGAATCATGCGGTTTTTGCTGCCTGGTCTTGATTGAGTCAACTGATCGCTGGATGCGTTCAGGTATCACACGATCGTTTTCTTGAGGGTCAGTTTTTATGTTGGAAAATGGTTTCGAAGCCAGGACTCGACGGCGAAGTTCCGCCATCTCCTCTTCATCGTCGGATGAAGGAAGAGCGAATGGATCAATCTCCGAAGCCTCCTCTTCGTTCGAAGCACCATCTGTCAATGCTGCCTGTTCACCGGGTTTCGGTCCACCGAGTTGTATACCACCGAGACTGCTTCGCTCGCTCCCGCTTTCGTCTCCCTCATCAATTCCACTTCCGTCCTCCTCCTCACCGATCTGCCTCCGATTCATATTTCCCCCTCTCCACGCATCGGCCTTGTTTACCTCCCGCTCCTCCCTATCTTCCCTCCATTCATTCTCAATCTTAGCTAGCCACTCTTCTTCTGCCTTCTTCACCTCTTCTTCATCTTTACAAGCCGAATATCGCTTCAGCACCGCCTCATTGATATCAAGAAAAGCCTGACCATATGAAAAAGCACTCAGCACCTCACCTGCCCAGTCATTGTGTCCGCAAATCGCGAACGTTGCCGCCAAAGCCTCTACACAGTTTAATCGCCACGGTCGTCCGTAGTTCGTCGGGTTTGCCGCGACCAGGTATGGCAGTAACCTTGGATTTGGGCCACCGATCCGATTGAAAGGCACTTCCTCGATGCGATTCCAGCTTGCTTCGACGACAGCAGCACCGTACTGCTCAAGAATGCCGCGATCTGAGGGACTGAGAAGCGTCTTTGCTTTTGGGCTTACGACAATTCCCGGGTGTTTCTGGCCCACATGCAGCTCACGCATCAACCCCAGGCGGATGAGACGCTTCCCTGAGCAGCGTTTGGCATCACAATGGTTCATGTCCCACGCTGCGGCCTTGAAAGACGGTCGCTTGGTGGCGCTGACATCATGTTCACGCTCCGTCTGATTGCGTTGATGAAAGGAGCTCTGGGTTTGGAACCCATGCTTTTTGCCTTTGTTCGTAAAATCCTTCTTATGACGAACCATTGGCGAAAGGTAACTCGACTTCAGGACTCTCTTGTGTTATTGGTGACAATTTCGACCAGGCTTTAGACCCGAAGGCTTTGTTGGAGTTGTGCGAAGTTTGTAGTACTGAAATAAGAGCAAATAATTGAGATTTCAAATTGGAAAGATATATTCTTGCTTTCAACTTGACTCCTAAGCACTGCAAATCTCGTCAAATTTGCACACAGTGACACATTTGTCGCAATTAATCGAGTGGCGACACAAGCGAATTCAGTGCACAGTTTGCGGGGCCTGAGGAACGGTCCGGAGGTCCCATATATACTGGGACTTAAGCCGCGATTTCCGCATGCTGAGCTATATATTCTACATCCCGTACATGCACATTGAATTCTTGCAATACTATCACGGATCGAATTTGATTCGTTTCAATGAAAATATCCCACTTTTTTCACAGATTATAACAGCGGCAACCAGGCGTTGGTAATGGGCTGTAATTCCCACCACGCAATCTGATGTACCAAACTCAAATGTATCAATAGCCGATCACATATAGCGGATGTGTCTATTTGCATTCTCCCCAGAGCATATGCAATTTCTGATGGCTCTGGCCCCAGTTAGGCAATAGGTTACGGGTCAGATGGAGTATGAAGGAAAGGCACCATAACGGACCGTACAGCAGTGACACAAGATGAACTCGGCGGCTCTAGGTCACCCTGAGTCGATTTGGCCTCACTCTGCTCCTGTGACGCGCGAGCCGCCAATTATGAGGGGATACACGCACATAGATCGTTCTCTCCACATCAATCAGTGATTCATCCCATTTCGAATCTTTTTAATTCAACTTTTGACTTCATAAGCAAGTGTCGACACCTCAAGAGAACCAGATGTAACCGAGAGCAGTAATACAGCTGTGGCTAATCAAGAGAGCGAAGGCTGTTTCAAATAACGCCAAATTCAGGAGACTGCGTATATCCATCACTATCAGGCATGCCAGATCACCGCCATTGCATTCAAAGCACAAAATTGCCGCCAATGAGCTCCACGAGGTTGTAAAGAACGCGCAGAGCAAGTAGCTCATAGGCTCTAATGATTGGAACACTTTGCATCCAGGGATGATCTCCTGGGGTATATGATCATGGAATGAATGACTCAGCATGGGGCGTAATCTACGTGGCTGTAATGCGTTGCGAAAACATTGCGCGAATATGGACCGTGTCATCCGTGAAAAGGAGAACTAATCCATTTCCTGATCTGTGAAATTCAGACAGTGGACTTTTATTGTTACGGACTATGTTGTGAAGTGGCGCACTCGCTCTACCTGGCCTTTGCGCATATGCACTGAGCGAATCCAGGGTAAATCCAGTTTGTAGAATACCTGGATATCTACGACATGATAAGTGAACAGGAGTGCTAGAATGAAGATGCTGGCGCCAAAAACTTTTGGTATACGCGCATGAGGCAGGCAGCTTGCTGCAGAGATATCTTAAGCATCCTACAGCATACGAGACCAAATTTCCTCCTGTACGGTCGTGTACGGAATTGGGACCAATGATTTCCCGGCAGGTCCTCGTGCACTGGACAGAGTGGAGTGAGCGAATGAGCGAAGCGTTGAAGGTGTTCCAAACAAATACCCTCAGACATTTCCGAATGTCAAGGCTAGATTTGGGGACACAACGAATTCGGCTTGAACAAAAACTAGTACCAATTGGAGAGTCAAATTTTGTTGGTTTGCGGACTCCTGAAGGAATTGCGCCTTCAGAGCAACTGATGGAACCGCTCAGCGATTGAGCATCCATCATCCCCATCATTGGTGGTTAAACGGTGCCAGCAACCTGAAAAGGGCTTCTTCGAAGAGTTGATAACCGCCAAATCGAGATAGTCTGCTCTGCCAAAATCGAAATAAATGGTCTTATCGAATCCATAGGTGGTTGGCCTTTGTAATTGGCATTGTGGAAACGGCGCAGTCTCCAGAGGTTGCCTCTGTCCAGTGGCCTTTAACAATTTTTTTAGCTGCTTGACACTTTTGTAGCGTAAAAAGCTACTTCAGCATAGTCAAACAAGGTGCTGCATATCTTGGAACGACGACAGACTATCCTATCCAGAATAGCCAAGCTGCAATCGAGGTACCCCCAGCCTGATCAACCAAGCTGAAAGCGTTACTGGTCACATTACCCATCACCAATTTCCTATCATGTACTTATTAATATCTGTTCTTTCCACTCATACCATATCTTCTCACGAGTCTCTAATTACGGCCCTTGGGCGTGGTCACGAAAAGCATGAAGAAAATCTTGTTACTTCCCCTCATCTAAGTTGTATGAACATTCTAATTTGTCATGGACGAGTGAGTAATATCAGCTTGATGCGTCGGACCAGCCGGGTCTTTCCAAGAGAATATCCTTGTGAATCTGGTATTGTTTCGTGATCCCATGGCTGAGAAATAATCTTTCTTACTTTGCTGCGATGTATCTCCGAACAGCAAAGTCTAGATTATTGAGACGAAACTGCGCACCTATTTCCTTCGCTGGACATGCAAGCGAGGATGGGCGTTGAACAGGAGGGAGTCAATCAATTCCGATTACTTCGATCCATCAAATTCGTTTCGGTCAACTGTCAGCCCTCCAATTTTGATTGAATTGCGTCATGCGCAGCGCACGAGAATTCGGGAGCTGGAGCCGAGACGAGGTGTGACATGGACATCCCACCAACACCAACTCCGACCGCTCTAAAGGCCGCGTTGACGCCTACTGCGCTTCCTTCTCACACTCCCCTTCCCTCGCCGTCCCACCACCTTCACCATCGAGCGCTATTTCGCCGGCAGCGGCGCGGCCCCGCCCGGCCGCCAAATTGCCCTCCACTCCACCCCACCACCACACGCCTCATATCGCACCGACACCGCCATGGAGGCCGCCTCTGCTCGCTACGCCGCTCGTGACCGCTTCGCCTTTCCCACGGAGCCGGCGGCTACCCCGCTGCAACGTTATATCCAGAACGCCTGCAACCCTGAAAACTACGAGCCTAACCTCGCCCTCAACCTTGAGATCACGGATCTTATCAATGCGAAGAAGGGGAGCGCGCCGCGCGAAGCCGCAATTGCCATCGTTGGCTACGTCAACCATCGCAACGCGAATGTGAGCATGCTGGCATTGAACCTGTTGGATATCTGCGTCAAAAACTGTGGTTACCCTTTCCACTTGCAGATTAGCACCAAGGAATTCTTGAATGAATTGGTGCGAAGGTTCCCCGAGCGGCCGCCCATTCGAACTACGCGGGTGCAGAGCAAGATATTGGAGTTGATCGAAGAATGGAGGCGGACGATATGCGAGACGAGCAAGTACAAGGAGGATCTCGGTTTCATCCGGGACATGCACCGCTTGTTGGCATACAAGGGATATATGTTCCCGGAAGTGCGTCGAGAAGATGCAGCGGTGCTTAATCCCAGTGATAACCTGCGGAGTGCGGAGGAGATGGAGGCAGAAGAACGAGAGGCACAGTCGGCGAAGCTCCAAGAGTTGATCCGAAGAGGCACACCGCATGATTTGCAGGAAGCCAATCGGCTGATGAAGGTCATGGCGGGCTATGATACAAGGCGGAAGACAGACTACCGAGCTAAGGCGGCCGAGGAGGTGGGCAAGATCCAGCAGAAAGCACGCTTGCTGGAGGAGATGCTGCAGGGTTACAAACCCGGCGACGAGATCAAAGAGGGCGACGTGTTCGAAGAACTAGCAAATGCGTTGGCATCAGCGCATCCGAAGATCCAGAAAATGTGCGAAGAAGAGAGCGATGATCATGAAGCTGTAGCGAAATTGTTCGAGATTAACGATAGCATACACCGCACGATTGAACGGTATAAACTAATCAAAAAGGGTGATATTGAAGGTGCAAATGCAATACCCAAGGGCACGTTAGGAGTCTCTGGAGCAGGTGTAAAGAAGGGAGCGGATAATGAACTTTCACTGATTGATTTCGGAGGGCCGGATGATAACCCCGAACCAGCGACAGCACTGCAACAGTCTGGGACGCAAGACGTCATGGCAGACGCATCGGCACCCAAATCAAAAGGGAGTGCGCTCGAAGATGATCTTCTTGGATTGAATATGGGCGATGGAACTTATGGGCAGGGTGGTGGCATCACTCTTGGAGGTCCGAGTGGAGGACCTTCGAACGGCACAAGTATGCACCCCGCCGCATCGACTGCAGAAATCATGGCGCAGTTCACCCAGACGCCGCAAATGGCATCCAACTCAATCTTCAATAGTCCGTCATCCTTAAAAAACTCGTCATCCCAAGTACCACAATTGCCACTTCAGCAAGCCACCCCAAAGTCCCATTACGACGCATTTAGTAGCTTGTCCGGTTCACAACAATCGTCAAAGCCGGCCACGCCTATCCCGGGAGCCTTGACTCAACCTCAAACCAAGAAGTCGGATCCTTTTACTTCCCTCTCCACGTCCACAGCCACGCCACCGAGACAACAGTCTCCATTTCAGTTCCAGCAAGCACCTTTGCCACATCAAACGCAACCACCTCGTGCACAGAGGACATCTACGATCGACTTGTTAGGCATGGGCGAATCGAGTGGTACCCCGCAAGCGTCTGCACCAGCGGCGAATGACGAAGAGTGGACTTTCTCATCCAGTCTACCAGATCAGCCACACCATCTGGTGGTCACATCAAGCAGTATCAGGACAATATTCATTGTATCTCGATTGTCGGACACAGATCTACAGATACTTTCAAGAATCAGTAATTCTACTGCCTCCGTCATCACGGACCTGACATTCCAACTCGCCGTAACAAAGGTAAGGCTCATTTTCTTCCCCGCATAAAAGACCCTGACTGACTTGCGGTGCTCATTTCTTTAGGGATACACTTTGCATCTACAGCCGCAGAGCTCAAGAACACTCGCGCCTCGTCAGCAGGACGGCATCACGCAAACGATCCGGTTAACCGGTGTTCAAAGAGGGAAAGGCACGAGCGTGAAAATGCGGTGGCGTGCAAGTTATGCGGTGGACGGGCAGCAGATGAACGAGCAAGGAGAATTGGGCGGGCTAGGCGTCCCTTGACCATCTTCCCATCTCACGCTTTAGTATGGGATATCTTGCATATAGAATTGTAAGTAGCCGCATGAGAAAGCGTGGTACCTATTTTCTTCCTTGCTTCCTGATCTAGCGCACAGCCTCTTTGGATTTGATATAGAAATGTCGGCAAGCATCTCATCGGCGTACGAACTATTCGCAAGCACGGCGGCCACGCGAAAGTTGAACACTTAATTACTATATGTGCTGCAGAGTAGGTATTGAGCGGCGTCTCGAAGTGTCAAGGAAGCTGGAGATAGTGAATCACCATTCAACTGAGCTGCATGCGTTCAAAGCGTCAATACTTCAGACGCACCAATTTCACGCTCCTCCTGCGACAAATATCTTGATATTGAAGTCTGGATGCGTTCAATATTGAACGATCACACCAATTGAACCATGTGCTGTGAATACGTGCATCAAACTGTGTACGGACCCGTCTATATGGCAGAGCTTTTCTGACATCACATTATCGCGATGAAGATTTACTCGTTGAAAGTGCAAGAGACATATTTGTAGACTTGATTCAGGCCCGAAAGTGATTTGAGAGACAATGGGATTGAATGTTGGTGATTTTTACTATGACGATATACATGTGCCAGCGTCCAAGCACTCTTATCTTGTCCTAAAAGTCTTAGATAAATGGACCTATTAGTCACTATTCGAGTGCTTTGAAGACTTTATCCTCCACTCCAATGAGAGTCTGCTTCTTGGTTGTCATGGCGGCCATAAGGTATAGCACATTACCCAGAACCCGGGAATGTATCACCGCGTCCTCGTCTGGATTTCCCGCAAAGAGCTTGTCCCTCAAAAATGATGCGGCAGTGGAAGCATATCCTGCTCCGTTGGGATCTTTGAGGGAGATTGCGAGGACAGATCCAAGCGCGAACACATAATCCACATTGGGGCGATGTGAGATGGCCTGGAGGAACGCGGGTGACCACATACTCCATGGATGCGTTCCAGATGAAGACGAGACAGTCACAGAGTTGCCTACCCAACTCTTTTTGAACTCCTCCCACGTTTCATCGCGGTCCATCTCCTCCATCACTTGCAAACTCCGATTTGCTACCGTGCACCCGACAGCATGGGCTGTATAACTATGACCGTGAAGCAAGGCATCGCTCTTATCATCACTTAAGAAAGCTTCAAATATAGCTTGTGACGCTGTGGTGGTGCACAGAGGCAAAAGTCCACCCGTGAGGAGCTTCGCGTTAACGACAATATCTGGATTGACGCCAAGGAAGGAGGCAGCGCTGAAGCGACCCAGACGATAGAGCCCTGTGAAAACCTCGTCGAAAATCACGGGCATACCCGTCCAGATTTGGTCATTTGGAAGCTGTCCATTTGGGAAAATTTGCTTATCAGAACGGACGGCCTCAACAAGACAACGCTGGAACAGTGGATCGGCAAACATCATTCCTCCTGCGCCTAGGATGATAGGTTCGAGTATTAAAGCCCCCAATTTCTTGCCATCGCTGTTTAGCTTTGTAATGACCTTTTCGCACCATTTCATATAGAATTCGCGGGCCAAGGCCCTTTTTTTGAAATTGAAGACTTCATTAAGCGACCCAAAAGCAGCATCTGGCCCACGCATCTCGTGCGGTGCATCCCACTCTTCCGGAAGCTCAACAATCCACTGGCCTTTACGCATCTTGACTTGTGGGAAATCCAGCCATTGACCACGCCCAGAGTACCACGCCACTTTCTTATTGTAGATGCTGGGCTCGGAGCAGTCCATTGTACCGATGGTGTCGCCGTGATAGCTGTTCTTCAGACCCAGTATCAAGACTTCATCCTCTGAGCTCCAGCCATTGCGAACCGTGGCTGCTCGCAAAGCCATCTTGACGGCCACCTCCATGCCCGTGCTGCCATTATCCGAGTAGAACACCTTGGACAGGCGAGGATTCCCCATCTTGGCAATCAGAGTCTGAGCCAGAGTGAGGGCAGGCTTGTGGATGGCACCGCCAAACATGACATGACCATATCGACCGGCAGCATGGGCAGCGGTGAGCGCCAGCTGAGGGTTGCCGTGGCCGAGGCCTTGGGTCCACCAGGAGGCGGATCCGTCAAACGCGGGACGGAGAAGGGAAGTCTGGGTACTAGTTGCTTGTTTGGTGGAATATGTGTCAAAGTAGTCACCGTAGGCCGAGTCCATTGCAACAATCGTGTCCTTTGAGCGCTCACGGTGTTGCATGAACGGGTGCCATATCGTTTGATCCGCTTCCGCAGGCATCCTTTTGAGATCGGCGATGCGGCTCTCATGAGCATCTATGAACCGATCCGCGAAGTCCTCGACTTGCTTTGAGCGGCTTATTTTTTCGTAATATTCTCGCATTGCCCGCGCATCACTGCTAGCGTCCGCGAGACGCTCGGGCGGGGGAGGGATCGAGAAGGCATGAATATTGCGCTCCTCAAAGTACTCGGTCAGATACGTATGGTTGTCATATCTACCTTCCGAGAACAGGGCTACCGACTGGACGTCGTAGCCTCGGATTGTGAGAGACTCCCAGGCCGAGATAGTGGTACCAATGCCGCCTAGGTGATGATCCCCAACCAAGAAGACCGGCAGCCTTAACGGCCGATAAAGGTCGGCCTGCGAGCTTCCACTCGGGGATGGAGACAAGACGCCGCCTGCTGTCTCGATAATGGCGATGCCATCTTCATCTGTGGCACAACTACTGAGCTCTTCATGGAGAGCAGAAATGACCTTGCTGTCAGGGAGCGACTGTCGACCGTCAGCAAGCGGTCACTGTGGGCAACGAACGCCTTACTTCACACGACAATCGAGCCGCTAAATGCGGACTGACCGGCTCCGAGAATTGAAAGAGACATTTCGTCCGGATATCGCTGCTGAAATTCGAGAGATGGCTACTTATTCTCAGTTTCTTTCTTACTCAAACACTAACCCTAAACAAGGGCGACAACGACGACACCATTGCGATGCGAAGAAATTGCACTCGTCTCATGACCCTCCCGGTGTTGTGGATGATGGGCTATGAAAACTTACTGATCATCTGCTTCATCCAGCGGCCCCGTAGAGACCGGTTTGATGTAATGAATTTTGTCGACTCGTTTTTTCAATGCTCGGCAAAGAATTGACGAGAAAATCGTCTTGCCCACCCCGGTGTTCGCTCCATAGACTTGAAGGATGCGCAACTTTGGCCAAACGACAGAACCCACCTGCCTCATTGCTTCAAGGAGCACTTGGATAAGTAGAAAGAAGGCATATGGTTCACCGTCGGCCCAATATTTGACCTCGTCGGCATTGATGAAGTGAGTATGGGGCGCTTCCTGGCCCGGGCCGTAGAACTAATTATCAGTCAACCATCGGCCAAAGTCAAAGTCGGAGACTTCAATTCGGATGTTTTTAAGCGGCAAAAGGTCCTCATGAGCCCTCGGAGCCAAATTCAACGTTTCTTGGATGTCTTCAGATGATGGAGATGAAGGAGAGAACAGGTCTCGAGGCAGCAATTGATCGAACGCTGAATAAGCGACGCTCCCAGTCAACCATTCGACAATTGACAACCAAAGGCCCGAATTCGGTTGATTTTTCCTCGAATGATTTCCTGTCGTTGGCTTCGAACGAGGAGTTGAGATGTGCATATCTGAGTGAATTGCAACATGGCCCACGCAATACCGGAAGCGGAGGGTCGAGATTGCTCGACGGAAATTCCGCGTATGCGGAGGATCTCGAACAACACATAGCAGACTTCCATGGGGCACCGGCGGGTTTACTGTGCAATTCGGGCTTCGATGCGAACGTGGGCTTATTTTCATCCCTACCCCAACCAGGCGATGTTGTGGTCTATGACGAATTCATCCATGCGAGCGTGCATGATGGCATGAGGCTGTCGCGCGCTGGCAAATGCATATGCTTCGTACACAACGATATCTCTGCCCTGCGAAGTGTTCTGGAGCGAATAGTTCTAGATGACGTACTCGTGCAAGACGGCCGACGAAATGTTTTCGTCGCGGTGGAGACGGTGTACAGTATGGATGGAGACGTGGCCCCGTTGAAGAGGATTGTCAGCCTGCTGAAGGAGATTCTACCGGCCCAGAATGGTCATCTGATCGTCGACGAAGCGCATTCGACCGGCATCTATGGACCAAAAGGGAGAGGGTTGGTCAGTGAACTCGGGCTGGAGCGAGAGGTCACCGTCCGTTTGCACACCTTCGGCAAAGCGCTCGCCTGTAACGGGGCAATCCTGCTCTGCAGCCCCATCATCCGGCAATATTTAGTTAACTACGCCCGGCCCCTGATCTATACAACATTCATGTCCTATCCAGCGCTTGCAGCCATCCGGGCCTCGTACTCATTTCTTTTCACAGGGAGGACCGAGTCCCTGGCCAGGACCTTGCGTGTGCTGATTGAAGCATTGCATGTCCGACTCCTGGCCATCCAAAAAGACCTGATGCTTGATGGCAGGGCGCGTGGGCTGCTTCGTGTGCCTGTAGAGCGTCCAAAATCGCCAATCTTTGCTGTACTTTCGTCAGAGCCGAAAGCGCTTGCAGCTTACTGTCAAAGCAACGGGCTGGTCGTACGTGGAATCGTCCCGCCCACCGTTCCTGCTGGGACGGAACGAATTCGGTTGTGTCTCCACGCAGGGAACACTATTCAGCAGCTGGATGATCTGGTGGCTACTATCAAGTCCTGGGTACAGCTTCGGAAAGCAGACATCGTGGCAGCGCAGCAAGAGCGCGCCCGATTATGATGGGTGAGAGCACAATGATATTGAGCTAGGTCCATAAAAGTTATAGGGGAGCTTGCGACAAGTGGGACGCGTGAAGATGATATTTGCATTGTTTTTAGCCGACTTATTTACATCCCAAACCCCTTCCACCTTTCTCCACCTTTAGAGATGTAGGCCTGGAGGGGGAGCTATAGGAAATTCAGCATTCGTATCACATTGCTGCTGGCAAGAATATACTCACGTTCTGTGCTCGGCACAGGCAGGTTACGCTCGTATTTGCTTCCTCCTGGTGCAGTCGGGGGTCTGTATGGGTCTGGGTGTTTCCACTTCTCCAAGATCGCTTCCGTCTGCGCAATCAGCTCCTTTGCAAGACATCAGTATCAAGCTCCTTACTCATCCCATGCTATCATATAAAACATGTACATACTCTTTGCAGCCGAGGTTGAGTGACGTGCTTGTTCGCTTCGAAAAGAGACCGGATGTAGACTGCCTGGCCGCGCCAGAGGTATCGGTGTACCGCCCAGTCCAGAGCTAATTTGAGTGAGCGGCGATACAGTTTGCTAGCGATGGAAGTCAGCCCATGCTCGAGGAGGAATAGACCGCTGAAGCACACACAGGACTTCGGTTTTGGCTGCCATGGTTGATATCTGTGAGGGCTTGCGCCCCGACCGATCGACAATGCTACACCGCTGCTGCCGCGAATGCTTCCTTCTCCGACTGAACCGTTTGATGTTGCAAGTCAATGCCACTATTTGTATTGTAGTGAGGGGATTTGTTCAGATATCCTGGCCGTCGCGCAAGCGGGATTGGCGCGGAGCGGAAGTGGATGGCTCGAGCTCCTCCTCGCAACTGGCCTGGTACCGAAGACTCCCAGCTTTGCCCAGTTTGCGCTTTCTACATCATATACGCCTCATACTTCCGTCAATACCCCTGACTCTCACCCATTGGACTGGCATTGAGAGTTCGCTGAAGACATTTTGCCGTCTTTCAAGCCATGTCGAGCTCACAGTGCCTGCGCCGGCTGGCCGCTTCTTCCACTCGTCCTGCCGCTCTCATCCGATCGACCTCGAGGAGTTCGAGGAGCCTGTTACAATGTGCCGCTGGCGCTAGGTCCTTTACCTACATCGCACGCATCACATCACCCCCATCGGCACCGTTGCAGCAACAGTATGCCGAAGACGACGTCATTACGTCCACGAGAGCTTTCGACTAACGTATGACAGAAAATCCATCCTACCGAACCATATACGCCTGTTCAGCTTGTCCAGCTGTCGCTATGGTTAGTCGTGGTATTTTTACATGACATCACGTATGCTAACAGCGCCCACAGAAGAGCAAATTGTCAAAGTCCCAGACATGGCGGAATCGATCACCGAAGGCACTTTGAAACAGTTCAACAAGCAGGTGGGCGATTATGTAGAGCAAGATGAAGAAATAGCGACCATAGAGACAGACAAGATCGATGTCGCTGTCAATGCACCAGCCGCCGGCACCATTAAAGAGTTTCTGGCAAATGAAGAGGATACAGTTACGGTAGGCCAGGATTTGGTGAAACTTGAACTTGGCGGTGAGCCTGGGCAGAAGGCGGAGAAAGGCGAAGAGCAGCCAAAGGAACCGGCGTCGGAGTCGCAAGAAACGTCTTCCCAACCACAAGGCCAGAAAGAGTCGAAGAAAGAATCTAAGCCAGAACCACCAAAACAGAAAGAAGAGCCCAAGCCACAACCGCCGAAACAAAAGGAAGAGACAAAATCTGCACCACCCAAGCAAAAAGAGGAGCCTTCCAAGATTGAATCACCATTCGGCAACCGTGAGGAGCGAAGAGTGAAGATGAACCGCATGCGCCTCAGGATTGCCGAGCGTCTCAAGCAGTCACAAAACACTGCCGCGTCGCTCACTACATTCAACGAGGTTGACATGTCTGCGCTCATAGACATGCGTAAGAAGTACAAAGATGACATACTCAAGCGGACCGGCATTAAATTCGGATTCATGAGCGCTTTCTCGAGGGCGGCTGTGCTGGCTATGAGAGAAGTTCCCGCCGTGAATGCTAGCATTGAAGGGCCAGGAGGTGGTGATACAATCGTATATCGCGACTATGTGGACATCAGCGTGGCTGTTGCAACGGAAAAGGGGTTGGTCACGCCGGTTGTTCGTAACGCCGAGAGCATGGACATGCTTGGAATTGAGAAGACTATTGCAGACTTAGGCAAGAAGGTGGGTTGGCTTCAGGCTGACTCAATATTTCGAAATGCTGACCTTCATAGGCTCGCGACAACAAGCTTACCATCGAAGACATGGCAGGAGGGACTTTCACCATCAGCAACGGCGGTGTCTTTGGCTCTCTCATGGGAACACCGATCATCAACCTTCCGCAAACCGCTGTGTTGGGTCTGCATGCTATCAATGATAAGCCAGTTGCCATCAACGGAAAAGTCGAGATTCGACCTATGATGTACCTGGCTCTCACCTACGATCACAGATTACTAGATGGTAGAGAAGCGGTAACGTTTTTAGTAAAGATAAAGCAGTATATCGAGGTAAGTGATCTTGGGTCAATATTACGAGTCGTTGCTGACTGTTGTGTTTTTTTAGGACCCAGCACGCATGTTGTTGGCATAATCTACATTGCGCAGCAGGAACAAGGATTCCCGAGCACTGGCTGTAGCGTTGTTTGATTAGTACCGAAGGTAGCTTGGGTGTACAAAAGAGCCATCTTATCATTCGAGAAGTCATGTGACGGTGCGCATTCAGTGTTTGTGCTGTTGTAAGACGTGAAGTCCACAATGCCAGTGCTTAAGTCAATGTTTGCAACTCATAGCAAACTTGTTGGGGCATCATTGAAGTTCCAAGTTCAAAATTTGTACCATGAAATGCTTTTCAACCGTGAGTCGTGTAGATATACTGGATGTGCGCCAACGTGGTCATGCCGGACTGGATTCGAACGCAGCCACGTTTGCCAAGAGCTGCAGAATCAAAGATCACGAGGCGAACGAATACAGCACACAGTGAAAACGGAAATTGTCAGGCATGTCTGATCAGAAAGCCTCATTTGGTGGTATCATCATAAGCTCCTAGCCCATAGCCTCCCCTGCCATTTCTCTGGGCATAATGTACAGCTTCATCTCGATCAGAACATGCGAATTTGAGAAATAAAAAACAATCAAAGAAGTACCATGATGACCCGAGTGCTCATGCCTGCCGTTGATGAGCCCATTATCATCTCAATCGAGCAACCCCACATACGCCGAACCCAGAATAACCATCTTGAAGAAAAAACGAGCATTTACAGCTCCTGGCTTGGGCCTTTACCAGCCTTGGTGCCAGTTGTCTTCTTTGGAAGTAGATCTGAAGGAAAACAGAGTCAGTCGATGCATCGCGTATCTCTGAAGAGGTGGGAAATGGCTTACTCTGGTGGATGTTGGGCAGGACACCACCTTGTGCAATAGTGACATGGCCGAGCAGCTTGTTCAACTCCTCATCATTGCGGATGGCGAGCTGGAGGTGACGCGGGATGATACGGGTTTTCTTGTTGTCACGAGCAGCATTACCAGCCAACTCTAGAATTTCGGCAGCTAGGTACTCAAGCACGGCCGCGAGGTATACCGGGGCACCTGATCTACTGTCAGAAGGCTACATTGATCCATATACGGCGAATACTGTGACTCACCAGCACCAACGCGTTGGGCATAGTTTCCCTTTCGCAGAAGACGGTGAACACGACCAACTGGGAATGCGAGACCGGCCTTCGAAGAACGGCTGTAACGAGCGATGTCAGAACAATCCTAATAGAATTTGAATCCAAAAACGCGTCACTCCGGACCGCAAGAGCGCGTCAAGTGTGATGGATGATAATGAATAAAGGTGGAAGCAGTGCAAACACACCTCTGCGCGTTGGATTTGGCACCGCTGGCCTTGCCTCCGGACTTGCCGCCTGTCATTTTGATGATTTTTGATCGTTTAAGAGTTGAGGTTGATGTGGTGCAGGTTGTAGATGGGGATGGCCGAGATGGATGTGTCGTGGATGGATGTCGCTGAAAGTTGAAAAGCGAAAGTTAGTCGAACGTGGGCACGGAGCGAAGAAGTACTCCACGCTTAGCGTCTAATCAATCACAACAAGACAGCGGAAGTTGCAGGCTTCGAGCACGGGCCACCAATTCGGTTGATTAGGCGCGCCCCGCGCTGATGGGCCGACTATTTATTAGGACAGCATCGCCCGCGTCGACGATTTCCTCTCTTCCTCATTACACTTCCAGCCCACGACACGCCTGTATCCATCATAATCCATCAACAAGCCACATCCAACTCATCCAAACCATCCAAGTCGCATCAAAAACCGCTTCGAAATGGCACCAAAGGCGGCTCAGAAGGTGCAGAAGGCCCAGATCCGAGCATTTTACGCCCACAGCTAATAAAACTGCAGACTCCAACTACCGCAGGCAAGGCGCCCGCCGGTAAAGCCCCTGCTGAGAAGAAGGAGGCTGGCAAGAAGACTGCGGCGCCATCAGGTGACAAGAAGAAGCGCACCAAGACTAGGAAAGAAACATACAGCTCGTACATCTACAAGGGTACGTAATCCATCACGTCGTCATGATCGGGCCATTATTGACGCTTCATTTTTGCAGTTCTCAAGCAGGTGCATCCTGACACGGGTATCTCCAACCGCGCCATGTCGATCCTGAACTCATTTGTGAACGACATATTTGAGCGCGTCGCAACTGAGGCATCCAAGCTGGCGGCGTACAACAAGAAGTCGACCATCTCATCGCGCGAGATCCAGACCTCTGTCCGGCTCATCCTGCCCGGCGAGCTGGCCAAGCATGCTGTGTCTGAAGGCACCAAGGCAGTCACCAAATACTCTTCCTCCACCAAGTAAACGCGCTTTTTTTTCCCGGCGTTTCTTGCTCATCTCGTGTGCTTTGGTGTTCGTTATGAAGGGTGGTCGGGCGTTAGAAATGCGCAATAATGCGATCATGGGCTGGGTTTGCGATATTTTTTTTTATTAACTGAATACCATGGGCAGAGGGCTGCAGTTGGCAGCTTTTCCCGGGATGGTTGTGTTGGGGAATGACGGGTCTGTACAGTAGCAGACAGCGGCGATCTGATATCTCTGGTTCACGTATAGCCAGAGATGAACTCACGACATGGAAACATCGACTTCATTTTGGTTTCCTAGTCTCAGAAAAGTGTCGTTTTCCACACAGCCCTTTCATCATGCCGAACGCCTTGATCGCCCCTCTCATGCCTTTTTCGCGGCGAAGAAACTTTCGCGTTTGGGCGTGTGTTGTTGTTCTTCCCAATTGCGGTTAGGCAGTTCTGTCTTCGCGTTCTGTATCAAAACAAACCGGGCTAGTAGTTCACCGTTCACTGGCATGCGCCGAGGTAGTCCCGGAGTCTATCGTAGGTCACAGCACCACATAGGTCCAAAGGTTAGCAAAAAAATTTCTCATCTGCCGTGTCTGAAAGGCCTAAGGATGTTTGTTATTGTTTCGATCTGGGGATGGCGGTTTCAAAGCTAGAAAGCATTATTACCGTCCGCAGATATGTGACATATTCGACGCCACTGTCGAATTGCGTCCACGCATAGTCAAGGAAAACCGCTGTTTGAAAAATAAGCCAGAAGCGAAGAACACTGCTTGCATGCTGGGTATATTCGGTTGGGGAATATCTTTCCTCGCACGATGCAGCCCATGATGTGATGTCAGTGTGTTCTCATATCGCGTAAAACCACCTAGCATAAGAACAAAGGCCGATGAACATGTCGCACTGCCTAGCCCTCATCCCCGACATCGTCATCCCCAGTGGCTTCGTCCCATGTCTCCACCTCATCAACCGCCTCTGGTCGCTCGGTCCCTGTGGAATATTTCGGTTCCTTGTCGTGCACGTGCACAATCGCCTTCCCCTCGGTCTCCGACAATGCCTTCCGCCAATGTTCGAAGTCTTCCTTCGAGCGAATAAGAAAGCCAAGGAGCATGGAAGGGTCCATCTCCGTGATTTTGATAAGCCGTACGCGGCGCGTATGGCATGTATTAGCATCTTCCATAGACGGATTTTGGGGCAGCATCGCTCTTGTAGAATGGGGGTCGAGGTAGAAGAAATTATCTGCTTGGTGCCCAATGAAGTAATGACTGCTACTCGGCCGACCGCCCGCAATACCCACGGATTGCGGCATCTCGAGTGTTGCCTTAAGGGCGGCATGGTAGACTGGTGTGATGCGATCGATGCCTATTCGAATGCCGAGAACGATGAGCGTGGGTTGAAACTTGTCATTTGCGTCTTTCTGTGAAGCAGTGGCGAAAAGCGAGTCAGCATAGACGTCACCGTCATCTGGTCGAGCATATACTCTCAAGCCTGCAGCATGATACTTGTCAGTGAGTGCTCTGAATGATTGTCAGCTTGAACCATATCCCGTACGAATTCAAAACTTACTGCAAGCTTCTTGCCGTTGCGCTTGGCCCAAACCACTCTCCGGGATGCTTTCCACAAGCTTGAGCACCATGCTGAACAAAGTTATGGATACTGAACGGTGCCTCGGGGGTATCAGCGAATAAGGACAGCAGGTGTTGATGGTCCTGCTCATTTTGGCCCTTCCGCCAATCTCTCCCGAGCTGCAAAATAAATAAGCTATTCGCAAGCAAGCTCTGTCCGCTTCGAATCATGCATCCCCAGCCCGTATCGCTTGTGAAGCCTCCTTGATTGCCCAAATTTCGGAGTTTGGTAGAAAATGACATGGCAGATGCAGCAGCTGGGTGCGTGGACTTGGGGATGGGTGGGAAATTATTGCGGTAGGTGAGCCAGACACGTGCCTCTAGATCTTCCAGAAAGTCTTCTGGCCAGCCCAGCATCTCCTCGTCAGCTGGTGACAATCCCGAGCGGTTATTGGCTACGTCATCCTTCACACTCTCTGCCAACTCCTCCTGCCGTTGGTGTACACCCGTAACCACGGCTGAGTCCGCCTGTGAGCCTTCTGAATCTGAGTGAGCTGGCGGAGAATCACCAGTGGTCTTCAACTGCCGTTGCGTCTGATATCTAGAGTCGTATCTACGTCCCAAACACCAGATCTCCGAAGGATCCTCATTTTTAGCCAGCGGGTCCCAGAAGTACCGCACGACCTTTTTGCTAAAGCGAGCTATTTCGCTGTCCGCCATTTTCTCAGCTCCTCAAATCGAAATCTGCTTGCTCAAGTTTATGCTCTATGATCGTACGAAGAATGCAGTTCGATCGTTCGAAGAGTCGACAGTGAAGAGGCTTGGTGCGGTTCGATTTGGGACGTCGCTGGTAAACAAGCAACAAGGACTGGATCTTCAGTATTGCATACGTATTAATAACACCACCCATTCAAGGGAAGGAAGGCACCAGCAACATGATATCCTTCTCATCCCCTCTCGCCCGCCTCGAGATCAACAAGTCATCTGTGACGACGTTCGGCATACCTTCTCGATAGGGGACAAGGGCCGCGGCGAGGCCCTCGATAAGGTATCTCGACGATAAGCAATTCGCCCGAGCCGAAATCTATGGTATCATAACGTGGGTGGGACATGTCGCGTGGAGGATGTGTTTGTAGTCACCCTTCATCTCGCTGACCATCGTCACTCTTTTCGGGGGGGCTAAGTCACGTGTTTTGAGGTAGAAGACCACAGTAGTCGTTTCATTCGCGTCTTCCACGTGCTCAAAACAGGCATAAGCAATTATGGCGAAGGGAGGCAAAGGAGGGAAAGCGCGAGGCAAGCAACCCAAAGGCCGAGCGAAAGCAAGAGCGAAAGCACAACAATCTCCCCGATCTCTTGGCTTGGGACCCGAAATCTACACCTCCTCAGATTCGTTTGACGGCAGTACGCGAACCCCTCCAATATCGGACGTTACCATCTGACTTTGACCACTAGCAGGAACGCCGTACATCTCGTTCAGAGGGTTCAATCAAAAATCCCCAGGCGCTGACTCGCCACGTAACCCCAACGTCAAGCTACGACATCAGGCCATCGCTTTTGTCTCAGCTGGCACGAACACTCCAGTAGAGCGGCGAACTGGGGAGCACGCTGCCGTCGAAGTATCGGCAGCTCTTGACGACAACAGAAACGAGGAGGAGGAAGAAGAAGAAGAGGAAGAGGAAAAAGAAGAGGAGGAGAAAAAAGAAGAGGAGGAGGAAAAAGAAGAGGAGAAGGAAGAAGATGAGGACGAAGGACTAGACACTATCCAAACGAACATCGTAATGGATATCGACGCCGATATCGCGAATGGCACTGCAAACCTGGATATAAATATCCACAACGACCTCTTTGTCGTTGACATAGAGGGGGACCCAACTCTTGCGGAAACGGGGTCACAGAAAAAGCTGGTTTCCGCGAGGACGCCATCACCAGCACGTTCCGAGTCTAGCTCGGAAGAGGTTTTGTTTTGTGGGCGTGGCAGGCCTTCTCAGTCCCAGTCGAGATCTCCGCGTTTTCCACCGCAAAGTTCACACTTGTCTGCTTCGAACGGAGCTAAAACAATTCTTGTGGAAGCACGTGCAAGGCCAGAATATCCTGATGGCCATGCCAAGGGATGGGCTGCTCGTCCGTCTTCGTTCGACAAAGAGGCGCAGCAAGCGTCCTCAACATGGCAAGCTGCTCCTTCGCATCCGTACTGGAAAAAGCCCAAATCAAAGCCTGATTTGGACTCGTCATCAGAACAGATGGCGATCTTTGACCAAAAATCACCTCGTGCGGCCAAAGCTGCGTTTTCCTCACCTCCACGTGGTGCTGAAGACACTATCGCTTCACTGCAGGAAGAAGTGAGAAGCTTCCAGCGGAAAAAGCAGAAGGCCAAGGCAGCCAAGAAGGCCGCTCTTCATGGTGAGTCAGAGAGCACGGACGATGTTATTGATGGACCGTTGAAGGGCAGACGACGCAAGCGCGGTCGTAAGAAAGATAACAGGCACTTGAGGCGGACTCACATCTCGGAAGATGATGGTGAAGCTGCCTATGACGACTACATGCAGAATTTGGCTGCGCAGAGCGACACACCTATTTTCACCCCAGTTAATGTTCTTCCTGAGACTGGCTCTTTCATAGTAGCTGACGGCCAGTCCGTCAAAGATGATGAGGTTCTGAATTCAAATCTTGATATGGATGATAATGATACGTCTTCCGATGATTGCCCGATTGGACAGCATTGGAGCGACGTTTCAGGAGATGGCATCATGGATCTATCAGATCTGAGTTCTTCCGAACTCGAAGATGAACTGGAATACGCAGAGCAAGAGCAGTGGGAGGACGAGGCAGATCTCAGGAAGCGGCGCCAAGACCGCATGACGGACGAACACATTGCTCGGTTATTCGCCAAGCAGCGGGACATGGGTATCGACTGCGATGACCTTGTGATCGACGATGGTATCTTCGATGATGACGATGACGATGACAGCGAACAGGAGGGCATTGGTGACCTTCTGGGTGCTCATATGGGATTCTGTGAGCTCACAAATGCATCTATCAGACGACCGCGCAACAAGTATGGTATGCGCACATCTCGCCGGGGAAATGGCCGTAGCTTTCCAAATGCCTCTGCATTGGCAGATGCGGTGGACCAATATGGTGGCGATGGATTTGACATCATGGATTTCGACCGGCCGTCGTTGCGCAGCACGAGGAAGGGCCGGAAGGGCAGCGTGTTACCTTCAGCACTGGATGCTATGTCTGACGAAGAACTGAAAACGAAGATGGTGGAAACTTGGGAGAACGACCGCAAGAAGAAACGTCTGAAGAAGGCTGAGCGTGAGAAGTTCCGGGCTCAGGGATTGCTCGGCGCTGCCAGCAAAAAAGGGAAATCAGATCTGAGCCAGAAATATCTCCAAGGTCTCACCATGACGCAGGTGCACGAAGAGATTCGCATCTTTCTGAACGACGAGAGTCAGAGTTCGCGGCCATTTCCGCCCATGGACAAGCGGGACCGAAAGGCGCTTCACAACATCGCCCATATGTTGAATTTGAAGTCGAAGAGCGTTGGGTCTGGCCCCAAACGCTTCCCAGTCCTGTATAAGACAGCTCGAACGGCTGCTTACGAGGAAAGCTATTTTAATAGGGTCGTTTCTATGTCGTCTAGGAGCTTTCTTAAGAATGCACAGTATAGTGGGGGCAATGGTAAGCAAGGCAAGCTGCCAAAACATGCAAAGGTTTGGGGAACTAAGGGCGGTGGGTACGATCGTGCGGCCGTCAGCCTCAGAAATGGGGAGGTGGTTGGTGCAAACGCTGCGGAAATCGGCAGGGACAACATCGGCCACAAACTGATGGAGAAGATGGGATGGACGAAGGGAATGGCCCTCGGCAAGGATGGCGAAGGACTGCTGGTGCCAGTAGAGCAAGTCATGCGATCAGGCAAGGCTGGACTCGGCTGAGCGTCTCGTCTTCCCCTCTGAGCGGAAATGGTTGGACCTTTGCAATGTGGATTATGTATGTTTTATGTGTTGCGGCCGCTTTCTCATGAATTACAATGACATGCTAGCATCCATGATACATGGTCATGTGTCAGGCATTGTGGGTGTTCGGGTCCGCATAAGAAAGATGGTGTCTGTCTATGGGGAAATAAGCATTTATTAGGACACCCCCGTGTGAATATATTGGATTCTTTTGACTTTGCTTGACCTCCCGGTAACGAGGTGAAAAGTTCTCCAATGATCCTACTCTCTGAATAAATTCGTCGGTGTGTGATATTTGTAATGTCTCGCACGCTGTAATTTGGGATGGTGCTCTTGTATTCGTCTGTTTTCATCGCTCAAAAAGATCAGCTGTCAACTTCGTAGGTCGCAATATGCAAAAAGAGCGCACCAACGACCACCCCCACCCCCCCAAAACGACCACCAAAAAACACCATGCAATGATATTCAGACATGAAGAAACCAACGAGGGCGTGTGATATCTTCCATGTGTTTGCCTACCACTACAGTGATGAATATGCATGCCTGCATTCTCCTCCATATAACACAAACCCTAACCCTATTTCCTCACAAATCTTTGAGAAGCCTACCGACGACCACATCAGAGAATCCAGATGTACCTCATTGTACGTGGCTAAGAAAATAAAAGAGAATTCCATGAGTAGGCAAATAACTATGCCTCTTCATGGACGGTCGTGATCTGGTTGGACTCCCTGCGATCACCATGGTGTGGGAGATGTGTCATCAATGCACCCTTGCCATCGCAAGCTCATTTAATCTATTCGTCTTGAATATATACCTATACTTTCGTCATTCCATCGACATATTCTTTGTCGCCGCCGGGCCTAAAAATCAGAATTCATATTCAAGATCAATGGCCCAGCCCTTGTATGAACGTGGGTAGTCGAGATATATGATGTTTCTCGAGTGTACCATGACCCGCTCTATCGGACCAACATTAATCAACAGAAGCTTCGACCAATGTAGCAGACCTCCAATCCGAGGTCAAAGATCATATATGTAAAGCCGAGTTAATGTCTGCTGGTGCCGTTTGCAGCAATTGGAGCCTCAATCACCACTCATGCTTCGTGGTTACAGTCCCGTCCAAACACAGCATTACAATCTTTCACTCTCTCTCCCCCCCCCTCTCTCTCTCTCTCTCTCTCTCTCACACACACACACATTTCTTATTTCACACATTTACGCCCTGCTCTCGAGCAACTCTATATATTGCCTGTACGATCGGATCCACATCTGCCTTCTTGATGGGCACACGGTGTGTGCCATCCCACTCAATGACCGTACTAGTTTTGGGGTCGTGATACTGCTTGAGCATTCTCCGATGCAGATGCAGGCCCTGGTCATTCAAGCCATGGACATGAATTGTCGGTATTCGCAGTACGTGCGGGCTATCTCCCTCGTAGTTGAACCCCTCGCTAATGGCACCAGCCGCGACACAAGCCGGACTTTTGGACAGATCGCACAGGGAGACCAATGGACTCCGTCCGGCAAGAAGCACCCCAAACTTATAGTCTGTGTCTGCCAGTCCCATATTCTCCATGCGTATTTGCTGATCGTACAGCAAGCTCGTTGCCAATTTCGCGCCTTGGCTGAATCCCATGAGTCCCACCCAAGGTCCAGTGCCTTCGTCTTCATCCTTCGCCGTTTTGATGCTGTACATCACCTCTTCTACCGCAGTCTCATCATCGATTTCGGGATGCTGAGGCAACCATCTCAGCCACCGTCTGAACGGTCCGAAGTCTTGATACACGGGCACAATGCCGGGACCGGGATCACAGAAGAAAGGGCCGTCGGCGAAGACGAGTCGAAAATCCGGCAAGGCTCTAATTAAAGATCGAGCTTGCAGGCGAAAGACCTCACCAGTGACACCGCCGCCGTGCAAGCACAGGATGCGAGGGAGATGAAGTGTCTTTTCGGGTGGGATGGGTGAATGGCCGCGCGATGCGGGAGTATATGACATGATGGGATTAGAAACAGCGATGCCCTAGATTTCGAGCTGGTTGGAAACCTGTAAAGGGCCACTGCTGTGAAACTGGCATCCGGATAAATATTTGAGCTGGCAACAACCACCTACTAGCGCACTAAGATATTTCCGTTTTCATGGATGAGGCTGACATGCTACGTCGGCTCTGATATCGACGTGAAATGCTAGACAAGGCTCCTATTTATATCGATGATGGCAGTGCAAATTGGTATTGGCCAGCTGGGGCTTATTCTCACAACCGACTTTATTGTAGATGTCATGTTCGGAAAGAGTCTTTCGGCAGCATATCTCGCAACAAATCGGGTCGCCCGCAAGCCGACCGGCATCCGAGCCGAAACTCGCGACGCAACCACTTGCCGATACCAGCGCTGAAGATTATACAAAATGCCGTTAAAATAAATTGACCACCGCCGCGTTGTTATATAGGCGTGAATAGAGTTCTTACCGTCAGTAGTCGTAAGGCTGCTTACAACGGCAAGTTAATCTTCAATATCAACTTTTAACCCTCGATCAAGACAGCACCCTTTCATTCCCTTAACATTTTACTCCCTCCTGAACCGTCAAAATCAGAGGTGGAAATGGCTCCACAATACGACATCAACCCCGATCGAAAGTACTCGATCGCGGTCGTTGGCGGAGGCATTGGAGGATTATGCACCGCCATTGGCCTGCTGCACCAAGGCGTGCCGGTGGAGATCTACGAGGGTGAGCAACGAGAACTTCACGACCCACCAACCCGGCAGCAGGAACTGAAACGATGATTGTGGCAGCCGCATCCAGCTTCGCCGAGATAGGTGCAGGCGTGTCGCTGGGTCCCAATGCCGCCCGAGCAATGAAACTCATCGACCCCGCCATCTACGCAGGTTTCATGGCATGTGCAACGAACAACGGATGGCCCGATCGGCAGAAGTATTGGTTCTCCTTCCGTAAAGGTCAAGATACCAGCAGCAAGTTCGGGACACGGATCTTGGATCTCTTTTGTGAGACGGGACAAACGAGCGTGCATCGAGCACGGTACTTGGATGAGCTCGTTGCATTAATCCCCCCCGAGATCGCCCACTTCGGCAAGCGATTCGAAGGGGTGGACGAAATCGATGACCACCTTGTCCTCCACTTTGCAGATGGCACGACAGCGCAACACGACGCACTCATCGGGTGCGATGGCATCAAGAGCAAGGTGCGGTCGGCCGTTCTGGGAGAAGACCACCCCGCCGTGAACGCCGTCTTCTCCGGGAAATATGCCTACCGAGGCCTGATTCCCATGGAAGATGCCGCGGCGCTGATGGGTGACGAATTGGCACGGAACAGCCAGATGTACTTGGGCCACGGTGGGCACATCCTCACGTTTCCCATCGAGCACGGCAAGACGATGAACGTGGTGGCCTTCGGCACGAAAGCGGATGGGAAATGGGAGGATCCCGAGTGGGTGAAGCCGCTGGACCGAGAGGCCATGTTCAAGGATTTTGAAGGGTGGGTGGAGAGTGCGCGGCAGATTCTGAGTCTCATGCAGAAGCCGGATATCTGGGCGTTGTTTCATCATTTGCCCGCTCCTACGTACAATAAGAATCGCATTTGTGTACTCGGAGATGCCGCGCATGCATCTACCCCCCACAACGGCGCTGGAGCTGGTGAATATACCACGCTTATGATTCCCAGACTGAGACATGGAGAAGTTCTAACTGGTTGAGATACAGGCCAAGCCATAGAAGACGCTTTATGTATGAGCCAGGTCATGGCGCACGTATACCACAGCGAAGATATCCCGCGGGCGTTTGCAGCCTTTGACCGGGTTCGCCGGCCGCGGAGCCAAGCACAGGTCCAGACGGCGTATGAGAGTGGCTTGCTGTATGATTTGCAGGCCGAGGGTATCGGGGGTGACTGGGAGAAGGTGAACAACAAGCTTGCCACGAAGCAGCAATGGATTTGGGACCATGACCTGGAGGCAGATGTGAAGGAAGTGGTGAGGATATATCATGAAGGGACTGCGAAATTGTAAGGCATGTATAGATGGGATCTTTGCCGTTTACGTTTTCGTAGAAGGGAGACTGTTCCGAAGCATCTCCATGAATGAGGGAATGAATCGATATCAATCGGATCAAGACCGGGCAAAAGCAATCTAATGTTGAATACGTCATCATTTCGGAGTCGGCGTCCTGCTAATACAGTCAATGACAGGATATTGGGAAAGGGAACGTTGATTGATATTCCCCTATTCATACATTCCAATAACACTCTATCGCGTTCAACGCACTCTATCACAAGACAAACTTCGAAATGCAATCAGACCTTTAAGACGAGCCCATTAAAACCCCCTTGGCACTACGACATTCTTAATCAACCAATCTCTAGGCATGCCCATTTGGCTGGCCTTGAGCCAAAGACGGGGGAGGTTGCGGCGTCCCACTCGCAGCTCTTGCGGCGATCGGCTGGGGTGGCGGGCGCTGAAAGCCGTTGACTGGTGTCGCAGGCTGGGACGGATAGCTTGGCGTTACTCGTCCTGATCCAGGGTGCTGCTGCTGCTGTTGAGCATACTGATACACAGGTCGTGGTTGCACGTTCGGCGGTGGTGGATGACCCGTGAGTTTCGCCGGTGATGCAGTACGAATAAGTGGGCTGTGGGTTTGCTGCGGAGTTGATACACTGGCCTGGTAAGGTACTGCATTCGGTGCGCGTTGTTGAAACTGTTGTAGGGGTTGGGAGGAGGCATAGGCGGGTCTTTGTTGTGTCTGCGGGGTCTGCTGGCTATATTGCTGGGCATAGCTGCTGTAGCCAGCAGATGGCTGCTGGGAACGGTAATAATGCTGCCCATTTGCCTGGCTGTACGCCTGTTGCGCCGTCGGCGGACGAGTATACTGGTTTGGCTGCTGCCCGTAGCTTGGCCGGTGAATGCTAACCGGCGTGCCGTACTGCGACGAACTACTTGTGGATCGCTGGAACTGTGGCTGTGGCGGCCGTATCGCGTTGTACTGAGCGGATTGTCCATATCGTGTGTTGGCAGCCTGACCGATGGCTGGTGTACGCTGAGCGGTAGTGTTGTAGTGCTGTCCCGATGTAGAGTTGCCGCGTGTAAGGGAGGCAATGCCAGCGGCAGTTTGCATCGCCGTGTATTTCGCCAGCCTCGCCACATGGTCTTCCTCCAGCGTACCCTTCACGTCTTTTGTCTCGAAAGGAATGAGCTTGCTGACTCCGAGATCGGCTAGCTGATCGCCATCAAGCTTGGCAACTGCATATGGTGGCAACTTCAAGATGAGATACACCAATTCACGCCGCAGAGAATGATACGTGGAGATTTCGTCCTCCGCAGGCTCGTCCGGCTTCCCGATCCTTGAAGCCAAAATTGGTGCTGGACTGATCGGCGTGCGCGCGACTGAATTGGACGATGAAAGAGAGGTGTTACGAATTCTCTGATGTGAAGCCAAAGTCTCAAGAAGCTCTGAAATCTCGCGAAGGACTTGGTCAACGTCGGTCTTGGACCTACTGACATTAAAGTCTGGCATTCCATCCTCAAGTTCCTCCAGATCGTCGATAGCCCTGCCAAAATCGTCCTGCTGCTCTGGCTGCGGCTCTTCGAGTAGAACAGGATCAATAACAGCTTCATCATTGCCAAAAACCTGCGATATACATTAATATCAAAAAGTAACAGGGAATGAACGCCGGGCTTGGTTAGCATTAAGCACATGGGACTCACCTCCTTGTATCGTCTCTCACCAACCTTTTGCCACCATATATTAGCCTTCGTCTGTACGGGGATGATTGCTTTAGCATTATCATATGATGGCGCAAAGCTAGAGTATGCTCTCCTGAACAGGGCTTCTTCTTGACGCGCCTGCTCTTCTTCCAGCGCCGCTTTGCTGGGCGGTTCCTTGACGCTCTCGGCGCCGCTGCTGAGCGCTCGGTCTCGTTGTCTTCTCTTCTCCTTTTGCGACAAAGTGTCCGCAGCGCTATCGACTCCGCCATAACCTAACCAGTTGCCGTCCGTAACGGTTTGAACGGTGTATCCGCCCTTTTTAGAACCTCGGTAGATAGGATCCTTGAACTCCCAGGTGATGACATTGTCGCGAGTTGAGGAACGTTTGTGTACTTTTGGAGGCTGGAGTGCTGGTAGGTTGTACGGTGGAGCGAATGTCTCATCGAATGTAGGTGCTTTCTTGCCTTCCTCCGTCGGAGCGGGCATAATCTTGGTCGCAGTGATGCCGTTCGGCAGGCTCATTTCCTCCACAGGGAGTTCTGACTTTACCATGCTATCCGTCTTGCTTGTTGGTACGTGATGTTGCATTGAAGAGAAGAGCTGCTTCGGAGTGGGCGCATTTCCGAACAGAGTTAGGACGGTTCTCGAGGCGTTCATCCTGGAGTCGAATCTACTATTGTGATCGTGCCCAATGTTTTTCTCGTCATTCTTGTCGCTTGACACACGATGCATTGCCTCGTAGTCAATCTCCTTTTCAACGACGTCTTTGATCAACTCCTCGAACGCTTTCACACGTTGGAGGAGTTTGAGGTCTTCTACCAACAGCAGGCCAGCAAGATGGCCTTGATTCTCCTTTGCCTTCACGCGAAGGCATGTCTCGATGGCTTTACTCACGTGGCTCGCATCGCTCTTCAATCCATGCAGCGTCGTGTACGCGCCGTTAACTAGCTTTCCCGCAATCGTGATTGCCGCCGATTCGCCGGTGAGACGAGCTTTCTTGTGCGACGGCTCGTCCGGCATGGTGTCGTTTGAATCGGTGAGCTCATATCTCAGGAAGGACGGGGTGGTGTCGTATGGTTGTAGGATTTCCAACAGATCTCGCTGCGTTTGTGCGGCAGGAGTAGGGGCTGATGGAGGGTGGGCAACGATGCCGTTGGGTACAGTGGCAGCATCGTCGCCACGCTTGCGCTTGTGGGCGAAGTTGTCGGCCGGCGACGAGGGTTCGGCCGGGTGGGAAGACGTGGTGAGTGAACCGTTGGCGGAAGCCATGGGCCGCAAAGTCGCGTTTTGGGAGAGGAGGAAAGGTTAGACGAGGTGCCACTTCGCACAAACGCGGGCAACGCACGCGCAAATAGCCTTCCCACTGGACACCGGGACAGAGGAGAGCAAACATGCGAATGCATCTCATCACCATCTGTCATGTCACGATGTTCTGCCCTTGCACCTTTTGCCGGCTGATCCTCGGCAAAAATGCCGCATTCCGCTGACTTCACCCGATCTCGCTGGCAGAGTCGTAAATATGCGTGCATGCCACATGGAGGAGTGACGCCGCTGGCCAGGCAGCTTCGTGCCGTGCTGCTGGCTTTGCAACCGCGATATCGAACGATCCTATACTCGCCTCTCTTCCTTATCCATCTTCAGTCTCGTTCTTCCGCTCCTCTCAGACTGCTGACGTCCCTTCCGGCCGCCGCCCTCGCTCCTCGTGATGAAGATTTGGACCATCATGGTGCTTCCGACACTGCTCGCCTCGCGAAGGTGGTATCACGCAGGAAGCGGACACGACGAGACTACATCACGGAGGCTCTCACCGCGCCTGAGCACCAGCAGATAGTTCCACGAAGATATCCCCACAAGCCAGATCTATCGCACGTATCTGCCAAGAGACGCGATGGACTTGCAAAACTGAGGCAGAATGTGCAACGGCGGGCGTCTAATCCAAATGCGGCTCCCGTCCAAACAGATGACATGTCTCTGGAGCGTATTACCGCGCGTTACATTCAACATATGCAGATAAACAGTGACCCCGCCCAGAGTGACTGGAATGCAGCGTTTCGCTTGACCCACGCCGAGACCTTGTACCTACAGCGCAAAGGTTACGATCTGGAGGATGTTCAAGAGTGGGCTCGCATTATCACTTCAACAGACTCGAACGATGCAACATGTGCCCTCTCTGACCGTCTCCGAACTCATGGCCATCGAGCTATACCATTCAGCATATTTCTCTACATTCTGCGCAGACCGTACCTGAAGCCTGAGGCACTTCGACGGATTGTTGATGTTGCGCCGAAACTCCTCATCGATCGACTTAAGGCTGGCAGCACCGCAATATTGGCACAGAATATGATCTTTTTCGTTCGTGTGCTGCGTCACGCGCGCGAAGTGTGGCCCGCCTCCATCGAATACGTTACACAGCTGTTCTTGCGTCACCTGCCTGATGTCCGGTCTGCGAAAGGCGTGTTGCGTCAAAACCAGTTCGAAAGCCTTACTCATATGCTCAACAGAGCCATGCATCTCATCTCGCTGGACACTGCTGTTCACCCTTTTCGTGATGTTGTACACCAAGAGGCAGCCATTGTGCGAATTCTTCAATTCATGACCGAACATGACCCTCCGTTTCAGCTCAATCGCGAGGGCTATCGTGCTGTCGTGCGGGTGCAGCTTGCTCAGCAGAAGACTGATGACGAGAGGCAGTGGGCAGAATTGAAGGCACTTAGTTGGCCACCGTGGAAACAGGAGCGTACGGCAATGGATGCAGATATCACGCCGGAGGTACATGGAACCAGCAGGGCCGCTAATACCCTGCGCCGAATGTACGAGGCTGGGTACGGCCCTTTGAATTGGGAGAAAGTTGCACAATTGTATTCAGGGTGGGACTTGGATGGTACTCCCACTATACAGACCAGGGTTTTACTTGGTGACGTTCGCCAATTCGTCCCTGCTATCTGGACTGCGCGGATCGCGACAACGCGGACCGCACAGGAAGCATGGGCTGCGTATCTAGCCTTCGAAGACACCAATGCAAAGCCTACTTCGGATGTCTTTCTGGCAATTTTGAAGCGATTGTATGGAGAGGAGCAAAGACAGCGCCAACAGCGGGTTGCGAACGAGATACAGAGTGCGGGTAATGATCAGTACGAAAGGGTTCTGCCTGGCGACAGGCGCGAAGTCGATCCGCTTCCTCCTTCTACTCACTTATACACCTACGTACGAAGACCAGTACCAACGGTTGAAGAATTTTTTCACCAACTTGGAGAACGAAGATTGGTTCTGAAACTAGATTGTCTTTCATTTCTTGTCGCTAATGCAGCATCCATGCAGCAGGGACTATTGTATCTACGTTTCTGTGAGAAGAAATACCCCTCAATTCAACATCTACTCACATACCACCCGACATCTGAGGTCAAGAGCGTTCCTTCGCCGCTCTTCAACGCGTATATTGATTTTCTCTGCAAATGCTCCAATGTGTCTTTGGATAAAATGCTCGGCCCATATACACAACTGATCGACAGGACTCAATCACCGCCTTTACTACAGGGCGAGAAGCTGAATCTGAAGCATTCTCTCGTCCATGCCATAGAACTTATTCGACTACGCCAACCAATTGCACGGCCGCCTTGGAACCATGTGCTCAGAGCACTCTGTCGCAAGGCTTCCTTACCATCCATGCGCTTTCTTTATCATAACACACAAACGACATTGGAACAGAATATGCCTGCAATCTACGAAGAAGGCAGAGGGGCAATGCTCGCCTACCGTTTGATTCGCCGCCTGCTATCCATGATGCAAGACGTGTCTTTGGTCCTAGATGAGTCCGGCTTTTATCCAATTTGTCTCGCCATGGAAAACATGAGCTTTGCTTCATGGAGAATGCTCAAAGAAGATATTAACAACGTGCCTCATATTTCACCAAAAATGCCACCATCTAAAACGAGAGAATACGTCCGGGAGGCCGTTGATTTGCTTCGAAGTAGTAATCACTCAGCCCGACTGAAAGGGCTATTTGAAACATTGACCGGCCACGTGGAAGGAAGTTCTAATATTTTGGGAGCCGATACGAATGCTCAACACCACCACTTCCCTCCACGCCTCCTAGTCGTGCCAGACCCGGCCCTCCTGCACGCCTACATTCGCGCTCTCGGTTGGATGGGTGACCATCACGGCCTTCTCTCTCTCACTCGTTGGATGGTTGAATTTCGCGAAGCACTCATGGAACAACAGGGTGCATACCGAAACGGCGACATGCTGATGCGACGTGCCATTGTTGCTCTGAGGGTTTTCCTGGAACGTGCCTGGCTCCGAGGAGTTTGGTGCAGTGCACGACAGGATGGCGGCGAAAATCCAGATCGACGACTTAAGATTCTTCAACGTCTGGAACGACCAGCGGAGGACAATATTCGGTTGGAAGTTGAGAGACTTGTTGAGGGGGTAGAGGAGTGGTGCGGCTGGCCTGACGATGAGGAGGTAGAAGAATATTGTCGGCATCACAGTCATCGGGAGATTCGATTGATGTATAAAGAAGCCGGCGGCACCGAATAAGTATTTCAGTTTTCCGAAGATTGACGGGGAATTTTGGCGGAGCACGTGCGGCTTCTCTATGATACATGTATAGTATAGTCCATACTACTTATTAGAAGTCTCTCAAAATGGAAAGATAATCCCTTCCCTCGTTACAAACAAGACCGCGTTCAGTAGCCGAGGGCCAGACAATCATATCAACCTCCGAGTTCCTGAATAGGTGTGCTGCATCTTCACCAAATGGAGAAGGGTATGGCAATCGTCTCTACGTGTTTGTAATTGCGTGTTTTTGCCAAGATTGCGTTGAACAACGGTGTTGCCAATATATGCTAATAAAGTCTTGTAACTACATGCACGTATGGCAGGAAATGGAGCCGAAGGAGTGAGGAGCTACTTTCAATCAATACCTCATATAAGTATTCATCTCAAAAATCTGAAATATGACGGAATGGCGTGTTTAGGCATGCACGTGATATAATGATGGAAGCCGAAAGAGGTGTCGGTAGGATGCTTTTACATGGTCAGGTGACTGGTCGCGCTAGTTCGCGGACGCGTGCTTTTCGCCGAGCAGCAACGCTTGCCATGAATGCACTAAATTACTTCCCAAACAAGAGCTACTTCCTCTTCCACTATCACCAACCTCTTCTACTCCACAAATCATTGTCTCATCCACGACACCTTTAATACTGCCGCTTGATTGAGCATCTCGGACCTACATATTACAACTGCATCCACATTTGCTTGACATCTTCGGCAATCATCATGGCGGCGGTATCACTTCTCAACGTGACGGTGCGCAACAATCCAGCGCCATTCACCGCGCCATATGAGTTCGAGATCACTTTCGAATGCCTTGAGCCGCTACAAAAGGATTTGGAGTGGAAGCTCACCTACGTCGGCTCTGCTACAAGGTAAGCCATCACCGAACCCGTCTGTCCACCGGGCTCCAGCAGTCATTCCTACATATATCAATGGACACGTCAGCGGGCAGATCGCAGGGATAACTTACAAGTCACATGAATTAGCTCCGAACACGATCAAGAACTCGACTCTCTCCTCGTCGGCCCGATCCCGGTTGGTGTCAACAAATTTGTCTTCGAGGCGGATCCCCCAAATACTGCCCGTATACCCACCACCGAGATCCTCGGTGTCACTGTCATTCTTCTGACCTGTTCCTACGATGAGCGCGAGTTTGTGCGCGTGGGATACTACGTAAACAACGAATACACGGACGAGACCCTCGCCAATGAACCGCCTCCTAAGCCTGAACTGGACAAGATTCGCCGGAATATTCTTGCCGAAAAGCCGAGAGTCACGCGATTCGCAATCAAATGGGATAGTGAGGACAGCGCCCCCGGCTGAGTACCCGCCTGAGCAGCCAGATGTGGATGCGGCGGAGGATGATGAGGCCAAATACGGCGCTGAGGAGGAAGAAGAAGAAGACGAAGAAGAAGAAGATGAAGAAGAGGATGGCGAGGAGGCGCCTGAGTTGATCAGCGGTGAGGAGGGCGCAAAGGCAAAAGTAGCGAGTGGGGACCATGATATGGAAGGCGTGGTGGCCAACGGTAAGGAGGACATCGACGATAATGCATCTGAGGATTTGGAGGCGGAGAGCGAGGATGACGAGGATCTGGAAGAAGAAGATTTGGAGGAGGAAGGTGAAGGGGAGGCTAATGGTGATCACGACATGGAAATGGACGATGGTGCACATGCCAAGGATGATCCAATCCAGCAGCATCAACAAGCTGATGTAATGGTGCATTAGAACTGTTTTCTGATGTGTTCTGCCATGAAAGCCCTGAGCATGATTGAGAGGAGGCTGAGGCCGATGATATCGAGGAACAGTTCGAATGGCTAATGGGATGAGATCAAAGACGGGAAGATACCACATATGCAGTCGCGGTGATATCATTGATGTGTTAGCATGAAGCAATGGCGTAATTGGCGCAGCAAGCATTTGCGAATCTTAGGAAAGGATGGTTGAATAGGCTCTATTCTGATAGATGAATCGGTTACATGAACCATTGCTGAAAATTGTGTCCGAGTACTGATTGCAGGAATGCTCTTGCAACCTGCTCAGACCCCCCCAAGAGGCTGCAATAGCTTTCGATCGGTCTGTGTTGCAGCTCGGTGAGCATCCCAAGCTCTTCACACCACCTATGCATGGATGGTTACTTATGCTTTTAACGTGCCACGAGCAGGTTTGCCTGGCTTCTACGCAGAACGCAGCACATGTTCATCGTTGCAAGTCACCACCCTCATGTCCATCTCCCAGGCCGTCCTTAACGCCTCGCTAGCAAATGTCAATGCATGTCTCTCCATCCACATAAGGTGTCACTACCAATATCATCGTCACACCGGCTGCTCAAACGCCCTCTTGACCATCCTCCCAAACTGTTCAAACTTAACATTCTCCCTCACCGTCGTGCTCCGTGCCTCATTGTCCTTATTCAGTGGAATTTTAACCATCTTTCCGTCATCTTCGATCTTCCACCCACACACCTCTTTGATAAAATTCTCAAACTTGGCACCGGTAAGATTGAGCCATTCCTCCAGCACCTCACGCTGCACCTCTTGCATGCACTGGCTCACGACCACGGCGATGCGCACCCTCATTATTTCCTCGAAGCCTTGCACGTCAGCGACCAGGTCAGCGTAGAGATCATCGCCTTCGAACGTCTCCCAGAAGGCCGCGTATCGCGCGTTGTTGAGATGGATGTGTAGGACGCTGAGGTGCTGAACAGCTTCGGGAAGAGAGCCCGCGGAGGGTGGCGGAGCGGCGCCAGTGTTGGCGGCTTGCCGTGTTTGGGCCAGGATGTGGGAGGGAAGAAGAGAGAGGCAGAGGCTGAAATCTGGGGAAGGGAAGACGGTGAGGGCTTTGACGAGGATGTTCGTCGTGGTTTCGTCGCGGATAAGGTGGGGGTTGAATTGGTAGCTGAGTTTCGAGAAGAGAGCTTGTTAGCCGTGTGCTATGAAGAGTATTTCGGATACGCAAGCAGGGTAGACGGATATCGGAGGGTGACTGGAGTCAGATAGAGCTAATATCCTTTGGGACATCAAACAAGACCGCCTGTGGTTCAGACAGGCGGGATTTCTTGTCAGGTAATAGGAAACGTTTTTCTGTTATTCATCAGGGAGCCAGTCATTTCTGCTCCATTGTATGCAGTTGACGACACGATACACACACGTACAGTTTCATCAGCGCCAAGTTGGCATAGCAGTCATATGACTGGTTTTCGCATTGTTGGGCGACATATTCCTGGAAGACTGCCGTCGTTTCGGGGTTATACCGGTCCAGGCCGTTCAAGATGTGGTCAATATGTTCCGGCCGCTCCGGAGCGTAATCGAAAGCGACCATGGTTGGCGATAAGGGTCAGACTGGTCACGCGAGGTTGAAAAGGCTCGGAGAAGGATTCTTGGTATGAAGTTGTCGAGGTCAAAATTGTGCACTGCGTCGGCCAAAAATGCTACCGTCCCGGAAATCTTGGCGCCCGCCGAGAGCTGTTTACCAGCCGGGTGAGGGCGAGGCGCGTGGAGGCTGACAGGGAGGGTCCGTACTTTCCGAATGACGGCATATGGTTTTGATAAAGACGGCAACATCATCAGTATTGCACATTGTATATGTGTTGTTCCTCTGAGTACACGAGACTCTCATGTCCAAGCCAACACTCCTCGAGTGACGGACAAATCTAAAGCCGGCAAGCAACAATCGATATATTGAGCATTGGGCGCAAGGATAGACCAACTGTCTATCTACCATCATGGCTCACCTCCTTCGTGGCAAGCAGGCTGGTATCGCCAACGATCTCTCCGCGGGAATCACTGCCAACTCGTTCAACATTGACGATCTAACCCGCTACGGCATCAATAGCCAAATATCATGCCTTGCCTACGATCCCGTCCAATCGCTCTTAGCAGTAGGCACCAGATCCTCCAAGTTTGGGCAGGGGCAGATTTACGTGTTCGGACGTAACCGCATCCAAGTTATCCTTCCTCTACCGTCGAAGCGTGAGGCGAATGTGCAAGACTTGCAGTTTTGTGCGGATAAGTTAGTTTGTTTGGACTCCAGACATGATATTGCCGTTTACTCGCTCGAACTCAAGGCTGTGCTCGCAGCACATTCGCCTCCCGGACTGGCCACGGTCCTTTGTACCGACCCGATGTTGGACTATGCCTTGCTCGGCATGCAGTCGGGTGACATTTTGGCATATGACCTCGACCGGGAAAGCATGACGCATTTCAGAATCTCGAATTTGTGGCGGGATTATGACCCCAGAGCGAAAGTGAGTGAGGTTGTCGCCTTGCAGTTCCATCCACGAGATATTGGGACCCTTTTGATTGGTTACACTCACGGCGCCGTGATCTATAGCTTCAAACTGGAGAAGGCACTGCGATACTTTCAGTATGAGGTACCCCGAGGAGCGCCTGGAGGTGATGGTGATCCTGCAGCAACGAACACTGTCCGCAGACCACGGCTGACACAGGCTCTATGGCATCCAACTGGAACATTTGTCATGACGGGACATGAAGATGGCTCGATTGTATTCTGGGATACGATCAAAGATGGTCGAATGATTATGGCTCGAACATTGACAGAAACCAATATTGCAATGCCAGGTGTAGTGGCGCACAGTGTGGGACAGACCCCTGGTACGATGGCCGTCAAGGAGCCGTTGTTTAAATTGGCGTGGTGTGCAAATCAAGATCCAGAGGACACTGCCATTCTCATCTCTGGAGGTCAGTCAACGCAGGCTCCAACTAAAGGGTTAACACTATTCGAAATGGGTCGAACGCCGACATATGCCACGTCTACGTGGGAAGCTCTAGCACAATACTTCGGTTCACCAAAGAGACAACGAATACTACCAACCCCTCCTGGTGCAGGAGTTGTCGATTTCTGCCTCGTTCCTCGCACTTCACCTCATTTCGCAGGTGCCAACGATCCAATAGCCGCTATTGCTTTGCTATCCTCTGGCGAATTGCTAACTTTGTCATTCCCATCCGGCATGCCAATCAGCCCGACAAATCAACTGCATCCATCGCTTACCTTAGTGCACCCTTTCATCAAACACATTGAAATTGCTCAATTCGAGCGCGAACGGTGGCTTGGTATGACTGAGCGGAGACAGCATGGCCCGTTGATCCTCAAAGGCGGAGCGGAAGGACCGCGGACGCTTCGAAGGTTTGAAGACAGGAACATTGTCTCTGCTGCATACGCAGATGGGACGATACGGATATGGGATGTAGGGTTTAACGACGAGCTTGAGAACGACAAAGTGATTCAGGTTGATGTCGGGCGAGCGGTAGGCCACTTCGATAATCTGGAAGCGACCCAGACAAGCTTGTCTTCTGAGAGCTGCGAGCTTGCCGTTGGTTTGAAGAGCGGTGAGCTTGTAATCTTCCGTTGGGGTGTTAACAGAAATGCTGGGAGAGAATCACCGCCTTCACATCCGAACCAGACCGGAGCCTTGACGAGCGTCACAGATCGAGTGGACCCATCTTTATCCGAAGGCCTGATGCCGTTCATTCTGCTGGACCAGAAAGACGGCCCGGTCACAGCTGTTCGAATGAGCGATATAGGTTTCGTTGCCGCCGGTTTCGAAGGTGGGAATATCGTAATCATCGATATGCGTGGTCCTGCGATCATCTACAATGCCTCCGCGTCGGACTTCAGCAAAGGCGAACGAAAAGGTAGTCTTCGGAGACGATCAAGTAATGCAACTAGTGGCAAGCCGGAATGGGCTACGATGCTGGAGTTCAGCATAATGACACTAGATGGAGAGGATTATAGTAGCATTTCTCTGCACGTGGGAACTAACTTGGGTCACTTGGGCACATTGAAGATCTTGCCGGATCAAAGCGGAAGATATACGGTTCAGTATGCCGGATCCGTGACCTTGGATAATCGGATATTGTATATTGCCCCTCTCAATACTGACTCCGGGCGGCCAGCATCGGCCACTCAGACAGCGATGGGGAGTTTGAGGAGTGGCTTAAAGGTACGTAATGTAAACAGCACGGAAGAGATCCAGCCAGGGTAGAAACAAGGAGCTAGTAAAAAACGTTGGGCCGTTTGCTCGCTTGAAGTTGCGGGTTATACGATTTGGACTTAAAGCCATCATCAAAAGCAAACAGCTGATAAGCGTTGCAGGTCAACGGCGCACTCGTTGCTGTCACTCCAACCAGTGTCCATGTGTTTAGGCCTGCCACAACGAAAGGGGCTCACAAGTCATTTGACAGCTTCTTCTGCGACTGTGCCGGCATTATACGATATCAAGGCCAAGGGCATGTGCTTCTCTGCCTTTTCGGCGACGGTTTAGCCCGAGCATTCTCTATCCCTTCCTTGCGCGAGATCGCCTCCGTCAAACCTTCGGAGATTCTTGATGTGCGTCGATTCGGCGACGCAGTCATCGCCCCGACGGGACACATACTTGGTTTCACCGGTCCATCTGAACTAGCGCTCCTATCCATCTGGGGCACGGGAGAGCCTTTGAACCTGCGGAGCGGTCAGGATAAGCTGTTCAACCCTGAAGCCCTCATCCCTCCGCGTCCAACCATTAGCACGGTACAGTGGGTCACCGGCACACAATACATCACCCCGGCTGACATGGACGTGCTGATCGGCGGGCCCAACCGGCCACCATCCAAACGCATGATCGCCCAAGCACGCGCGGAAGAGCAACAACGCCGTCAAGCAGGCAGAGCTACGGGAAGCCCTGGCGCTTCCACAACCGCGGCTGCAAACGTCGGCCAGGCGGACGAAGGGTATTGGGCGTATATGCAACGCCAGATCCAGGAGCGGACGGAAAGGTTGGGCATCATGGGTGACACGATGAACAACCTAGAGGAAAGCAGCTCGAATTGGGCGAACGACGTAAGCAAGTTTGTGAGCAGGCAAAAGAGGAACGCCGCCGGTGGGAGTAAGTTGAGCCTTGCTTATTGCCTTTCTTCGAGGGAGTCGTCTTTGTTAACCAAGTTTCCTACCAGTTATCAAAGCGAGGTTTGGTTTGTAGTTTCGGATGCGCTCGGATGTGCGCGGGAGAACCAACGCCGCGAATGTCAGAAACCCAGGCCACGCTCAGCCGGACAAGAGCCTTCAATTTTGAAAGACTTATGACTCAAGCGAAGACATCAAATCGAAGGTCCAATACTTTCTGAGATTGTATTCATACAAAGCCCATTCCGAACCATAAAGGGGCGAAAACGCCGTCTGAGCCCAAGGGACGTCGGTGGATTATGTCTTCATACATGCTATCTAATGCACAGAAGCTTTGATCCCTCATTCTTCCGTCAACCAAAAGAAAAGAAAACAAAAACCCAAATGTCTCTAGACATGGTATCTCGGTGCCAGTCTGAAGATCCCTGCGGCTTAAAGGATCACCAGCAGCAACAGCAGCAGCAGCAACAACAGCGGGTTCGCCTATGTGGAAAAGCGCCACGGTGTGTCGATAGAAACTTCAGAAGGTTCAGCGTTCAACACGCTCTTCCTCCGACCGCCCCACAAAGACACGATATTGACGTGGAGGATTGAGTAAGATTGTGGTACGGAAGTGAAAGAGGTTTTTTTACGCAAGGAGAAAAAAAAAAACAAAAAACCCCACTCTCCATTCTTGCGCCTTTCTCTTCGCCGCCGCGGCGCCCCTATCTTTTCGCTATCTAATGTAATCGGGTGGTGAATTCCCTTCATTCCGCCAATCAGCTACGTCAGGGAGAAAGAGAGAATCATCGCTCGAAAACAGTTCATTCATTTGGGAGAGTGCCTCTCGTTCGTCAGCAGGTCGTGAAAGGGAGGAGCGCGATCGCAACGCTTCGACATGCAAAATACGCGCGTCTAGCTATGGTCGGGATTCGCCACCTATAGGGATTAGTCGCGTCAGTCGCGCTTTCTTCCTCGCCGTCATGTGAAGCTAAACACTCACCCTCAATATCCTCCTCGAGTAATCTTGATCATCCGCAATGCTCCCGTTGCTGTTCCGCCGCCCTGCTTCAGGATCCAGTCTTGAGTCCGACATTTGGCTGTACGCTGTCGGCGGAGGTTTGATTTCCCGCCCGCCGTGCAGGAAGTCGGCCGCTTGCGTCGACCGCTTGTATTCGTTCTCGGCATCCCTTTGCCGCTTATATCGCAGCCAGAAGAAGAGGCCAGCCACGATTGCGGCGATGGCCACAACGCCGACCACCACACCGGCTGCTACACCGGCAACGTTGGTGCCGCCGCTCTTTTTGGAGCTGCTCGTTGAAGGACTGCCTGTTGCTTCGCCCTGCGAGGCTGGCTGCGTCACGACCACGGTGGTGCCGGGCGCCACGCTTGTGACTACCGTTGATGCTCCACTCGTCGCACCTGGAGTACTCGTTGTGACTGATGAACTGATGGTTGATGTCGAGACGCTATTGCTGCTGCTCGAGCTCGAACTTGAGCCGCCGGCATTCGCGACGTTTTGCTCGGTACCGGTGAGATAGACGGAGAAATAGTTGGTGCCACCGCCTGCATCAACGCGTTAGCCACGTTAGCGAATTGTTAACAGCGCGGCCAATACTCACAGTCGTCTAAACCATAACCGTTGCACGGGGTGTTGCAGTTTGAATCATCGACCTTGCTACTGGCCGGCGGTAACTCATTGCCACACCAACAATTGCTTCCCTGGCTCAAGCCAAATACCGCCTGGTTCTTGCCAATGCAAATCGGCTGGCAATAGCTGGGAGTTTGATATGTATAGCTGCCTTGGTCCGACAAGCCGGTCGACGAGGAATAGCAGCCAGAGTAAGACATGGCTGGCGTTCGCTTGTCCAGACGGCCGCCAAGCATTGATGGACTGTGAGCATGTGCTTCGGTGACGGAAGCATAAATGGCGAGGGCGGAGAAGGTGTAGGCCGCGTATGCGGTGGTAGCCCCGAGTGTTGATGGCATCATGCTTAACGGAGCGCGCCAGCGCCGTTGCAGAGACTTGACTTACGTCGGCCGTGAGATGTGTGAATGAGATCCGGAAAGGCTGCGTGCGAAGGCCCTGTCAGTCATTCATTCCTCTCCTGGCTGCAGGCGATGGCAAAGCCGGATACGGAGACTTGAGACGGCGGTGGTGCGTACCTTTGTTTGCGGCTGCCAGCAGCGCAAGCGTGACCCGTGGCAAATGCTCTTCCGTTCGACTTGGATGCCTTTCTCGAACGCGACCTCCCGTGTGTCAACGATGCAGGCTATGACCAGCCGCCTGTCGTGTCTTGTCCCCCTTCCACCCGCTGCACAGCCGTCTCTTTCGTTGCCCGCACTCGCGTGGTCTCCTTCAGGCCCCGTGAATGAAGTGTCGCCGCCTTGCCGCGCAGGACTCGCTGCAACCAGCCGCGTTTTAGTATGCAAGGCGGGCCCGTCGCACCGTTGACGTCAATAAAGGAGCGACACCAAAAGCAACAACGCCGTACGCAAGATGAAAAGGAAAGGCAGACTGTGTTGGTAACGAGTGATGCTGCTGTGATGAGTGTTTGTCTGTAAGCAAGACGGCGAGCACAAGCGACAGGGAGATGGAGCGAGCGCTGAGAACGCCGGTAACAGTAGCGTTGCCTCCGCTGCCCAGTACCTGCAGATCCAGGGGGAGGCCCGGCGCTGGTGGGCCAATTGCGGCCGACCCTCGCCCGGCCTTACCTTGCCTCTCTCACCAATGTCACGCTGGACGACGCCGTCGCTCACACCCCGTCTCCCGCAAAGACTCGGGTGGGCTGCATTTGAAACAGCCATCACGTCTCTGTCACAAGTGTACAGTGTACAAACTATGTTCCCTCGGTCGGCGTTGGCCATTACCTTGTCCACCACCTCGGCCAAACGGCGCCACACGCGTGCGAACCCATGGGGCGCGCTCACTAGTCGGTCGAGACATGGGTTCGAAAGGGGAGTCTTCTGGATGTATAACCAGTGCTGAGACCGGCTGGTCGAAGGCGGCGATTGCGTAGGCCGTCCAAATCGGTCGTGGGCAGGTCCACCTCGTACCGATATCCCCCCGGGGGGTGGACAGGATCCTGGAAGCGGCCCAAGTAATAATGTCATATTGATGAACACAGCCACAGCCGCAGATAGAAATCCGACGGCCCGGAATTGTGAATGTGCTCGCGCAGGAGGCAGAGCGGTCCCGTTGCGATGGTTATCATCAAGAGTGAGTGATACGGCTGAGCGACTCTCGACCCAACCGCATGTCCGCACACACCCCGTGGCGCGTTTTGTGACGGTATTTTGCAAGGGCTTGATCCGAAGGATGCCGGTGAAAAATTCTTCGGGAGAGTCTTGTTACCCAAGGTGCCAGCATTGAAGGATCCTGGCCCTTCCAGAATGAATCATCACGTGAATTTTAATCTCGACCGTCTTACCTTACATCTACCCGGTCTTTACTACTCGGCGAAAACCATTATGTCGCAGTGCAATGGGTCATAGTGTGAAAGCAGAGCTACCGAGCTGCGAGACGCGCAGCTCATGCAGTTTACCCACATGTGTAGCAGTGCGTACTAAGCGGACCTGCTGTTCATGAGACTGCACCGAGATGCAAAGCCGTATCATCAGTGTGATGAATCGGGTAGTCAGGAGGATAACATGATAGGAGAATATCGAGCAGTTCTATGTGCCACTCCCAAACACATGCGAGGTTATACAAAAGAAGAGGCAGCACTCGCTTACCTCGTACGTTTATCTCGTCTCCCGACTGTGTCGTGAGTATAATCCTCAGGGAAGTCAAGTTTGGTGTCGTCGATGAACGCATAAAAATTGGTGCCTGGCTGCTCCATGCCGACGTTGTCTCGATTGGCGCATTCTGACCGGACCGCGTCGAATCTATGGATGGCGAATCCCGCGATGGTCCGCTCCGTTGAAAACTTCCGCTGAGAAGTCATTTGACGTAAGACGAGGTCTTATCTGTTGGTGAAGTTCGTCCAGCAAACTCCGATGCGGGATCATCCCCGTTCTTGATCCGAGTTAGTTGTGAGGTCGTTCATCGCTGGATTCCATGGCTCGTCATCGGCAGTGCCCGAGCCTTCTCCTCGGATGGAAGGCTTCCTCCAACGTTTAAATCAACACAACCGGTGAGAAGTCGGTTGCGACCAGCCTCGGAAGAACATTATAGCCTATTCAATAACTCGTCTATGACTTGAATGAAACCTCATGCAGCAGATTTGGTATTAGGTTATTGCCTTCGCAACCTCCGGCATCAACATATTAGTTGCCTCTTTGATTGCCACGCTCCACGAATGTCTGAACAAGTTGTTGGCCGGGAACCTCTGGGAGACCCGCCATTGTTGATCACAGGCATTCACCGTGAAGAAGGCCATCTCGAGACTCAGAACGATACAAACAAGCACATTCGGTGAATATGCACTCGATATCCACGTCTAAAGTCGGTTTCAACGGCACGCTCTACAGCTCTAATTGGTCAGACTCCATCATTTCAGAGACCCGGCTGCTCTACGCTAGGCTTTGGAGTGGTGCTGTGCCTGGAAGTCCCAATGGATGGACAGACCTGGTCTTTGACATAGGATCCGGTGCCCTTTAAGGTGTATTTCCATAACGTGTTCTGATTTAGTCCACCTATGCCTGTTCCGTTCTTTCTCTAAAGTCTAGTGCATGGTTGGTCGCAACAATCCACCAAAGTCTACCGAATTTGGGAGATCAGATAAGAAGGTTATGTGCAACCTTGGTATGTGCGACTGTGTCAAAGGAGAAGATTCGCGACTCTCTCGAGCTTCCTATGGTAAATTCATGTGCAGGCCAGGTGCAGAAGGAAAGAACGAAAGGACAGCGCAAAGCACACTTCTCGATACTCCCTTTACGGCATATAGCAGAGGACTGACGGGAATTGCGGCAAGCAACGTGGCGCTACAGGACAGATTGTCCACGTGCAGATCAGCGTATAGAAAAAAACCTCGCTGGTGCTGTAGAAGCGGCGAAGTGTGCTGGAGAGGAGGAAAAAAAGGGGAGGGGGCACATCGATACAGCTGTAGTGTTGCGACGCAATAACGCAGTTGCAAAGAAGGGAAAGTATTCGGACCAAAGAACATTATACGTAAGAAGAGAATGATGAGAGATTGTAAAATGCTCAAGGAAAGACATGTGGAATATAAGACCGTGGAGAAGCGCAGACAATGGAAATAGGAGAAAGTATCTTTCCATCTACCATGAATCGAGTCGCCGCAGTTACGCCATTACTGAGATAAGTGGCTCGAACACGTTCGCATAGCAAAGAATGAGTTTCGAGACGCAGCTGGTAAGGCCGTCCTAAGGAACAAGTCAAACATATATCGTCTTATACAAGCGTCTTGCAAGTACAAAGCGAAGGTGCACATGTGCGGTGGCAGGTTATATGCTTTTGTCTCAACAAGGAGGCTTGTGAATTCTGTCCTGAGTGGTTCTTCCATAATGTGTTCATACATTCCCACCTGATTCTCTCGCATATACGTTGTCTCCATCAAGCCTCCGGTCGCGAAGCAAATGATGGAAATGCGTGAGTGAGAAACGGCATCAAAAAGGTTCGCGACCATTATTGGTGCCCGAGGTTTTGATCGGCTCTCGGCGTTTCCATGAGGCTCGGAGCCTCACGTCCAGCTTCCTGCTGAAGTCCATGCTTCTGCCACATACCACGAGTCACCGTTGCAACACCTCCTGTTGCTTTTCCCAGCCTTTTCTCTGATAAAATTACTGCCTATCATGGCATCTGCTGATGTTCTCTCGCCCTCCGCTACACCTGCGCCTCATCAGCGCCAAATCCCCAGTTCCGCCATCGCGAACATCGACACGATCGAAGGTCTTACTGACTCCGATGACCAATACGCAACATATAAAAAGCTCCAGCGGCAACTTGAGTATATAAAGTTGCAGGAAGAGTACATCAAGGATGAGCAGCGCTCACTTAAACGCGAGCTGGTTCGCGCCCAGGAGGAGATCAAGCGCATCCAGAGCGTACCGCTAGTCATCGGCCAGTTCATGGAAGCCATCGACAACAACACAGGTATCGTGCAGAGCAGTACCGGAAGCAACTATGTGGTCAGGATACTGAGTACACTGGATCGGGAGTTGCTGAAGCCTTCATCCACCGTGGCGCTGCACAGACATAGCAACAGCCTAGTAGATATCCTGCCGCCCGAGGCCGATTCGAGCATTGCCATGTTGGGTGCAGATGAGAAGCCTGATGTCACATACGCTGATGTGGGTGGCTTGGACATGCAGAAGCAGGAAATTCGGGAGGCTGTTGAGCTTCCTCTCACACAGTTCGACCTATACAAGCAAATCGGGATCGATCCGCCGCGTGGTGTGTTACTATACGGCCCACCAGGAACAGGAAAGACTATGCTAGTGAAGGCGGTCGCGAATAGTACAACAGCATCTTTCATTCGCGTGGTAGGTTCGGAGTTCGTGCAAAAATACTTGGGCGAAGGTCCCCGGATGGTCCGCGATGTCTTCCGCATGGCACGGGAGAATAGCCCGGCAATAATCTTCATCGATGAGATCGATGCCATCGCCACCAAACGCTTCGATGCTCAAACGGGTGCTGATAGAGAAGTTCAACGCATTCTCCTCGAGCTGCTAAATCAAATGGACGGATTCGACCAAACCTCCAACGTGAAAGTCATCATGGCCACCAACCGTGCTGACACACTTGATCCAGCCCTGCTTCGTCCAGGCCGGCTGGACCGAAAGATTGAGTTTCCATCCCTCCGCGACCGGCGTGAGCGCCGCCTGATATTTACCACAATAGCCTCCAAGATGTCTCTCTCTCCCGAGGTGGATTTGGACTCGTTGATCGTACGCAATGACCCACTGTCTGGTGCTATCATTGCGGCTATCATGCAAGAAGCGGGCCTACGGGCGGTACGCAAGAACCGGTATAATATCATTCAGCAAGATCTGGAGGACGCATACACAAGTCAAGTCAAAGGCCCCAGCGAGGCGGATAAATTTGATTTCTACAAGTAAAAATTCCGAAATGCAGCCTGGAAGAAGAAAGGGTGAGGCTGAACGGGGTGGCTTACAGAGTGTATACTACGTAGATCAAACTGCGGGAAGTTTGATGTTGGTTCACGCTCACGCTGGGCATGGAAACAGTGGTAGAATAGCATTTGACGGGGACTGTACTATTTATTACAGACACAGTAGAACAGGGCCTATTGGCCTTCCACTACACAGAAGAAGGCCTTCGTTCCTGCTCCTTTATTGGTGAAAATAGCCAAATTCTCTACTTGGCAATGCTTACGGTGCTTCTTTTGACGATCATTGACTAGACCAGATAAAGAGCATTTTCTACCCAACAGTGGCCACATATAATGTTTGTACGCCGCGTCTTCGTTGAGGCTGATTGAGCAAAGCAAGCGCCTGAATCATTCGAACGTTTGAGCTTCGACCAGCTTGACCTACGGCAGCCGTTCGACTTGCAGTCAATGGGCTCAAGACAGGTGTAGAGTGCAACAGTTGTGGACTAGCAGTGCCGAGTTGGCCCTTGCAACGGTCAAATGATATTCCACCAAAAGGTGTGAATGGATGTGTAGTTTTGCCGTGGATCAATTTCAACTGAGTCGATATATGAATGCAGTTGCCATCTCCTTCCAGGACGAGACACCACTCCCAGTGAGAGCATTCCGAAAACGGCTGCAATTCATAATATGACGGATGCTCCTCTCTTTTGGCCCCGAACAAGCTGCATGCGAAGGCACATAGCTCGCTGCTCGACTGGAGGGCGAATCCTCATGGTTTACGAAAGGCTCTCTGTCTCCTACTGCAGAATTGGATTGGTCGGTCTAGCGTACGGTGTTACATGTGGGCCAGGCCCAGTGGCTAGAAATTAGCTGGCAAGTCATTTCAACAGGTGGTAGCCAGTGATGCGAAAGAGTACAGACATCGAAGTAGGCCAAACCAAATTATAGTCCTTGTTCTATTATGACTGTGAGATATTCAATTGCGTAAACATCGCCACCCGTGCTATCAAAGATACTCTGACTCTGGACCGATCACAGTCACAAGAGCAATGCCTCCTAGTGGCGTGGCGTCATCACTGACAGCGTTCTACAAGGTTCTTTAGCCGAAAGGTACGCTGGCCTTATAGTTCTATCAACAACCGTACATCGTCAGATCCAATGGTCGGACATTTGAGCAGCAGTGAGAAGTATAATAAGATCGTCGACTTTGCCTTTGTGCCTTACATCGAAGGCAATCCGAGCCTGTATCAGAACGCATTCCAGCGGACTCAGGCATGCACGGATGGACGTTCCGTCCACTTCAACCGAGTGGGATTCACGTCAAGCGGCGCATATGGAACCCCAGTTTGAATTGAGTTTCGTGAGCACGAATTGTGCCGGCACGGACGGTGTTCCAAACCCGTCACAGGGACAACCTGAAGAGGAATGCACCGCGTCTGTTGATCGGGCGCTTTAGGCCGAAGAATGGACTCCGCTGGAGGGCCGAGTAATTCGTAAAGACTAACATGCCTGTAGTCGAGCAGGAGCGGTTTGAGAGGAAGGTCCGCAAAGCCTCCTCCAAGCCAGCGATTCAAGCTTTTGGCGGAGGGGAGGTGAGGGGGCATGCCATTTGGAACGTGGTGCTTCAGCGATTAAGAAGGATCTTGATGCTTTCAGGTTCGGTTGGCGATAGCGGGAAGAACTCTGCCATATGGCGAGCCGCTGAACCAAATTCTTTTCAGTCCCCCCAAACCCATCCATATGCGCAAGTAGCGACACTATCCGCTGAAGGAAACTCGTGTTATCAAATCCAGACGGTCTTGTCGTGACCATGCCATGGCAGAGCCGAGCGCTCTTCGACTCTGGCGATTCTATTACAAAGCCGGCTTGTCACTGGCGTCCTGGGCAGGGGTCGCTTAATGGCCTTATTGCAGTCATTGCTCAGGCAGGGGGGCGGTTGGAGGATGTCATTGCCCATGCACAAAGCCACGAGGCGCAGACGCATCGTCGGTGGGTTGATATTATTGTTGATCCAGGGCCGGGTTCGCCAACACAACACTGGATGTTCTGTATGGTCGGATAGCCACCAACCAAGCACTGTCTCGATCCTTATGGTTTCAAGGTCACGAACAAATTTGGTAACATTTCCAGGCCCAACACTGCATTTGGGGGCCTGCCGGTCTGCGGCTGTGTTCTGCAGAACGCTCTGTTGTTTCCTCCCTGTGGCCGTCGTGATATAGAGGTGGTGGTGTGGTTGATATCAGTCCTTGTTCGGTGATCTCATCAAATCGCTATATACGTATACTCTGCACAGCATTGCCGCAATCGTTTTTGGAGCAGGGGATGTAGTAAACAGTTCGCAGGTCGGGCAGAGGCAAGTCGGATGTCACCCCCCAAGTGAGGTACGTCAGCCAGGATCGGCCAAATTGAGCGGGTGGAGCTATCGAGTCGCCAAACCACGTCTTGTCTTATTATAACCACCCTTTTCTTCCCTCCATGCCTGTCATTGCTGTCGACAATACCCATGGCGCTCTCATCGCTGCAGCGCGCTTGAACAGCATCCAAGACAATGGGTGAGCAAAGCTGAGATTGCGCAGCAAAAGCCTCACTCAGCAACGCGACTAAGCTTACACGCAAATTGAACCGCAACGATGGAGTCCGGTCGCGGACTGAGCGCAACCTTCGTGCCTGGTGCGCTGGACGATGACTATTATATGCCACCACAAACGCCGGAACTGCATGCACCAGAGCCACAAAGGTATGGCAGGAGAAGCACCGAGGGCGAGCCCAGCGATAGTCGGCACGCGGCCTTCAAGACGTTGTGCTGATGTGGTGATGTGCAGGATCAACCCGGAAATGTCGAACCAAATTCAGGATGGCTTGAGAGATATGACCTTGAACGCACCATCGCAGAACTACTCCAGTCTGACGAATGCAAATAATGATACTCCCCATCTCTCGCCTTTCCCAAAACTCGTCAACCCACCTCCCAATGTCCCGCCTTCAGATGACGAGTTGGAGGCGACCTTGGAGAATGCACGACCTCTTGTCCTCAACTCCAACGACCCGGAGATGCAGCTGGCATGGGCCGCAGACGCTTTGGTATATGTGGGGGTGTGCGCGGACAATGAGGAAAGACAGGCAGCTGCGAAGCCGCATACCGCGCGGGTAGCAACACCGCGGATAGAACATCAGCTCAAGGTGGATGCGATGAATATCGTGACCTTCCTGGCGGACCAACATCATCCCAAGGCAGAATTCCTGAAGGGTATGTGGTTGGAATGGGGTAGATTTGGGCAGAGAGAAGATAAAAAGGAGGCATTCAGGTGCTACTCACGGGCTGCAGATCGAGGATATGCGAGAGCGGAGTATCGAATCGGAATGCTTTACGAGAGTTATAACGACCCAGTGAAGGCGCTGAGGCACTATCACCGGGGAGTGGAAGCTGGAGATGCTGCAAGCTGTTACAGGCTTGGTATGATGACGTTAAGAGGGCAGCACGGGCAGCCACAGGACTTTGCGAGGGGTATCGAGCTTATCCGGAAGAGTGCCCAGGCTGCCGATGAGAATGCAGCACAAGGGGCATATGTGTATGGCATGCTTCTCGCGCGACAGCTTCCGCAAATTGAGATCCCGGACGGCTATTTGCCGCTTGACGAGCGACAGGCGCGCATCTACATAGAGAAGGCAGCATATTTGAAATTCGCAAAAGCACAGCTGAAGATGGGCTCGGCGTACGAACTTGGCTCGCTTGGCTGTGAGTTCAATCCTGCATTGAGCATACATTACAACGCTCTCGCCTCAAAGCAGGGTGAAGCTGAGGCAGATATGGCGCTGAGCAAATGGTTTCTTGTTGGTGCCGAAGGCCTGATCCCAAAGAACGAGGAGCTGGCTTATAACTATGCGGAAAGGGCGGCACAAGCCAGCCTTCCCACCGCCGAATTTGCAATGGGCTACTTCCATGAAATTGGAATGTATGTTCCTGTGGATCTTGACAAGGCTATCGAATGGTATCAGAAGGCAGCCAAGCATGGCAATGATGACGCAAAGGGACGCATTCAAGGATTAGACCAGAAACAGGTCCTGAGTAAGAAAGACCATGAGAATGTGGCCATTAATAGGATCAAAAGCCAGTACGGTTCCCAACGAGGCCAGAAACCCGAGCGATTTCAGCAAGCCGCACAAAGGCCGAGCCGTTTGGCTCAAAGGACGATTGCAGAGGATAGCAACGGGCTCGATTATGGTACCTCAGGGTCGGGAAGAGTTAACGGATCGAATTTGAGCGCTGGTAATACGCATCTTCCACCTCGAGGTTCATCGACTATCCCGTACCCACTAGAGGATGGCCCGCCCGCCGTGCCTCCGAAGAGTCACAAGTCCGGATCTGTAGCGCCTTATCCCCTGGATGAACCCATCCAGCAGCCAGGTCACAATGTACCCTCTGGAGGCTATTATAATGCTGCGTCATTGCCACGTCCTGCTACCACTGTTGGACCGGACATAAGGCCAAGCTCAGCCTTTCAACTCAACCCCGATCTACGCGCCAACTCCGCTTCCACGGTACCTCCGTTGCATTCACAAGCCAGCTCTAGTCGGCAACAGTATCCTGGGTATCCTTCAAACTCGTCTGCGCCTCCATCCAGGCCAATGACGACTCAACCGAACCAGATACATGGTGGTCAAGGCCCACGCCCCGGACCTGGTCAGCGGATTGTGAGCGGACCAGCTGGCATCCAGAACTTTGCTCCAGGCCCCAACGGACCGCCGAGACCGCCTTACCAGCCGAACGCTCCTTCTCCCCAAGGCTCTCCGAATCCTCAGCAAGGCATGATTCCCAGATATGGTACTGCACCGCCGTCCCAGGTGCCAGGTCCACAAAAGCTTGATATTGGGTTTTCAGCGCCACCGGACGAGAGACGATACAGAACCTATGGGTCCCAGTCCGGTACGACACAAGGAAAGCCCCATAGCAAGCCAACATCCCCTAGTCTTCAGCAAAGCAGTAGCATGCCAAACTTCGATCAACCCCCGGCGGGTCGCACCCCACAACCTGGTTCCCGTCCACCTGATGGAAGGACTTCGCTTCCTGCAGGCCCCAGCGGTGTGTCAAAGCCTCCGGCGAAGGACAACGCATCCACGACATCCTCTGCGCCCAAACCTTCCGCACCACCGAAGAAAGGACCGAAGACGTTTGATGAAATGGGTGTGCCTGCTCAAAAGCAAGACAGTGATTGTGTAAGTCATTTGCTTCTCTACCAAAAATACGGAATGCGCGCTAATCCACGTGCTAGACGGTAATGTGAGCATTTCCCAATGAGCAGAGCGACCATTAGATTGGTGCAAAGGTTTCACTTGAACGCATTCTCGAATTGTTCGAACCCTATAAACCAGAACAGCACGCACGTAGCGAGAGAGATATTTAGAATCAATTGGCATTTTACAAGTGGTGCGAAATTTTTCGAAGCATCCAGTTGAAAGCAGGCAGAAGTTGTATGGAGCTTGATTCTATTGGTTGCAACATTTGTGAGCTACAAGCTATGCGACATATGTTCAGTATTCCCGCCCAGAAAATTAGCCGACTCCCCGGCTTACAGATGCATACTACATGTCATATACGATGCCAGAATGTGCTGGTGCCACGAAAGGCAGTGAGAAAGAACAAATCATGATTGAAGAGGGCCAACTCTTGCTTGATCCGCCGCAGCGCCCGCACTGCCCTTTTTCACAACGATCCCATGGCATCCACTTGTCAGACTCCGGAATATAGCGAGTCTGCCAACCATCCGTCTCGGGCACGTTCGCCTCTTAGGACCTTGGAGCGAGTGCTCAACGATCGGATGAGCTCGCCGCCTTTAACAAAGATAAGTCGGAGCTTTTCGCCAAAACGCTTGATTCTGAACTCGGTTTTGCCCATGCCCACAACGCCGTCGTAGGTTTGAGCGGAGCTTGTAGCACCCAGTCGCTCAGCGCTCAGCGAACCGGCATCGTAGGTTGTGTTGCCATCGAGTGAAGTAGTTCCCCGAGTGACGTCGAGGCGGACGGCTTTGTGTTTCCGCAGCCTTGTGAGGCGCTTTGGAAGAGCCGAATTGCGCTGTCTCTCCGAGCTGTTATCTGAGAAGAAAGAACGCACCTCATCGATCTGAAAATTAGCCGGTGGTGTCAGAGCGCTTGTTGGATACCGGTCTCCAGGCTTATGCGGTTGCGTATTCTCATCAGATCTCAACCCAGGTGATGGAACTGTACGTGTAGTTTCATCGGTGTGATGGCGAACGTTGAGCCCAATTTTTTTGGAAAGCGAGCCGATGATGGAACGTTTAGACTGCTTGCGCAAGTGAGTCGCTTTGACCCCTGTGGCCTGTTCGGTTGTGATAGACGCTGAACAATCATTTGTAGTGATAATAGAGCCGATGTCGATTCCCTTGCTAGTGTCAGCCAACTCATCCCCTGTAGTGCCCTCCGTGGATTTGCCTGCGCATGTGGAGTCCCCAGCCGTCGAATCGTGGGCATGAACATCTGACGGAATTGTCAAATCCACGGGAACATTGGTGCCGGCCCAAGGATAGTTTTCATCTTGATTCCATGGCCTACTTGCACTTGAGATCACGAGAGAACGTTTCGCTCGTGTAATTGGATTCATCTCAGGCGGTAGCAGCTGGAGAACGTCTTCTTCATTTGCTGGTGTTCGACGAACAAGGGCAGATGATGGACGATTAGGCAGCTCTTTACCGAGCTCAGAAGGAGCAGAGACAGACCCTGACAAGTAGGACTGTTTCCCATCCATCGAATTGACGGCGGACACTTTATCAGCTGAATGCGACTCGGGGAGCGCGGGCAGCTCTTTATTGTTGGTCAGTCCTTTCGATGCGGGAACGATGGAGTCGTGCGTCCCGTTCAATACAATCTCCTCCGCTCGTTCTGCGAGCGTGCGGAAGCCAGCAGAAGTACGTGTCGAGAGAACTGTATCTGGTCTGGCAATTTGTCCGAGCTGATGGATGTCGTCAATTGTGTGAGCAACTTCTTCATCAGTTGCGACCACGCTGTCGAGGTGCAAATTACGCAAACAAGGAAGAAGACTTGTTAAGCGCTCCGACAATCCTGTTACCGATGGAATGGAGAGACGATTGACCTGGGTTGCAACATTGAGAAAGTCTTCCGGTGATAGTGGCCGGTCACCCTGTTCCTCAATCTCTTCCAGCTTAGTGGACTCTTGAACTTCGACAAGGGGAATGTCACCTGCAGGGTGATCCTTTGGCCCCTCTGTAGCTGCATGTTGCGTCTCCAAAAAGCTGCTAAAATCCTCAGGTTTGCTGAAGAAGCTTGCGTATCGTTCTCGTAAGCCTTCAGTGCTCTGTGGACGTTGTGGCGACGGACAATAGATGCCAGTGAAATCACGTCGTCGTACGACTTCCATTGACTTGGAAGGTCGCATCTCTAAAGCCTCATTGAGCTTGTCAATCAAGTCCATCCGGCTGAAATTGAGAGAGGGCAGGTCACGGATTTCACCAAGTGTGCGATTATGGTAACGAGCAGCACGGCGCGCCTTTGCCTTATCCGCTGTCTCCTGCAGACGACGCTCCTGCATTGCTTTGACTGCAGCGATGCGGGCCGGCAATTGTGGCCCAGGAGCCTCCGCCCGTGGTGTAGGGCGCTTGTGTTGTTCATTAATGCTCATGTCCTCTACCGACTCCTCTTTCAGGTCGGGTAAATGCGTGCTGGAAAACATGCTGTGCATTGTGCTACCACCAGGAAAACGTAGTTCTCCAGTAGTTTCCGGCGAGACTTGATTCGACCCGGCACCGCCATCGACTGGGCGGCGAATGATGGACTTCGCTTTACCATCAATCTGTTCGCTGTGTAACCCGTCACGACGAGATGGCTCTGGCCTCTTCAGAGTCAAGGGCGCCACTTGATCTGCGAATGTGACTGAATTGCGCCTCAATTTCGGATCAAGGCTTCGAGCCTTCGATTTTGGTGGAGGCGATGGTGGTTTCTCTGGAGAGCTGCTCGGTGGAATAGTGACAATCTGAGGTTTGCCAACAGTAACAGTTGTACTGGGCAATGAAAACCGGACAACGACATCCGTAATCATGTCAGTGGTGGTGTTAATTGAAGTATCTGCAACCGTGCTTAAGTCTGGTGGTAAGGAAAGGCGATTGCTCTTTGGAGTGTCATTTGCAGCCTTATTGCCTTGAGGAAGCTGTACCGACTTGGAATATGTTCGCGGCGTACGAGGTGTGGGTGGGGGGAAAATCTCTTCTTTTGTCACATTAACGTCGAGTATTGACTGTTCCAGATCAGCCATTGGTTCCTCTTCTTGTTTGTTGGCCCCGAGCCGCATCGTCTCGTCGATTCCGAGGGTTTGGGTTTGCAATGGGCTGACAGCAGAAGTCCTAGACACATCCTCCCCCGGCTGCAACGGGCTGATAGGTTCCTCACATTCGTGATAAGACTGATCATTTCCATTGAATGGCTGAGACCCAACCGCCTTTTCTTTCGAGCGCTGGTGCTCTAAGGTAATAGTATCAGCATCCAACAGGAATGGATCTCTGGACTGAGTCTCTTCGGATTGTGTGCCACTGTCGGCTGGCACAGAAAACCGTAAGGCATAATCAACGTCTAATATTCCTGGTCCAATCGGAGATGGTGTGCTGCCCGAGGCAGAGCTTGTTGACCCGGTGGGAGACTTGTGGCGCTTAATGCTTGGCGTGTTCAGTGTGTCGTTGTTGGTAATCTTCGCAGAATCGGCTGCACTTTTCCCAGTGCTCTTGCTGTGCTCTCGCTGGAGCTCTACACGGATAGCGATCTCTGTCGAGCTGTCTCCAATCTGCAGTGGGTTTGTTGTTTGTTCAAGGGTGCTTGTTGGCGACAACTCAGCCTTGACCAAGTCTCGTGTGAGACGATTCCTTGATTGAGGAGGTGAGGCAGAAAGCTCTGGCAACTTGACAGGAGAAGCTGGCAGCTCTACCGGAGCCTCAAACTCTTCGATCACGGTAAAGCGAGGCGTCTCATTCGCAGCCATCTCGTGCAAATCGGAACTTTCAAGCTCAGTCGGATCCTGCTCAATGTCAAGTTGATTTACTCGTTGTACAGCATTGAGTCGGTCCCGTTCAGCTTCTCTCATGACGGCCGCTTCGACAGCAGCCTTTGATTCCAGCATCGCCTTGACACGTTGGACAAAGCCTGTTGGTGGGACAGATGGATGATGTGCTTCCACTTCCACTTCCGGCTCATCCAATGGCTTTTCAATACCATCCGCAAACTCGAAATACTTCGCCGGTAGAACAGGCTCGCTTGACGAGTCGGGCAAGTCTGTCAAAGCTGGATCAATGAAGAGCGGATCCACTGCCACTTGTATGGTTGTATGGTCTTTCGGCGTTGGCGGACTGGATGATGTCGGCGCAGTCGCTCCGGTACCAGACGAAGGGGGATCGGAAGATGGCGGCCCTACGTCTCTCATGGGTGTATCAGTGCGGTATGGCAAATTTCGTGCCATGCGAGCTGCATTATGAAACATAGAATGTGCCATGGGTATCAAGTTGGAATTTGCAGGTTGCTGTGGCCCACGGTATCCAGAATGAGGTTGACCGGGATAGTACATCTGTGGATTTGGGGGATAACCTGGTCTTGGTGGACCGTACGGTACGCCAGCATAGTACGGTCTCGCAACACCGGGAGGCGGGGGTCGATGAGATGTATTTTGCTGAGAAATATTCGACATTGGTATTGGTCCTTCTAAGGTCGGAGCAGATCGCATCGCGCCCGGATGATATGCAATTTGACTTTGCTCGTAAGAGATGGCCGGAGGTGAAGTGCTCATCGTTCGCGGCGGGGGCCGCACACCGGGGTAAGGCTGGTGATCTTGACCATAGCCGCTGCCATATTCGGTGATATAAGGCTGTGGTTGATGTCGCTGAGGCGGTGGGGCAGGCCGCCGACTTGCATGCTGTGCTGGAACGGGCGGTGCTGGCGGACCTTGTGAGGATAACTCACTCAAGGCTGGCGACGGCGATCTGTAGCCCGGACGCTTGAGTCGAGTGGGATAAATATATGGCGGGCGATTCTCCGGCATTGGCGGGTGTCTTGGATGCAGATGATTGCCATGGCGAGGTTCGTGTCCGGCACTTTTCAGGCTTGTTGCCGAACGGTGTCGAGGCAACTGTCCCGGAGCCGGCGCAGACGTCATGGAATATGACCGACTGTCTCTTGCGGACTTCTCCAGAGCTGGAGGAGGCATCTGCAGCTGCGACTTCCCCGTGTTGACCGGTGGAAGAGAAGGCGGCATGCTTTGCATGCTAGTGAAAGAGCCACGGCGAGCGAATGAAGTACTGTCACTTATGCGAGATGTTTGGGACGGTGCGTAGTGATGCGAGCTCGTTCCTGCTGGGTAGTGGTGAGATGATCCAATTGAAGGCCGTGGGACGTGCGCTCGTCGCTGATGAGTTGGCCGCGGTAGAGTTGGCAAACGTGTCTGGTTGACAGCCAATGTTCCGATATCACCAGTATCCGTTGTAGTTTTTAGCATGCTGAGGACTCCGGCATTAGAAAGCATATCATTGCTTTTCGCCATCGGTGGCGGGCCAGAGCGAATCGAGTGCGAGGCGCCAGTCATGCCAGACACATTACTGGCTCTGCTGTTGCGTCCGCTGATGCTGGACACGGGATCGGTGAAAGGCATCGTGCCGCCCTTCGCAAGCCTGTGGTCAAAACGAGTGACGAGTCCAAGATCAGCTATCCAAAAGCCTCGAGACGGTGGTTATGTGTGCTATGCGTGAAAACGCATGAGAGAATTGAGGAAGGTTGTAGGAGAAAAGAAAGCAGACAGGACAGAAGGACAGAAGGCAGGGGACCTGTGGCAATGGAAGGCTATGCCTGCGTGGAGACGTGCTCGATGCGCAAGTGCTCATGTAGAGTAGAAGTCGCAACTTGCTTTCTCCGATACCTCCCGAAGATGCAAATGATGTTTGCAGGAGGGATAGGTGCATATAACAGGCACTTGAGTTGTGTGGTTACTCGAGCCTTCCCCATAAGACTGTGAGAGGAGCCGGAGGTGCAGTAGTGCATAGAATGACCCTGACCCACCGACTCGGTTGCAGTGGGTGAACCCGAGGATATACACTGGGGGCGAACAAGGTATCGTCGTTTCTAACTTTTCGAAAGTAATCATGCCGGGGACCTACTGTAGGGTATTATCACGTTTTCCCCAAGCTAACCTGTACCGACCCGAGCGCATTTGAAAGATATTGGAATTTCAGGGGGCATCGCACATGCCACCCACACGCTCCTTACGCTCCTTCCGCATGCTCACCCACGACTCTGACCCAGGGCTGCCGCCTACTGAGCAGCAGGTGCCGTCTGCCCTGTTGGCTGCATTTGCGTCTCGCCTGTCTGTCCGTTCGCCCCAGTCGGCATGCCTTCTCCAACATGGCTTTCAGTCGCCGGGATGGCGTTGTCCGCTTTTTCGTTCGTCGGTCTAGCCCACTTTGGATCTTTCCCTTTAGACTATATGTGAGCATCTCTTCCGAAGCCTGATACCCGCCTCCTGTGGGGAACTTACAAGGACCTTCATCACTGAATTGGCACCCTCCAGGACATTCACATGTGCCACCAAAGTCGACCGGGAGATTTTCCGCCGGGACTTGTGCTAAAAGCTCGCTCTGGTAGTTTGCACCTAGGACGTGAATCTTGGCCACCGTGACTGGATCCAAGAACCCTTTGATGAAGTTGAAGACACTGCTGAAGCCCCAGGGTGCATTGATGAGGTATAGCTTGCCTAACCTTTCGGGATAGTAGTTTTGGCTGATCGCAGACGCTCGCTTTACATAGTCGTACACCTGAGGGACTTTGGTGACACCCACACCCTTAAGGTCCATAATGGTGCAGCAAGTCTCTAAAAGCTGTCCAGCTTTGCGTGAGCAAGCTGGCAGGCGCGGATCCGCGAGCCTCTCGTACTCCGCAACGAGATTCTGGAGCATACGCTCGTCCGTGGTAATTTTCCGCATGGCGTTCAAGTCAATCTTGCCGTATTTCTCGATGTACACTGGCCTGCCATCTTTGTCGGTCTTGTGGTAGTATTGTGGATAATATTCAAACATCTTCTCCTTTTCTGGATACTCGAATGTTTCTGCCAGCTTGTCCACTCCACCTCCAAATTCTTTGCGCCATTTCTCGGAATCGATAAACCTGCACCATGTTAGTTAACTCAAAGTGCCCGCCATATATCTCATTGGCTCACATCTTTTTGGAAGCTTGCACGTCAAACTTTCGTGCTCGCAAAAACCGGAGCAGTGTCAGCGTATCAAGTCGATCTGTGTAGCCTTCTTGCTCCAGCATCATGCGTAGCTGATGCACAGCTGCATCCTGCTCTTTCGTCGTATGACCAGGATGACCTGATTGCTTGTTTGGTGATGTAGTAGGGAAATCATAATGGTCGTATTTCGGGTCGAGTTCCATATGCGGGTTCTCAGCCATGCTGGACAGGTGTTTACGGCGTACAGTGGTGCAGTGGGATCAAGGGCGTTGATAAGACCCGAGAAAAAAAAGAACTTCTGCACGTTTTTGTAGATTAGGAGAAGTGCTGCGAGACGAGTCCTTGGTAGAATGTCAGTCCAAAGGTGAATGTTAGAAATCTTGTCGGTGTCGCACAGTCGAATTGTTGTTTTAGTGGGGTTGAACTTCATATACGGGGTAAGGGGCTTCCATCGCAATGACGCACGGTCTTGGCGCTACGGCCTACCCAAAACGCCCACTTTTCGACAGCGTGGGATAGTAAAGTGATTTGGTTGGGTTGTGGGTTCATGTTATCTCATAGAAGTGGAGAGACCAAGAAGAACATGCTATAGGTGCTGGTTGGTTGCCCAGACCATTACAGGCAGGCTTTCAACATACGACAAACTGAAATCATGTGCACACTGCAATGTTCCGGCAATGCTATCCATCTATGATCAATCCAGAGCCATGAGGAGGCAGCTGTCCCAGCTTTATAAGCCACAAACACAGCTTCAAGACTTGCCTCCCTTCTTCGCACCTCGGCCGCCTCTAGCTGCCTTGAGCGCCTGCTGTCTTTCGAGACGTGCCATCTGCTCCCTCTTCTCTTTTTCCAACATCTCTTTCTCCTGCTTCTCCGCCTCCTTGCGCGCAGCAGCCTCCTCTCTCTGCTGCCTCACAAGCTTCAGACGCTCAAGGTCGGCACGCGCTTCTTCGGTCTTGCCCTCTGCGTGCAGCTTCTGGTAGCGCTCCCTCGCTTGCTGCGCTTGCAATGCTTCGCGCTCCTTCCGAGAAAGTTGAGATAAATCTCCCTCCTTGGCCTTACGCGGCGCCCCAATTTGATCGGCACCCTTAGCAACCTGTTTTTGTGCTGCGGCGGAGTGATTGGGATTTGCTGGCATGTCGTCGTCTTCCTCTTCTTCACTATCATCTGGAGGCATATCTCCCACAGCAGGGCCGCCTTTCTTCTTCTTGATTGCAGCCTCCTTTTTTGCCTTAGCAGCAGCTCGTCGCTCCTCACGTGTCATGTCCTGTCCCTGTTTGGGAGCATCGTCGTCACTTGACTCCTCCTCGCTACTCTCCTCTTCCTCCTCGCTGCTCTCTGTGTCTGCTGGATCGGCCCACATACTACGTTCCACTCCATCCGCATCCAGTGGTCTCAGGTTTTTGCTGAAGCTGCGTCCTCCTGGGAGGGTCATTAGCGAACAACACTCTGTATTCAGCGAAATCGTAACAAAGTACCTCCTCGTTTCGCCTTGTGGAATTTTCCAGCTCGGCCTCTGTTGGTGCTTGACATCCTGAGTATGAAGACTTGTATTATAGTTCAGAAATCGGTTGGAGAACGCCGCTATTGTCCGCGCAGGCTAGTGCTTCAGGGTTTGACGAGGTCCTGCAGGCACAGTGACTGGCAAAAGTGATTCGGCAGCACGTCGCGAATGTTTTCGAAAGAAAAAAAGATGCAGCACATTCGAGTCACAATCACTAGCGGTAAAGAAGTGAATGCTTCAGCCAACGAAGCCCTCACGAAGTGCCCCTCGTTCATTCGCCCACATGCCCCGCCCACCGTCAAAACTTCATGTTTCAAGCGTGCCACGACTTATGACAATTTTCACTTCTGCACTTTACTTCTCGCTCTCTCAAGTTCTTTCTCTCCTCCTCATGAAAACGACGGCCTTCCTATTCACTCTGTCTGCTGCATATATCCCCACGGCTAGTCAGAGGGGAAATGGAAGGCCAGAGAGATTGCCCGTTCGCTTACCCCTGACCTTCTTGAATGACGTAGGAGGAAAGGAAATACTTTTATGACGGTACATATGGAGCATGTGACGGGAATCCAAAGAGAAATTGCTGCTGATTTGGAAATCCACCCTTGCTATCCATTATACAAAGAAAAGATATCCTCGTCTTGTTCATCTTGCCTCTCCGTACCGCCCTGCTACAATGATGCCGCTTTCTCTTTTGTGCTCCGACGCTGTTTACTATTTGCCGTTTGGACTTTATATCCCTCAGCTTTCTTCCAACACTGCTTCATTATAAAGGTGGCTTCAAACTTGCTACATATTGACTATTGGATAGCATTTGCAGGCATCTCTTCTACTTCAGGAGAAATTTTCAGCATGGAAGTCACTACCCACAAATAGCAGATATATTGCATCCGGATGACATAAAAAAGGCTAGTACTAGTTGTATTGAAGTAACACTCGCATTCTTGGGCTTTATTAAATCTTTATGTTGGAGGTATGCACGGACGATATTCACAAGAGTGGGACTACAGCAGGTTGTAGGCTTTCTGGCCCGTAGGAACGAGAATTCTTATCCGAGACGTGACGATATTTTATTCTGAATTCGCAGATGGATGCAATGCGCTTATATCACATTAAAATCCAAATTGATGCATACGAATAAGAAAGTGCGCCCACTGTTTGTGGCTTTATAAATCTGTAGCTGAGAAATTGATTTGACTTTCAACTTTTGTCTCCTTTGTAAAACTGACTTGATTACAGGGTTGCGGATTTTGCAAACAAGTATGCATCCGACGTAACGACATAGTTCCAGCATAGCTATAATAATCAAATGGAATCCTGTATTGTAGTCTTTATACTTGTACAGACATTAAGCAATGAATCTCAACTGCTTAGCAGTCGCCCGCAATGCTTATGTGAAGGAGTGGCAGAGTTTTGACAGAAGTTCTCACAGTGCAATCAAATGCACCTTTGAGGCTATTACTCTGTGAATATTATGATTGGTCAACCCGGGGATCTTAATGGGTGTTGATTGTTCGCTTGTGGTGGACAGATACTATGGAAAGCTTCCAGATTTCCGGCCATGAAACCTGTGAAACGATATTGTGAACGTAATCTCAATACCGGACTACAGGCCAGTAAGACGATATTGAATTAATTATTCTGGTCACATCGGCCAGTGTTCAATATAGAATTATGAAGTCCAGGGAATTTAACTTTTTCTTATTGTTGTACTAAGCAATAATCAAGGTACTATATCTTCATGCAGTGGAAGATAAGCAATCTATTGCATGAACAGCAGCAAGATCCAAACAGAAAGATTAGCGCTAAATGGTTATTAGGTTATTCTCTCCTCAAGGTGGCGTTACCGGGCTGTTCATCTAGACTGTTCTTCCAACATTCTTTGCCTTATCTCCACGCTGAGGAAGTTCCGGAATAATATTCTTGCCTACGTAGTAGTGATGTCCAGCTATTTTGTCTTTCTTTATCTTCATTTCTTCTTAAGCCTGCACCAGAAATGAGTCAGATTCTCATTATCGCAAGCCGTAGTTGCACATCGGACTTGCCCTGGTTTTTGGAACACCTCCCTCGGCGACAACACATAACTCTCGTTCAATTATTAAGAATTTGTCATCGGATATAACTCAGTCATCACTGTGTATATTTCATATTGTTGAATAGATCATTGGAGGACACACGCACACACACACACACATACATATTACGCCGGCACCTGGACTACAGATACACATGTCTGTCATTTTGGAGGATTCGGGAGATCGACAAAGCCCCAGGTAGGTCTCCACAAATTTTAATCTTATTTGCAACTCATATACTTCTACGGAATTATCGTCTTCCTGTTCTGATAGAACGAGGGATAGAAGTATATAGATGCATACCAGAGTCACCTGAGACCCGTTTGTTAACAATAATATGCCGAGTGATCTGGAACAAAGTGGTTTTGGGGCGTTCCGAGATGCTCTCTCTAGCGCCGTGATCCGACGACTTGATGCCGATTGTCCAGGAAAGAAAAAAAGATCCGCAAAGAGCAAAAATCTCAATATCACGCCTGTGGAGGAGGTGGGTGATACAAGAGATGATCTGGAAGTATTAAATGAATTTGTTGAGGTACTCTTTGCGCCGCTTAACTTGATATCCTGCCGTAACAGTCGCTCAAACTGACATGGACTAGTATCATGCAGAAGAAATATTCACCTTTCTGCCCGAAGATCTAAGAATGATCTCGTATAACACTCTCCAAGATAATCCCAATTTGTCAACGAAATACAAACTTCCACTAGATCGCGATATTTTACAAGATATAATTGAGCACTTACCACCCACCATCTCTGACTCCTTGGCTACATATAGTCTTATTGACCCCACACTCACTACTCTTGACCGCTTCCTCGAACCGGTCCTCTCGACTTATATTCAATCTCGCATTGCGGCACCGCCAGAATATACACCAGCCATATTTGCGTCCCGCCCTGTCGAGTGCGAGATCTGCGGGCGTGGGCACCTTCCACTGACTTATCACCACCTCATTCCCCGAGAAATGCATCAAAAGGCCGTGAAACGTGGCTGGCATAAGGAGTGGGAACTGCAGAAGGTGGCTTGGCTTTGTAGAGCATGCCATTCATTTTTGCATCGCATTCTGAGCAATGAGGAGATGGCAAAGGAGTGGTACGAGTTGAAAACCCTGATGCAGAGAGAAGATGTGCAGAGATGGGCGGATTGGATTCGGCGAGTGAGGTGGAAAGCTAGATAGAGACAGAAGCAACTTCCGTGCGAGACGCATACAGACACTTGACGCGAACGTGAAGAAACCTGAAATTCTTTTGATGTGCTTCATGCTTCATTTCCGCAATTTGCTATTTGTAATGCATCCAGACGGTATACACCCGGCCTTTCTTGATCCGAGTCTCTCTTTCTTCTGACCCGAAAATTTCTGTACACCTGCCGTTCGAAACCATTCTAATTACCGCAGGGCTGAGACGGGAAGGGTTCGGGACAAGCGACCACCATGCCTGCACTTGATCAGTGGTACACCACCCAGAAATAGCGAGACCAACATAGGCTTACGCAGAGATCTGGTGTCTTTGGTCGTCTGATAATCCACTTCGTATTTCATGACAATGACGCAAGGATTGTTGAGGGGGATTATGCTTTCCTGAACGGAACAGCAATATGAACCAACCTGGTGTAAGAGAATGCATTTGATGTGGACTTTCTGGTGTCGAAGACAGAGCACTAGCTGCATTCTTGAGGCTGCGGATGCCGCTAGACCAGCTGCAAGCAGTAAGCTGCAGCGTGTAGTGTAACATTGCGGCTGATCATCGTCTTCTAGAAGCGCAGTCGAACTTTCTTTGGCCCAGGTGTGGAGCACGAAGAACCCAAGGGTCGGTGGGTAGACTCCCTCAATCCACTGGGAATTGGATACATCAAGCGATCAAATTTATACCTGAGAGCATGCGGCCCTTGCCATTCGCACAGCTTCGGCTGCCAAAGGAGAAAAGGAGAAGGCCCAAGCAGGGTCAGGAGTTTCTCGGCGGCGGTTCAAGTCCGAGACGTTTTCAGAAGGCAGCATATCCCATCCTAACAATGCCAAACGCCTCAAAAGGGGCAGAAGCCCAGTGACCTCCGCCAGAGGCACTAGATGCCATGCTCATGCTATAAGCCAGGCCCCGTCACGCAGACCCCGTCACGCAAGCCACGACATATCCATACCGACGAAAGCGGTGGCTTTGCAAACGAATTTTCCAAGTCGCTGTCCGACCACGGCCACCATCTTGAACGCAAGACCTTTCATTCGCGCTAGCCATGCGTCCGTGATAGCGGAAGAGGGAACGCATTCAAGGCGTCAGCACGTGGCCGCCCGCCAGATCAATATCCTCCGGGCCGTCCAATGGCTCGCTAATGGAGCGGTAAGCGCCCAATTGGTCGTAGGGCTGCAGCGGTAGAGCGACGAGGCTGCGGGTGTGTACGCGAGAATGCCACGACACTCCCTTAGCTGTCCGGAGGCGCCGGACAGGTGCGCCACGCCCAATATTAGTGTCCATCCAAGGCTTTTGGCTGAGTGAAGTGAATCCGAGCGGAGGCCAGCACAGCCAGAGAGGCATGAACGGTAGGGAGCGAACGATGACGAGACTGGATCATACGAGCGATGATGATGATAGCGATGATCGTCGAGAAGCCGCCGGATGGCATAGGTTGGTGTCCTTGCACATTGGAGCGCTCGGGCCAAGGTTGACGGATGCTCCCCCACCCTGTCTCCTATAGCTTTGACGCCTCTGCTTCCCGCGCCTGCACCGCATTGCACTGCGACTCGCGAGACTGAACACCCTGAGCAACCTAACGTGACACCGGCGACAGGTGGATGTGCCGTCCTCCACTGCTGAATTTTGACGCTTAAGCTAAGCCTCCCCACTGACGGCCGACGTGCATCATCACTGCTTGGGCGCATCGCTCGATCCTACGTCGACCCTGTGCCGTCTCTTCGCGACCAGCAAGATAAATATCCCCGACATCGTCACAAGAAGAAACGATTAGCACGCGGCACATCATCGGCGAGCAAGCACCACCTGAGCAAGCCTCTCCCGGACACCAGACCACCACTGGCTGGCATGTCGTATTATCCGGGCCAGGGCTACCACAACCAGCACACCAGCGGATACCCACCGCCGCAGTCATATAGCGGTTACCCCCCTCCACAGCAGTATCCTCCACATGGCCCACCGCCGCCTCAGCAGTGCGTGTCTGGCACGCGCCCCGTCCAGACACATGGGCTGGAGTGCTGACAAGTTGACACTAGATACTATGGAAGTCCGTCACCACAACCGCCGTACCATAGTAGTTACAACGGGCCTCCACCACCCAACTATGGGAATGGGTACGGGCACACCCCGCCGCCTCCCATCCCCAACGGGTATGGCGGCGGTCCGATGAATGGGCCTCCCCCGCCGCAGATATATCAGCAAGCTTTTCAGCAAGGCCCGCGTATGTGTCGCTGCGTACCAAAACACTGAGCACAGGCTTATTTCCATTCAGAGTACGGTAGACCTCCGCCGCCTCCGCAGAACATGCAGAGCTTCGGCCAGGGAGCACCCAGCCACTATCAGTTCCAGTACTCCAACTGTAGCGGCAGACGGAAAGCGCTCCTGATCGGCATTAATTATTTTGGCCAACGAGGGCAATTACGTGGTTGTATCAACGACGTCAAGAACATGTCTACATTCCTGAACGAACGATTCGGGTACAAAAGAGAAGACATGGTGATCTTGACCGATGATCAACAAAACCCGATGAGTCAGCCCACTAAAGCGAATATACTGCGTGCAATGCACTGGCTAGTCAAGGATGCACAGCCCAACGACTCCCTTTTCTTTCACTACTCCGGCCACGGCGGCCAAACCCCAGACCTCGACGGGGACGAAGATGACGGCTACGACGAGGTCGTATATCCAGTTGACTTTCGGCAGGCAGGGCACATCGTCGATGACGAGATGCACCGAATCATGTAAGGTGACCTCTGCATTACATGCGCTACCAGCAACTGACCCGTATCTCGCAGGGTGCAATCGCTGCAACCTGGTGTACGGCTGACTGCCATCTTTGACTCGTGCCATTCTGGCTCGGCCCTTGACTTGCCTTACATTTACAGCACACAGGGTGTGCTGAAGGAGCCCAACCTTGCCAAAGAAGCCGGCCAGGGCCTCCTGTCCATCGTGTCATCCTACGCGCGTGGCGACCTTGGGGGTATCGCCTCGTCGGCAATAGGCTTCTTCAAGAAGGCCACGAGGGGTGATGAGGTCTACCAGCGAAATCTCCGGACAAAGACATCTCCTGCCGATGTTGTCATGTGGAGCGGATCCAAGGATGATCAAACATCGTACGTTGACTCGCATTTCCCCGACGAGCCCAATTTCCCCTGCTTTGATAGCACACTTCTCATCCCCTCCCTCGAACTACCCATCCGGTGTGATTCGGCGTCTGCTTCGTCACATGACAAGCATCAAATGTCTCTGGGGTTTCGACCACATACGGACATGAGTGGGAATATCTTATTCTGATTTATTTGTGGCGCCGTTTCATTTGTTTTGATCGGCATTTCAGCAAGGTGCTGTGGGAGCGTACAGAATTATTCGGATCACCCTGTTTGGGGGATCGCGCTTGTAGCCGTAGTCTTTCGACGCAATTCGTTTCACGTCCCTTCGCCTTGGGCCAGCCTGCAGGGCTGTTCCTTGGCGTTGGGACGATGAGTTGCGTTGGCACTCTGGCGCCACTGCCGCTGCATGTCGCTCACCTGTGCCTTGGAAACCACCTGAGTCGCTTAACACATGCATGATGGAAGCTTGATGCGTGCAGAAGGCTGACATATTTCCTTGTGCTCTAGACAAGACGCCCAGATTGCTGGTCAGGCCACAGGAGCCATGTCGTGGGCCTTCATTGCCGCGCTCAAGAAAAACCCACAGCAGAGCTACGTCCAGCTACTTAATAGCATCCGAGACGAATTGGAGGGAAGATACACGCAAAAGCCACAGTTGAGCTGTTCACACCCACTTGGTAGGCCTCAGACAGCTATAAAAGTCGCTTCGTGAAAAAGAAAAAATGCATTTGATCCTAATCGTTTCTACTGTACAGATACGAACTTGCTCTACGTGATGTAAAGTGCCGACGGGCGGGCAGCTCGAACGATTCAACGGGGTACGGGGGAAATGGGACTATGGGAAATGCATGGCTCGGAGGAAAACATTAATGGTAACGATTGGGACGCGCGCGGCGGGACGGGGAATGGTTGCATATGCGCTGGAGGCGCGTTGGAAATCGATGCCATTACTGGATCATGCTTCAGTTCGGGACGTTTGGCCGTTGGGCTGGTAGGGCATACAATAGGAGGACCGGTCCTTTTCACCTTTGACTTAGCTTTGCCGTGGCACAGACCAGATACCCTGATGTTGTCGCCCCACCAAAGGACCAAAAGGCCTTTGGTTTTGGTTGTAAATTACTGGGGAAAGAAAAAGCAATCTGCATGCCGGTGTAGTAGCATGGACCCAAGTTGCTCAAGCTCGGCATAATTGCGGGGAAACAAGACGCCTCAGCCAAGACCTTTTGCAAGAAAGTCCGGCGCCCACCCGTCTTCCTCCCCCTCCCTCTCTCTCGGCCTCCGGTCGCTAACCAAATGTCAACACGTCGGCAACCACATGATCGTCGTTCTTATCTCGAGCTCATTTGTGTCGTCCAACCAAGTGATCGACAGAAAGACGCCTCCTCGCTTCTACAGTTTCGGAGTGCTGCAGCCAAGAAGTACGTACACCGCTCTAGGACCTATGTTTTCCGTTTCCGGTCAGCTACGAGGACGTTTCTGGACTTCCGTCGTGCATCAGTATATCTCCGACTGCGGCCATAGTTCGGCAGTAGTGGCATCAAAGCTGCTCGTTGCTCGTTCATCGGCACGCAAGACTCGTGAATCAAGTTTCCATTCTCTCCCCTCAACCCCCTCCCCCCCCTTCCCGCCCGCCGGGAGGGCAGTTAAACGCCCCGAACGCCTCTTTCCAACGCCTCGGCATTTCCGACAACATGAACTCTCTGCCCGAAAATTTTCAGGCGACCTTTCCGGTCTTGTAACCAGGGTGTTGGCGAACATGTGGATGACACGTCGAAGCAGGTGTTGCGGCGTATCTTAGCATTTGGGGCATGTTCTATTGATTTGTGTTATCACCAAGCAGCATCGAGACATGAATGCAACACAGGTAGCAGCGTCGGGGCTGTATGCCCCGTCCGAGGAGATGTGAGCGGGACGCAATTGCAGACTCGCCGGCTGCCCTTATGTCAACGTGAGAAAGCTTGTCTCGTGTCTGTGGAGCGGGGACGGGAACTTTTGATGGAAGCCGCTACTGATCATTTCCCCTCATTTCGCGTGTCGCTTTCGCTTGGCCGAACGGGAGAGTCCAGCAGCTATGCGCATCAGGAAGGCCCGCTGCCCAGGTTGTGCAGGGAAAGACCGTGAAGAGGCGCAGTCGGGGCCCTAGAAATGCACCTAAGCAGTCAGCCGTGGAATCCAGCCCGGAAACAGAACGTGCGACGGCAAGTGTGGCCATATGCGGTCCGGCGGTAGTCGTCCTTTTCGAGCTGATTTGAGAGAATGGAGAAGGCGAAGGATGACGTGCCTTTGCGCAGTGATGCCTAGATGTAGCAAAGGTAATGCCATGAGCACCAAGCGGCTGCTTAGTACAGTTATGGATTGTCTGGAGCCCCGAGCGGTGACAGTCAGTCACCAGGTGTCTCCCTCCATAATTTTTGTGTGCTTTCCTTTGAATTCCTGTTGGGCCCATTCAAAAGGTTCACAATATGTTCCCCACCGCAGTCGCTGCGACACTCTGGCTCGGTTTAGGTCTGGCAAGCACCCATCGCTCTAATGGAGAGGTCAACAGCGAGTTGCCAATAGTTGATCTTGGCTACGCAAGACAGCAAGCGACGCTTTACAATCAGACGGGTGGTTTTTACAACTTTTCGAACATCCGCTATGCTGCGCCTCCCACTGGGCAAAACCGCTTTCGAGCGCCTTTGCCGCCTGCTGTCAACCGCAGCGGCGTTCAGAATGGCCTGCCAGATCGAATTTGTCCACAGTCGGATCCCGCATGGCTTCTGATCGCGGAAGAATACATCCCGTTATATCTGAAAGGACAAACGGCGTTTAACCGATCAGAATTCAACACGAGTGGTGCGACTTCCGGCGGCATTCCTCCTCAGGATCCTCGGACCACAGAAGACTGCTTGTTCCTCGACGTGGTAGTACCAGTATGAATATTGTTGGTAATACGTCCCGGTTGAGACATTTTGCTGATGGTTTTCCCTGGACCTTCAGGAAGCCATTTTCAAAAATGCTGGGAATGGACCCGGTGCACCAGTTCTCGTTTGGATGTGAGCCACGTGAATGTGAATGTGATGTAATTGACGATCGTCACTGACTGTAACTTCTCCATCGCACAGCTATGGTGGCGGATACACAGCCGGTTCCAAAAGTGGCTCGGGCAATCCAGCTGGCCTTCTCTTGAGAAGCGAAGACAATCACGCGAAGGGTGTCATCTACGTGAGTATGAACTATCGTCTAGGCGCGTTCGGGTGGCTATCAGGACCCACCTTCCAAGAATCCGGTGATGCGAATGCTGGTTTGCTAGACCAGCGCTTCGCTCTGGAATGGGTACAGGCGCACATCCAGAAGTTTGGCGGAGACCCCACGAGAGTTACGGTTTTTGGAGAGTCCGCTGGAGGGGGGTCAATTATGCACCAAATCACCGCTTATGGGGGCTTGAAAGGTCCCGTGCCATTTCAACAGGCCATTCCACAGTCTCCGGGGTTTCAACCATTCGTGTCGAATCAGCAACAAGAAGATATATTCAATGCGTACTTGACGCTCTTAAACGTCACTACTGTCGATGAAGCAAGATCGTTGCCGTATAGCAAGTTGCAGACGGCCAATATCATTCAAGTGGGTCTGAGTTCATACGGAGATTTCACATATGGGCCCACTGTGGATGGCAAGTTTGTACCGGCCTTACCTGGGGAGCTTCTCCTTCACGGACAATATGACAAAAATTTGAAGCTTATGCTCGGTCATAATGCGGATGAGGTCGGTAAATTCTGAATCCTGGAAATGCATCGCCATCTGACAGTCTTGCAGGGCCTCCTCTTTACTTCCCCGTTTATACAAAACAACAGCGACTTTGCGGAGTCTCTCCAGACTAATTTTCCAACCATACGCGCCTGGCCACAAGTGCTCGAGTATATTACAAATACTCTCTATCCTCCTATCTTTGATGGCAGTCAAGCCCAGGGATACACCAATCAGATAGCACGCGCGGCTGCGTTGACATCGGAGGCCATCTTCACGTGAGTCCTCCCTAAGCACATTCCTTCCCTGTCTGTTTCGCATTGACTATGTGTCCAAGGTGCAACACATTCTATCTCGACAAGGCCTACGGGAATAATACCTATGCTTATTTCTTCACCATACCGCCGGCGCTTCATGGCGAGGATGTTCCGTACACGTATTACAATGGCCCATCGAGCTCCGTCTTGAGCACACCGATCGCCATCGCATTGCAGGAATACATCACGCATTTCGCTGAAACGGGGAATCCGAATGAGCCCGGAGTGCCGCATTTTATAATGTACGGGAACAACGCGACCGTCCAGGACCTGAATATAACAGGCATCACAGAGATGATGGATCCGGCAGCTACGTATCGTTGTAATTGGTGGCAGAAGGCACTGTACGTCTGAATTATACCCACTGCTACAATGTAAGATGGCGCACGTCTTTAGCCGGCCATCATCGTTTAGAATTCAGAGAAACTCGGTAGACTGTCCGCTGTTTACATTCAAATGAAGTCTCGGCAAGCACTGGGTCCGAGTCATAGTTCAGAATACAAGATTGAGCTGAAATTGTAACTGTGTTTGTGAAAGTTCCCGTGAGGAGCCGGGCATGTGGTCGCGACTGCTCCGCTCAGTCTGTTCAAGCTTTGCGCAACCATCACATTGACGTCACCATATGTGTCCGCGATTAATTGCACGGTGCATTCCAGTCCTTAAAACGCTCTACATTGGTACAAACCACCTCTCCCTCACATCGAACCCATCACTCCTATCCTGTCGGTATCTCCGGTAATACATTTTCGACTCGTCCTCCCTCTCCTCGGCCATCAACATGTTTCGTTACGGGTTTGCAAGACAAGCTCGTCTGTTCAGTACCACTGGTGCGATTCGGAACAAGGGACCGGTCGATGCAGCAAAAGATGCTTTGAAGACCGCGGACAAGACGGTCTCGCAGGCGGCAGTCAAGGGCATTGAGAAGGGCGGTATGAGTGCCAAGTATGTGGCACGCGGCTGCATTGTGCTGACACGACGGTCACAGAGGAGGCCTCGGCCAAGGCAAAGGAGGCCATAGGCATGAAGAGTAGCCAAGCAAAGGCCAAAACGGAAGAGCTCAAAGGTGAAGCCATGGGCAAGGCCCACGAAGTAAGCCCATCTCCCGACCACAATTTTGTATGCTGCCTGTTGACACTCTGAACTCAGGTCGCCGGCGAAGCGAAAGGCAAGGTAAACGAGACGAAGGGAAAGATGTGATCGGGTTATGTCAGGCATGGGAGGACACACCAGGTGGCCCAAGCCTTCTAGTGTAATGTGTGACTGTATGTTATGGGTAGGCACCGGCGTTCGAGGCTGTCAATTCGGCCGGGGTCGACCTGCGACGTTCCCATTCCACCTCAAGACCTACCTGTCATATCTCTTTTGCTGCCGGTCATCTGTCCTACGATAGAACGAGTGAAGGGGGATTGCGAAATGCTGAGTGCCTATCAAAGACCATCCGCTATGTCGCCTTCTGCCGCCAGTCAACTCTCCCGCGGCGGACAAGTGAACAAAGATCTGTGAACGCTGATTGTGTTGTTAACCTCCTCCTCCTGCCTACCGCTCAGCGGCTACAGGAGAGTTGTGAGCCTTGTGGTGTCGCACAAATTCGCCTCAAGCTCAAGTCCAACGGGCGGAGAAGCCAGGGTCAATATTTGGCGAGAGCTGCAATTCTGATGTAACCCATTTTGGTGACAGAACGGAGTCTGTTGTCACTGGGCGCTAGGCTGCTTCGCTAAAACTCCGGAGTAACATTTCCGTATCTGCCCGCTCGCATTGTGCATAGAGAGCAACAACCATGAGGGGCAGACCAGCCGTTGCAGCAGCACCTATAGCTCATACCCTCGTTGGCCGTGCTCAGAAAGAGGTGTTCCTGGAGGCTTCTCATGGGCCTTGAGTGGTGCCAATGCATCTTGACCTTGCACCGCAATAATATAGGAAGCACAGTCTCGTAGACGAGACTGAAAGGCACCGCCCATATCTGCCGACCATGGGGCCACGGAGAGGAGCAAGATGAAATAAGTATTGGTCCGGTCCTCGTAAGAGTTCTTCTTCTTCAGAACCGGCATTATTTACCATGATCGTGTCCTTGTTCTTGGTCGCATTGCCATGGCTTGCCAACGGGCGACCTGAGTCCTCGGGTTGGGCCTGGAATGAACATGGTCAGCCTCCCGTCGTGTCCACTTCATCTGGCCAAGTTCATGGCAAGGTTGAACCAACACTCCCCGAATGTTGCACAATACATTGGCGTCCCATTCGCAATTCCTCCGGTTGGTGCGTTGAGGTGGACTACCCCCCACCCCCCTCCCCCAACTCTTGTATCAGCCTGGCGCCGAAGCGCAAGTGATGCAGCTTCCGCCTAGCTGTATGCAATATCTGACCAACCAGGGGAATCCGCTCTACTTGCGAAATGTGTTGCAGTACAATCTTCAAGGCTTGAATACCACGGGAGCAATCAGTGAAGACTGCCTCACGTTGAGTGTTTGGGTCCCCGCACGACACATCGGTCAAAACACGTCGGGGGTGGGGTGGAGGGGGGAGGCGGGGATTGCGATGGCGATGGGGATCAGGACAGTCAAATAACCAGCAGCAAGAGCTGCTCCCGGTTATAATTTTCATCTACGGCGGAGGCTTCTCGACGGGCGGCGAGGATGTTCCGTATCAAATTCCGGCACAATGGGTGAACTAGACGTCCGATCATTTCGTCGTCTCGTTCAACTATCGGCTGAACATCTTTGGGTATCCCAACGTGGCCGGGCTGTCTGGCACGCAAAATTACGGCTTGCTCGACCAACGGGCTGCGGTCGAATGGTGCCACCACAACACCAAAGCCTTTGGAGGTGATCCGGAACGAATGATAATATGGGGTCAATCGGCGGGGTCAGTATTGAGCTCATGCAAGTTGCTCTCTGCGATGCCCTTCATTTTAACTTCCCAGATTAGACCGATCAGCGTGGATTAGTACTCGTATACCTACCCGGATGATCACATCGTGACAGGGCTGATCATGGATTCCGGCACGGCGTTCTCTCCCATCGCCGTCAGCGATTCTACGCACAGCAACTTTACTTTTGTGGCAGACAACGTAGGTTGCGGTGGCTTGGGGGCCGATCCGGAGAAGCAAGTAAGATGTGAGCCCTTCTATCCTTGAAATCCCTGCGTTCCGCTTCAAAGGTGTGCAGCGTTCTAATGTGGAATTCAAGGCATGAGAAATGTGCCGGCCGGTATACTGGAAGATTTGTTCGCCACATACCAGGAAAGTGGAGGTAGTCCCGCCCTGGGTTTTACCCCCATCATCGACAATTAAATGGTGTTTGCCAACTACACGGAGCGTGCACTCGCCGGCGACCAAGCCAAGATTGTAAGCCATCATTTCGGCGTCACCGTCTCGAGCACGCACATTGCTGAAAGCTACTGTAGCCGGCCATCATCGGCACAAATACACAAAATGGCGTTCCCTTCGTCCCCTTCTCGCCAACCGGCCCCACTGACCAGACCGACGTTCTCGCGGCGATGCTCAGCATTTTCTTCTGTAAGTTCCTTTCATATATATGTGTATATTCAGGGGCTATACTTCGTCTGCTAATGAAGCTTTCAGGCCCGGCCAACAAACCTACCACGTGACCTTCCGGTACGAATATGGCGGTAATTTCTCAAACATCAGCCCCGAACCTTGGATGGGCGCGTACCATTCCTCCGAACTCCCCATGCTGATGGGCACGAGTGGCGACTTCAGAGGCCCCAGCACGCCACTGGAAGCCGAAGCAAGCGTTGCGTGTACGCACGTTCTTTGTTCCCACCCTGTTTGGGGATGCGTGAGCTAACATGTGCGACCTGCACTTTTTTAGTCCAGGACGCCTATGTTGTGTTTGCGAGCGATAGTACGGTTCAGGCGTTGGGAAGCACGGGATGGATGGAATATACGCAGCTGGGTGCGGATCAAGTGCGAGAATTCGGGGTCCAAGTGCCGGTACAAGACGTGAGTCTGAAACGTTTGGAATAATTTTGTATCGGTGCAGTGCCCGAGGTCCCTCTTCCCACGTACACGGGAATCTGCTGTTCTGCTTGATTGCTGTAGGAACCTTACCGCAGTCGATGTACATGGATCCTAACTAACATGTAATCCACCCGAACAATCGCTGCAGGTCACACGACGGACACAGTAGTGCCTTTCATCACCGTTCAGGACCGGAAAGAATCATGTAGGAGCAAAGCTTCTTCGGAGGCATCCAAATCCGCTCCAACCGCTTTGATTATCCAAATGGGCTTTGTAAAGCCAACTCCCGCCCCCTCCCAACCCCATCCCCTCCCCCACTCGCCCCTCCGGCAACATCGACGCTCATGCGGGCACATTGAATTCCTGAGCGACGTAGAAGAGCATGTAAGCCTCGGCCCTCAGAACCTCTTTCTCATCGACTTGAACCACCATACTGTCATCGAACCGAAACCATTCCGACCCTTGCTTAGAGTAAGAAATGTAATGCCCATTGTCAATTTTGCCTTTGTGCACCACAACACTGCTGAGGTCATATACCGGTTTAGACAGGCTATAATTCGCTGGGCTTTCTGCTTCCTTCGACTCGTCATCCGCAGTCTTCATGTCATTACCGGCAGCTTTTCGTGGAGGACTTGAGAGATATGGCTTGAGGTCGAGTACAAAAGGGAAGCGAACCCGCGTGTCGATTTTGGTACTCTCCTTAAGAGTCCTACTGTGCGAAAAGCGCTTGAGGTGAATCGAAATCACGGGGGGCAATCGACACAAACTGAGTTTCTTTTTGGCACCCTCGGTGCTGTCACATTTCCGACACTTGTACTCGCTATCGCTGCCCAGCGTCTCCGTGCTCGTGAAGCGATCGAGACATTCCGTGAGATCCATGGGTGGAATTTCTTTGACGGTTTGTACGCTATTCGTCATGGGGAGCTTTTTCTTCTTGCCAATCGGCGAGACTCTGATATCGAGGGAAAGGTCCATGAAAGGATCTAATGTGCTATTGAAGTTTTTGCAGCTGGAGCACGTAACTGTACTTTTGTACAGACCGCCAAAAGTCTGGTGGATCACGCATTCGCAGTCCTTGCCATCTTTCTTCATCACACCCTCCTCGTCATCTTCATCCGCAATGGCGGTGTGCAAGCTGTTCAGGATGAAACCGAGATATTCGTGGGCATCCTGCTGGCTGTATCCGGCGAGTCCACCGCCGCCTTTCCAGCAGCCTTGCAGCATAGGCACGGCGCCGTACCCTTCGTGCTTCTCCTCCTCAAAGAACTTGGTGAAAATATCATCTAAGGCGCAGCTAGTGCATGCATCTCGATCACAGTCCGAGCTTTTGTGCCCCTCGCTCAGGTAGAAGCTGCGGATGAGCGGATTGTGGATGAGAGACTGCAGAATGACGGACATAAAGCAGGTTTGACCCATATTATAAATCCCCCTCAGCCCAGTGGCGGCACATGGTGTGGACACGGCGTGGGAAGACATCAGACGTCGGTCATCCGAGGACAGGTCGAGGTGCTTGCGCTTTTTCGTCTCATGGCCGGTGCGGATCTCTTCGAATGTCGGATCATATACGAAGTCCCGGCAGTCATGGCAGTACACAAATCCCAGGTTTGATTCTACGGCTGGACGGCGGGTCAGCATCAATCTGTCACGTGCACTGTACGGTGGGCAGGATCTGCGTACAGAACGGGTGGTCCTTTCTGTGGCGCTCCCGGTTGCTGCTGACATTAGAGCATTGGAGGCAGATATAGGTGGACTGGCTTGTCGTATCTGCACTGTGGCTGCTCTTATATGTCTTTCCCCCCACGTTTCCGTCTTTCCGTATTCCTTCGATGATCTTGGTATAGAAGTCGATCGCTTGTTGTCGGGCGGCTTTCATCAACGGCTGGATGTGATCTGCCCACTCTGTAAGTGATGGCCGGCAACCGCTCGCTGGCGATGCTCGCACGTACGGCACCCGAATGATGTCTGCATGGGGCTTGTTGGCGTCTCTGCCTCGTTGCTCCCGGCCTTCTTGATCAGTTTCGGAGTTGCCGAAGTGGGCGTGAGTGTGGTTGTCGCCATATTTCCACCCGTTTGTACCCTTGGACCCTCCAGCTCACATGACCGGTGCGAAAAACATACAAGTATGTCTCTGGCGGTACTGCCCTATGGCGATCGAAGTACGCCGCAATCACCCATGCGTTCGGGTATTCTTCGGTGCTCCTGACCCCAGATCTTGACGGCACGGCCCGCCAGCTCTATCGATCTGGCAGGGATATGTGCCCAATACCTCGGTAACTCAGACCTAAACGAACCACCGGTGTCGGCGTCTGGGTCAACCTCGCCATCAGTTGTCCGTGCGCCAGGCACGAAGGAGCGACTCAGTCCGAGTGCAGCGCCACGACACATGCGCCAAATACACTGGACTATGGATGTCATCCATCCCTTCAAGCTTCGGGATCCCGCCCATATTGGGGAAGGTGTGGTAAAGAAGGATGCCAAGCGACTCCAAAGAGTCGCCACAGGCATATCATTTGTGCGATGAGAGACGTCTAATTCATGGCCGGGGCTGCACAGCAAAGCCCCTGCTTGAAGGTGTATATTTGGGTTCAAGGGCCTTGTTTATGTCCGGCTTGGATGAATTCCGTCCGGAGTTGAATGGAATGCTGCCGAAGCATCAGTTCCATATCATTGCAGCCGAGCCCATCCATCTCCTCGAGTGAAGCAAGGCATTGAGGTGGTGACACGCGGTAGCCGAGCTTCTCCATCCCTCATCAAGCTCTCGCAACGGGGCGTGCTTCTTTGCCGCCAAGATATCAGGAGAGCCGTTCCTCAGGTGGCTTGGGCCAAAATGGCTGTTAGGTCTGGGCACGTCGCTTACGAGACGGTCTGAATGGTGGATGTGGGCGATGGGTTTTCCATATTTGGCCCTCACCATAGCTTCTTCAGACATCATCAGTCTTGACTGGAATGTGCCAAGCAGCCCATTGCTGGGCATTGCTTCTCGACCGGTGAGTCTGAGGCGGTCGGGACCACTCTCACGGTTGTCAGTGATTGGACTTTCAGCTGTCATTTAAGTACAAAGGCAAGCAAAGAACCGATTCATGCGAAGGCATACGTTTATTTCGTTTTTTCTCTATGCACGAAACGCATAATCTCAAGATGTTCTCCGTACGCGCGCTCTCCTTGATCTCAATGGTTTCATTGGCATCGGCCCAGCTGCAATTGACTTCGACGGGATGCGTTGACCCATCCGGTTTCGATAGCTGCATGAGCACGGCAACAAGTCAGATGCAGACTTGTGTAACACAGAACTGCAACCCTCAAGACTCGTCCGGGTGTCAAGACGAAAACAATTGCTATACTGCAGATCCAAACTGCGTACCTGCCTGCACGTGTGTTGCTTATCAATCATGGATCAACTGCGCGATCCAGAGCTGTTGGAATAGGGCAAGATCGCTCGCGTACTCTTCATTTTGAGAGGAACGTCGCATTCTGACGGAGAGATAGGCATACTCGTGCGAATACCAAAATCTCGTCATCAACGCCGTGCGAGAATGCGGCACCACCCTCAATATCAACTTCCCACCATATTTCCCCCCGCCTGCCAACGCACCAGGTAGTTGTTCTTGTCCCCTCGGAGAAGTGTACATTTATATGCGCGAGTCGCCAATCGAAGCAACGCAATGCCAAAATCATGTCGGTGAACTGTCAAATCAAGGGCAGATAACAGGATCCGAGCACACTCAAGACCTGTTCGGCTGCTCATGCTGCGCAGCAAGTCACGCAGTATCGGTGTAATTTCTCCCCCTTTCCTCCGAACCCACTCTCCTAAAGCGCAAAATGCTCGCTGAGTCATGCTGATCCTTCCATCTACTCTGCAGCCTTCCAGACCTGTGCCCAAATACCAACTGGAACAGTATTCCATTCCTTAACTGGAGCACGGCATTCTCCAGTGCCACTTCCGCCCTCCAATCCCAGAACTGCGTAAATGCATTCTCGTCCTCCCTCGACTGCACTCAGTCACCGCTCAACTTCTCCTTGCCCAACAATGGACAATTCTACGACGAGAGTAACTTCCCCAACAGTGGTTCTCAACCCCTGTCAGACACATCCGGTGAGCTGCAGACCCCGTTGGCCTCGACAACGGTTTGGGCCTTGGCGAGCGGTTTGGTGTCCAGTACGGCCATTGCTGCCCAGGCGAGTGGTGGTGGATCGAGCGGCTCCGGCTCCGGCTCCGGCTCAGGGTCAGGCTCAAGTTCAGGCTCTGGTTCGGGATCATCTTCGATTCCTCCATCTTCTTCCGCGTCCGGAGTGTCTTCGGGTTCGGGGACGTCAACTTCCGCCGGTGCCGCGGTAACGAGAATGTGCACCACACCGTGGAGAGTGATGGCTTTAGGAGGCGCTGCTGTTGCGCTGGCGATCTGATTCATGGGTTGAGCGTATATATATATTTCGAAATGAATGTGACGAGGATTTCAGGACTGCTTTTGTGGACAACGATGAGAGCAACGAATAATCTAAGCAGCCGCCTTGCTTGTTGTGCACATCCATGTGCGATCGAGGTAATGGTTTGGACCGAGGATATCCTCGATGCATTCGGTAACATGTCTAAAGTGTGCCCTCAGTGTTTTTATGCGAGCGTCTAAGGTAGGTAGATGCGGCTCAAAAATAGGTTGACCTCACCCCATAGCCGTGGGGCATTTCATAGAGGCTCGCTAAAGTTCGTGTCAAGCCATAATCAGTTTTTGGGCACACAGAAAATACACTTAACACCACCAGCAACGTTTGCATGTCTATGTCGTGACGCTGCCAGAGCGTAGTATCTGTTCTGGCATTGTCGTGGGTGGTTTGAAAAGGTCTCGTCAAATTCCCTACATAATAATGCATGACTGCCGCCTTTCATGGCATACATCCGACTGGGCATTGGTCGCCTGCCCACCACAATAACGCCGTCGCTAATTTCACAGCAATCCCAAATCGACTTCTAGTCGATCTCAATTACATTATGCTCTGTAACATCTTTACTGCCGTTACAACCCAACCCATCGGCCCTAGGTTTGAATCGAGTCACAATTTCATTCAGCCTCTCCAAAGCTAGGCCAATGCCTTCCGGCTTCGCGACAAGACCGCTCACGATTCCTCTCCAGTTGTCATTCGATGAAGCCCACAAAGTCTTGAGCGCCTCGATCAAATCCTCCGACAAATTCTTTTGCGACTGTTCCATGGCCTTGGTGGACATGCACATGTGCCAGACGATCTCGGTTTGGTAGCCAGTCGCTCGTTGGCGAACGCGGATGTCAAAGGCGCAAGGGGGTGCTTTGTACTGAACATTGAACCACGTTGCACTACGAACTCGGATCAAGATTCCCGGATCGATGTCCTCAAGCCGTTCGAAAGTTTTTAGAAGAGGTAAGGTAAATGATAGTGTGTATACGAAATTGAAGAAGGCATCTGGCTTGTTTTTGTTCAGCTCTTGCTCAAGCATGGTTTTGACGCGTTGATGTGGATTGGAGGTAGCTGGTTCCAGTCGAAGCTGAACCGGAAAGCTGCCATTGCTCGCAAATATCAGTTGAGCGCTCAGCTCGGCGTTGCCATATGTGAAGTCGAGTCTGGAAAGATTGACGTGAGTAGGAACGAAAGCCACGTGCTTGAGAATGGCTAAGCGTCTGTCAATGTTCCATACATTCCGCAGGCGTGCTTGGATGCTACTCAGATAATCTTCGCCGAATCGAGTCCGTATGACAACCGCTAAACCTCCCGCATCGTTTATGCGGATGTCTCTATCACGTGATTCCTTTAAGTTTTCGCGGAGCGCGGTAAGCTTACCGGGCTGCAGAACGAGGCGTAGGTCGTGTCTCACGGTCCCTTTTGATTTGTCTATCCCATGGTGCGATATGCGAACAATATCACCCGGCCATTTTAATGACGGATTGATTCTTGAGTCACGCATTAGCTCTTTGAGTCGTACGTAGACTGCGGGGAATGCAGGTACTCCTCTGGCCTCCGTTGCCTGCATTGTGATGGCTGATGCTGCAGCCTGTGGTAGCGGTTGAAGTTGGCCGTGTAATTGCGGCACCAGCTCTTTTCCAGACTTCTGCATCGAATGTTGGATCCAAAGAGGCACTCTGTTTGCCGTCGCCTGGAGAGAGAGAATAGTCAAGTCAACTGCAGCGACCGCGATTTTCTCTATATTTTGCAGTGTTTGCAAATTGCAAGAGCTATCCTCAGGATAGTTCAAAGGTGTAGATGTGCGGAGATCGAAGAGATCGTTTGATTGTCCTTCGACTTGCCCAATCCACCATTTCATGCCAAGAAAATTGACATCAACCCCGAGAACCCAGCTCATATTCCAACCCTTTGGAGCAAAGACACTACGAGGCCTCGTTTGCGGACCCGCCAGCCGAACCCTTGTCCAATCAAGCTGTTCAGACAGCTTGCGAATATGGCTATGTATGACTTGAAAAGATACAGAAGCAATCACCCCTGGTACGTTGGCAGTCGGATCGCGGTTTAAAATCCTTTCACAGTGGGCTGTCGCATGATTCGGAGGGAAGACCGAAAATTGCCCTGTTGTCGGTTCCATCCGGATGACTATAGGCGACCTCATTGACGGAAGACTGAATGTAAGCGAGCAATCCTCTGGTGTAGCATTGTCGCCACTTAATTCATTGCAGATGGCCTTGCTTGCGGGCTCAAGCGCATCGATACCTTCTTTCAAACTCGCAAGCTTGCCGAAGCAATGCTTGCCGATGGCCTCTAGGAGATAGTTCTCCAAGTCCAAGTTGTTCCAATCAATATCCAGCTGCTCGTCAACCACCTCTCGCCCTTTACGGAACCATCTGACCGATAACGTGGGAGTTGGATTCTGCCGAGCTGACTGCAGCTTCTTACCGCTCGAAACGCCAATCTCCAGCCAATTCTTTGGCCCTGGCATGCCTGCCCAATATTGAACAACCAGACTGCGTCGCATATGTTCGACTTTGATGCAATCAGTCCATTTACCGCTTCTAATGAGGTCCACTGCCTGGCTGCGTAAGATATTGATCTTATGGGTCAGCGTAAAATTGTGAAAGAAGTCGTAGCACCCCTGCAATCCCTTCATTGCTAGTTGAAGGTTGACTCTATTCTCGAGTTGTGCCCGAAGCTGGTCGGCAATAGCATTCGTGCATGGTGAGAAGAGGAACCGAATATCGATGAAATAGAATGGAGTCGCGGGATCTTCGCTCGCGACCGCAAGGTCCACTTCAAACTCACCCGGGACACGGAATTTCGCCCTCCCATCTTCAATCCTGACATCTCTCATGGGCTGAGGGATATCCTCATGCAGACGCAACCTCGTCGCAAGTGTAACGTTCATGTTTCTTAGCGTTTTCAATAATTGCTTCGCCGTTAGCCGCCTAGGTGGAATGTAATTCAAATCTGGTGCCCATTTGGCTCTTCCAGTGGCCAACAGTTCCATGGCCCCTTCAATGTTCGGCGCCGGCACTTTGAATGGAATCATTTTCCGCTTCGCCTCACCAATCGCCCTAGCAGCGTTCGTTGTAGCCCATCTCTGCTTGTCTAGCCAAACTTTTAAATCGACAAACTTAGACATGTCGTCAGCGTTCCGGCTCCAGTCCGATAATACCAAAGTTTTAGTGAAACGATCACGCTGGTCGTAAGCAAAATTCAGCAGCAGCCGTTTTTTCTCCAAACTGAGTGTCGAGTTGTCGAGATGCATGCTCTGTGACGAGACTCCATTAGCCTGGCCTGATACATCGGTGCTGCTGCCCATTTCAGCCATCTTGTTCAGCGTGTCTGTGAGGTCGAAGTAACACTGTTGCGCCATTCGGTCCATAAGCTTGCCTAACGACTTATATGAGGGTGTCGATCGCCATTCCTGGTCCAGGCGTGGCGGACTTCCAGATATGGCAAGTAGCGCAGACTTTTCGACGTGACTGCCGTTCGTAGTCAATGAACTTCCATTTACGGAGGGCAAACCGTTAGGTAGAGCGACATGTTGAGAGGCGGTGGCTGGTCCGTTGACCATCGGAGAGTCTGTCGCAGCCAATCGGGAATCGTTACCATCTTGCCTTGCAAAACTGCTTTCTTGCGCATGACTGCGATCTTTTTTCAGGTCTGGGGCATCGGTCGCAGATTCGTGGTCCATAGCGACGATTCGACCGGGCATTGCACCTCCGACAGCACTTCCGTCCCACTCCTTCCGCAATTCTCTACTTCCCGCCACCTCTACGACTCGGCTGTCGTGACACCCGTGTTGCGACTCTATCTTGAAGAGCAGCCTTCTACTCGGCTCATGCCTGCTTGTGTTTGCTGTCGCTCGCCTCGCGCCACGAACAAACGAGCACCGAAGTCCACCAGCAATGCCTAAGAAGATTCCAACGCCAAGGAGTCGGATTGGGATGTCAAGCGGTCCAGTCGACTTGTAATAATGTGTCGCGTCTGTGTTCTGAGGATGTGGTGAATGTGAGCGAGACCGTTGCGCTATCGACGTGTGATGTCACTCAGAGCGTGTCGTCGCTCCGCTTCTTGTGAAATCTTTATGACGCGCACAGCTGCTCACATGGAAAGAATAGGCGTAGCATATGTATGTAAAGCGTGAGGAGGAGTGGAGTGGGTGTTGAGTTGATGGAGATGTGGAAGATGGGCGCTCTCCGGAATGCCCGCGTGCAGCAGGGGTGCAGGCGATCGCAGGAGCGTCCGTCAACGGTCCGGCCCGAGCCGCGGATGATGTCTCACGACCACTTGAATTATCGTACCAATCCAGAGTTAAATAGTGTAGAGATTGCAGTCGAATTGATGGGACAATTCAACAAACACCGTACAGTCTCCATGGATTGTCCTTCGGCATTGCAATAAACGTTTCCATATATCTGGTTGGGCTGCATCCATGATGTTCTTGGTCACACACCCCAGTGCGATAGCATGCAAAACCCTCAGACAGGTACCTCACAAAGCGTTCCAACAATATCGAAATAATATTGTATCCAGAACGATTCAAGAATGGACAACAGAGAAATACATGCTGCATGTCGTGTTGAAATACATAGACTGAAACTAAAATCGATAAATTAACGGGCAGGATTCTGCATCGAACCCTGTCATGTCTTCTAATTTCTTTCCTCATTTTGACTACACTTTTGATTTAGGACTACCGTCAATATGAAGCTTATATACGCTGCAGTATTTAGGCAGCAAAGTTCGGTTTGAAGGGCAGAGAAAACGTGTCCCATGACAATCGGACTTGAAGTGTTTGAGAATACGAGATTTGGTGTAATGGATCGACTAAACTAGTTTGGTACAAGGCGTGTCTTGACAAGCATTTTGGCTGATTTATTATTGCTGTATTCTAGGTTTGCATTTGGTGTATTTTCCGACGGATGAGCGAAGGCTGTCAGACAAAACTTCGGCCTCATCTGCACTTTTGTATCAAGAATGTGTTGGAACGTTTCGAAACCAGGCATCTTAAACGACACGTTCGCATTGCTCTACCCAGACTCTCTTGATATGTTCTGACGCGTGCTGCTGTATCAGTCCTACTATCTTACTAGTGTAGTGGCACCGGTTGTTAGGGGCTAGACCTCACTATGGAGAATTCAACACCGCCACAAGCATGCACCTAGACGAGATAGGAGATGAAACTTATATCACTTTGGTCCCCCAAAGCCTAAATTCTATCTGGGTGCACATCTCGAGATAAGCACAGACATTTTCACTCTGCCAAAACTCTCACCTCGTTAGTACCTCTCTTATGTGGTGTTTCCATTATCCACAATCAAGCAATTTCCTTGAACTTTCTTCGGAATCTATCTACTATACTCAATGATTTTGAGGCGGTTATTTCGACAGAGTTGATCACCGTCACGATTGAGAACAGACCCGCCGCCTTCGAAACCTATCTTTTGCTTGATCACTTGGATGAGACCTCGACCGTACCTCCGAAGATCCATTTCATCTGGTTCACTGATCTCCATTCCTCACGTCTTGGCTTGTTGGACAACCCCCACGTCGACTGGGTAAGCCAAACAAGGCCAACACCGTCGCTCTTCCTTCAGTTGACACTGACAACTTCAAAGGACGTGCCAGCTCTTTGCCGACAATACAACCCTTTCTTCGACATATATATATGGGACATTGCCGAAGTGTGGTCTCTCGTCCAACAACATTGCACGTGGTTCTTCCCAACGTACGACGGAAACTCGTATCCAGACCAGCCCGTTGATGCCTTCGAATACTTTGTCGTTGCCCAACATGGAGGCATATATTCACATCCAGACTTTTTTTTGCCGAAGATCATGAATTATGTTGCTGGAAAATCCCGGCCCGGTTTCCGAAAGCGTCGCCAATCGGCGTCAACAACTATTTGATAGCCCCCGGATGATTGCGAAGATGACCAAGTTTCTCAAGCCACAAGATGGAAAGCTAGTCTCTCCCTGCCTTACGATATTCCGGACCCTGGTCCACATTGTAGCGGCGATGTCTTGCACATGTAATACAAACACGTTGGAGGATCTTACACAAAGGATATGACTGAGAAGGACTCTGATGCATAAACTTTACAATTTGAAATTTTGCTTCTGAAATGTAGCCTAATGGCGGTCATCTAGAAAAAATTTGTTTCTCTGTCATGTCCGCGCGCGTCTTATACCGAATAATAGACGGTCTTTGGCCAAAGACCCGGCGGCACGTGGTCCGGACGTGACGTGGCCGTGGTTGTGTGGATGATAGATTGATGTTGCTTTCACTGAGCCATCATAAATGTACTAGCTGGATCCTGTGATGTTATTTTCAGGACATGAAGTTGACATGGTTAGGCTTCATTTGTCACTCAATTGATTAGTTATTACAAAGTCCTAGTAAGAGTATAAAGTTTAGCCCAGGCATGAAACATTGATACAGCATGAAACAATTACCCTCAATTGCTTTTGAGAAACCCTTCAGTTCATGTACAAGAGGACAGAAGGGTTGTTATGTCTGCACTTATTACCTGTATTTCTCGCAAAATCAAAGATCACGTGTAAAATTCCCCTACACCTGCAAGCTTCGTTTAGTGTGAACAGCCGGCAAGGTGCCGGCCGACGCCAGTGATCTCCACCGAGCGAGCCACTGACTGTTATATAAGGTGATATGGTGGTGCAAGACGTACTAAGCCTGACAGCAGCCTCATTGTGATAGCAGTGAAAACAGGGAAGAGACCATGCCACGGTCCTGAGACCGATGTCGACCGAAAGCCAGGACCATCATGTTGCGCCATCACCTTCGGCGGCTCCACGCAGCAGCGATCACGATCGCGCCGCCTCACTCACTACTGCCGGCGCTGCGCGACCTCCGCCGCAACCACCCCGACGGCAATCCTCAAATCCGTTTGCCTCAACCCTCCTTTACTTCACCGAACCCATCACTTACACGGTCTCTGGCCTGGTTCGACGGCTGTCGGAAGACGAGGCTCCCACACCATTGGCGAAAGCTTTGAGCGCCAATTGGAACGGCTCCATGATGGATTCGTCTTCCGACACGCGATCGGCCGGGGGCGGTGGCGGATATCACCCTCCACCGCCTAAGCGGAAGCCCAGTCCATTCCAACCGCCCCCGCTCACGCCGTTGACGTTGAAAGGGTACAAAGACAGCACCAGCCGCGAGGAGCGACTGCTCAGCCGAACGTTGGCGGAAGAGATACGTTTACTTATACCTGCACGACTGCAATTGATGGACTCCTGGACCATGGCGTACTCTCTTCAGCAGAACGGGAGTAGCCTGTCTTCGTTGTACGCGCTGTGCGACGATTACAGAGGGAAAAGAGGTGGCTTTGTCTTGGTCGTGAAGGATGCTGAGGGAGGGATCTTCGGCGCATATCTTACGGACGCTCCGCGCCCGCAAGCACACTATTTTGGATCCGGCGAGTGTTTCCTGTGGCGAGCACAGAAATTACCCGCGTTGCCGGACCTTTCGACATTGCCTCCGCCCCCGAGTGCGGACACCACTAACCTCCAGCGTATGACGACTTTGGCAGTGTCGAGGCAGACGTCCAGCAACTCCTTAAATATCCCTTCGATCAAGTCCGGAGAGGGTGCCAATGGCACGTCGAACGCCCACAAGACCGGGACGGTAACGCCCGAGAGCATACGATTCAAGGCTTTTCCATATACGGGCGAAAATGATTTCTTAATTTTCTGCCAGCATGAATACCTAAGCGCTGGTGGAGGTGATGGACACTACGGAATCTGGTTGGATAGTACGCTCAATCGCGGGGTCAGCGAGACGTGCCCGACGTTTGGCAACGAACCGCTTAGTGATGAGGGCCACAAATTTGGTATCCTTGGCGTGGAGTTGTGGTATATTGGATCTTGAGGATTTGATGCAAAGATGAGCTTTTACGAGCATGACGCAATAGACATGAACATATGAAATGGAGTGTTCAGAGGCATGTGGTGGGAATTTGTGGCGGGCATACACACCGGAGTTAATCACTGCTGGTATGGAAATGTGATCAACAGAGATACCCAAAACAGTCATTGAACGTACGCATATATATACGAGATGGTTTCTGATTGCCTTCAGAATTGCTGAAATTCACCACTCGCGTGAAGACCAAAATTTGCATTGAGCATAATCGTCTTCATATGGGTGCATTCAGTGCGTAGGTACGTACAAATATCCTTTTCGAACACCAATGTTCTTTAAACGAGCCATTCCATTAGGCAATCCGACTTCAAAGTTGTCCTTTCGCTTCACGTTTCTTCCTTTGATTCCTCGGTCCTGGTAGTGTTCATAATCTGTCAAAACGCACCTAATGCTTCGTGTAGCATCTTCTCGACCGCTTTGAGAGAAATCTCTGGGCTCTACCCCTGATAAAGTTCGCTTCGTTACGTTCGAATCCACAGCGCTGAAGTATTTTTGCGAGATGATCCACGGAAAGATCATAGTTGGAATCAGTCCTCAATTTTGTGAGGGTGTGCAGGACTGGAACTTTCGAAAAGGAAAAGGGTTGTTCATTGAGCTCGGGAGTTTTCTAATGTCCCATGCCGTCCTCGCCGACAAATTCAGAACACTCTTTTGTCGGGGAGGACATTGCCACAGAGTTCTTCTCTAGGTTAGAGATCGATGCAGGGACCATGATTCTGCCTCTTTTGGCTGCCTGACAGGTCTCACCTGCCTGACTGACAGCACCTTTCTCCCTTTTGTCCTCACTCCATGCGGCAGATGTGTCACCCTCACTTTGCATTCTACACAAGTCATTAATCTGGGACACGCTCGTCGGCATGGGAATCTCTTCTCTAATCCAGGAGACCACTGACGTGGCCATTCCATCCGAGAACCCACATAACTTCAAGAACTCCAACAACTCGACCTCTTTTTGGAAGAATTTTCCCCGATTCTTTGCCAAAGCGACCAGGAACCTCACCCACGCCAAATTCTGAAATCGAGTCGAATAATACATCGGCCGCAATTCAAAGCCCATCTTCCGCAGACCTGCCAGCATGTGAGCGGGGAACAGCGCGACGGCATCATCGGCGGCGAGAAAGGCAGCCATGGCATCGGGGTTGTTCAACAGGTTCAGAAATTCCGCGCCGGTCATCTGACCATTCGAAGACACCGAGTTTGCGAAATCCTGCAAACGTCTGCTCATAACGGCGCTGGTGCGACAGTATTCCAACACGTTGGCTCGGGCTTGTTCGTCTAGGAGGGCTTCGCGATTGACTGCGAGAACGCAAGTAAGGCGGTCCTTCGGGTGGGTGTCTTTTCTTTTGTGTCGGTAGAATTGAGGGACCCGGAGATTGAGGCGGCAGAGTCCTTGTATGGCGTCGTCGGTGAAGACTGGGATATGGGTGTATCCATCCGAATCAGGGGCCGTCGTGGTAAAGGGAGGATTTGCCTTGATATGCTTTGGAGATGGGCTTTGTGTGTCTTCCGCACGGCGCTTTTGCTTTCTCTTCTGAGCAACATCGTCCAAATTTTTTTTCATTAGATGGTTGTCTGCACTATTGGCCGTGGGTGTCAGCTGCCGTCTATCGATGATGATTTCATCTTTCTCCTCTTGAAAGAGTAAATGCCTCCCGACCGTCGAACCATCACTACCCACCCTCCCGATCTGCCTGCCGGACTTCGCATCGAAATAACCCTCTACATCGACGGCTGCGGCTTTAAATTCGACAATGTGGCCCGCGAAGTTTTTGAACGGTGAAGTCTTGAACCCGCCACATCCCGCGCACTTGCGGACAAATTCCACGTGCGGCGGGATCTCGATATTCCCGCATTCGCACCGAGTCAAGGAATGTTTGCTCCGCGCCTGTCCATCGGATACATAATTGATGGTGCGTCGGCCCGCGAACTCAAGATGCCTCTTCTGAATCGCTTCCAAGGAGCACGGCCAACATATGTGCTGGACAGTGGTGCTGGCGCACACGCATGTATCCTTGTCCTGCACCTGTAGGATTTTGCGACCATCCTTCTCGTCGTCGGACTGGTTCGTCACCACTGCACCGTCTCGGATTGCACATTGCACGCAATGAGGGAGCAAAGCGGTTTCTCTGACGAGTTTCTCCACAGGCACATCCAGTTCCATTGCCAAACAATCCTGCCCTCGGATGTGGTGAAGGCGACCGGGATAAAGAGCGCACCATAGGATCGTCGGGCTCAGCATGATCGCATTTGCCAATATCCTGCGAGCGTGAAGTTCCCTTTCGTCAGGCTTGCGAGTGAAATTCTTCTGATTGGAGCCGGGGAGATACAGCTCATACTCGTTCTCACCCGCCTGGATTTTCCGCACGATATCCATCATGCCTGCTAGTACTGGATTTAACGCCTGCTCTTGATCTTGGGCGAGCTTCTGACCGTTAATCGCTTTGGCGGGGTAGCATTATTGAACGCGTCGCTTCCGAGAGGGTAGCCCAGAAGCGTTGCACTAGGCAGTCGCTGGGCCTGGCATCTCTCATGGTGGTGAATAGGGGGCAGGCGCAACCACATACTCGAATGTGCAATTTACAGGACCATTTTCGCAAAGAATGGCAAGGGCATTGCTCAGGAAGGCTTACCTTACTTTAATTTGCTCATCGAATGGCACAAGCTGGGTTGGGGGACTGAAGGAGACTATGGAGTTTGTTAAGATAGAGATGACTTGCCCAAGCGCAGCGTTGCAGATGTTTGTCGGAGCAAAGGGATATCAGTCTAATGAAAGGTTCTGTGCCTAGCTCTGGGGAATTTCTGCTCCATAACCCTATATCATTTGCACACGGACGATATCCTGCATGGTGCACGAAAAAGGTGTTGCATCGATGTGTACATAGATTTGAGTGAAAATCGTGCGAAACCGCGTGAAAGGCCAGCGCCAGCGCCTACAATCGGCTCTAATCATTCACGGCTTTTAAAGACGGCAGCACTAGCTATCAGCAACATATTGCCTGGGCTCTTGATAAGTGTGCTTTGATCCAACTTTGATGGAGGGCAAGGAGGGGAAAGACAACGATGCCACGGCCTAAAGAGGCCGTGATATCGTAGAACAAAACCATGCAAGATGGTTCATGTTCACCTCACATCATATCTGGTCTGGACTCCACATATTGAGTTGTAAGTGACTTATAACAAACTCGAGAGTGTATCCGAAGCTCCACAGGTGAAGACAAACGGGTCTTCTGCGGGTCATCATCGGGAACGTCTCGGGAGATAGCGTGCTGTCGTATGCGACGAAGGTTTGATTCTGCATCCGAGTTCATCACATACCGCATAAGAACGAACACCGCGAGCACCAGCCATAGATACGCTGAGAGTGGGAAGGTACGTCCCGCTGGTCGACCCCTCTCTCCTCCTCCCCACCCCACCCCCCTTCTCTCCCACGTCACACCACCCCCACACCGCCCCGCCCCGCCCCGGCATGGGGCTTCCAGAGCTTGTTGTGGCATATGCCGTGGACGGGCACACAGGGTGGCGGGTGGAGGATGCAGGAGTTCTTGCTGACTAGTGACAGCCCGCAATGCCTGCCATGCTCGACGACCCCACGGCGCCGGCGGTGTACCGGGTGTCGGGGGCGCCGCCATATCCTGTGCCGTATGGGGCACTGCCGGACGACATCGGGCCGCGGTATGTATCGACCACCCTATCCCTACATGCTGGCCACTCATGCTTGATGTGGCCGTAGGTGCATCCGGTGGATGGATGTTGATATTGTACAGTCAAGTCACACTCCGCGACCGCGTCACAATCGCAACGCTGCTGCCATTCTCCTCACCCACGCAGGTGCCGCATCAGCTAATGGCGTATTTGTGTGCGCTGCTCAACCGCGAGATTGAAAAGGGCGACACGTACCCAATGATGGAACCGATGCCGCTGTCGGCCTTCGGACCGTACTGGTTTGCCAACTTCGCGGCGGTGATGCTGCTCGGCGACATCACGTCGGTGGCCGAGCTGGCACGCATGGAGGAGCGGGGCGTCGACTGGGCCAAGGAGTGTCTGGGCAGCTTCTACATCAAGCCCAATTACCCCGGGCGCAGCTCGCACGTCTGCAACGGCGGCTTCCTTGTCACCGATGCCGCACGCAATCGTGGCGTTGGCCGTCTCATGGGGGAGGGATACCTCGACTGGGCCCCTAAGCTCGGCTACACCTATTCCGTCTTCAATCTCGTGTACGAGACCAACGTCGCCTCGCTGCGCATCTGGGACGCGCTGGGGTTCAAGCGGATCGGCCGCGTCAAGGGTTGCGGCAACCTCAAGTCATATCCCGATCAGTTTATCGACGCCATCATTTTTGGCCGCGAGCTTGGCGGGGACGACGATGAATACGTGAGCGAGGAGCGCTTTGACAAAATCCGCTTCTACCTCAAGAACGGCACCTATCCCAACGGTAGCGACCGCGCGGAGAAGAGCCGGTTACGATCCGCGGCAACCCACTACCGCCTCGTGCCCAACACCACCGGTGACGGCGAAGAAGACAAGCTCATGCTCAAAGGCAAGGAAGTCATCTCCGACCCGCACCGACAGTACGAAATTGCTCGAATCATGCACGCGCAGAGCCATGGGGGTATCAATAAAACTACTGCCAGCATCGCCGAGAAGTACCACTGGGTTCGCATCAAGGAGACTGTGAGCGCCGCCATTCGTAACTGCTCCGAATGCAAAGATTCCGCTCCGAAACCCGCCCATGCATATGGCGGCCATTCCTCGCGCCGCTCCAAAGACAGCGGCTCCAACGCCTCGCGGAGCAACGCTCGTAACACCATTATTGCCGCTGCCGATATTCCTGCGTCCCATCCCAACGAAAGCCAAACCCTCGCCCAAGTCCTTGCTGGTGCGGCCCAAGACCAGCAGAATCAGCCGACTACTGCCCATACCCATCATCATCATCAGCAGCAGCAGCAGCAGCAGCAACAAACGGCCCCCATGGCCCAGATGGCGTACCCTCCACCTCCCTCATCAGACAATTATGGCGATATGCCTGTCGACCCGCAGATCATGCAGACGATGCACAACTGGCCAGGCGACGGGGAGGGCTCCACGCCGGCACACAACGACATGGCTCTCGATAGTGGACAACACCAAAATCCTGCCATCATCGACGAAACGGAGGCCAAGTTGCAGCGTGAATTGGAACATCAGATCTTGAGGGAGAATAATCAGCGGGCGGCGTACATGCACACGCACACGTTGGGGGGGAATCACAGTAGCTAAATGACCTTTTGGTGGAGGCTTCAATCCCGATAGAGGGCGGTGGTAGTCATGGGACATGCCATGTCGTCATGTATCAGCTATGAATATGGGCATCGTGGATCCGATAACTATCTGAAATGATGGCGATGCGGTGTCCATACTGCTTATTGTCAATACCGTCCATCGAAAATAAATCCTCCCCCCTTCCCCCCCCACATCCCCCGCCTTTTCTTTTTTTTTTTTTTTTCTCCACCTCCAACTCCTAAAGTTGTTTTACATTTACTAAAATCTCCCACCATCAAATCGGCCAAGGGTAGAATCATTTGTGCGGCAATTCGTGTTCTATGAAAGTGTAGAGACGGGAGGAGAGAAGATTGGGTGTCGTGGAAGGAGGAAACCGGGGACGGAAGTGTTGTCGCTGGCGGTGAATTTTTGTGTAGTACATTATCTTTTCGGTTTTGGTTTTCGATCATCTCTCCTCGGACCGCAAGAGAATTTTCTGTTATCCCCAAACTGATGTTGAGCTGCTAACATCATCCATTTTTTGTCACACATTTTTCGCCCGGTCAGGAGGATTGCCAGGCATTCGCCTTGCTCTGTCTTTGCCGCGTCTACTTAACAGGCGAAAAGCAAGGAGTGAGGACCGGATGAGTGATATGGCAATATTTTCAGTCGGGAAAGCTCATATGCTGACGATCGGCAATGACAATTCTGCACGCAGAACTGGCTTATCCACACGGCCTACGATTCGGCGGTACCAATAAATTCAAAACAAGGGAATTATGAGCAGGTATTTTTCTGAAAAAAAAAAAAAAACAGGTTTCCCGACTATGTACCCATAAAACAAGCTTCCTTTACCATATTGCCGACCCACCCATGCGCCGGCCCCTCAAAAGTCAAACACGTTTTCAAAGAAGGTGGATCAGTGATATGTAATTCAAGGGGGTCTGCAAGATCAATAAGGAGTGGCCACCCGTCTAGTCCATGCACAGCTCAACTCCACTGTCCCCCTCGAAGCTCCTCTCCCCCTTCCCCCAACCCACGGACCCCACTTCGAATTGAACGAAGGGTGAAAAGGCTTTCCACGACGTTCAATCGAAGTAGAGCGCGAAAAAAAAAAGAACGAAAGCCGTTGTATTACAGCAGCACTTCTCTCATTATCTGATTCCCATATTTCGACGTCAGGATTGTTGAGGGGGGGGGGGGGGGGGGGTTAAGGGGACCGTTTGTCTCGAATACTGTTGATACAAATCGTTTTGTAGCAAGTGAACACAGGTCTGATAATTCTTTCACTCCCGAGCATAGCTGCTGTTACATTAGTCCGCGACAAAAGACAGCCATGTGCCCGAAGCCATGCAACATCTAGCCGTCGTAGGTAAACATGACTGTCCTCCTCATCTTCCCACCAGCACTTGTGGCAGCAGCGGCTAGAAGAGCAGTACCAGTTTGGCTGGTGCCGAGTGTGTCGTTGTTGTTCCAGTTGTCCGGTTGCTGAAGCTGGAAGACGTTGAGACTCGGCGTGTTAATGAATTTGCTCACGATAACTGGGCCGATGATGAGGATCAAGAACAAGAAGAACATGAGGAAGTAGAGAATGGCGTAACGGACGACGCGACGCTTGCGAAGCTTCGACTGCTTCAGCGAATAGATCGGAGGACGGATTTGACGGCTATGACGACGGTTAGATTGACAAGCGAATAACCTGATTCAAGGATTACATACCTGGGCCGAAGCCAGAAGAGCATGACGGAGTGGAACTTGTCGATGTACGGAATGAGGAGTGGTGGCAACAAGAAAAACATCAAGATGTGTCCCAGGATGAAATCCGATGCGAAGAAACCCATTTCGGTGATCTTGCACAGGAACTCACGACCGGGCTGCGAAAGCGTGTGCCAGCCGAGCGCATACCATTTGCCAGTCCACCATGCTATGTTGGAAGTGTCGGCCCGGAATTCCCTGGTCAACGCGAGAGCAATGATCAGCTTGAGGATCCAGCGTTGAATAGCGACAACCGCAATCATTCCCAGCAGAGTCTTGGTTGCATTCCAGCCTTCCAATAGGTACATTGCTTCGAAGAGGACGAGCAGGACGATGACAGCAATTGCATGGGCGACCGCAGCCAAGACCGCGCCAAATTTCTTGCAGCACATGCCGAAAATAGGGCCCATACAACAAGCCATCCCGAAGAAAGCAATTGCAACTCCGGCGTTGATTCCAATGGGCGCCAAAGCCACGATTCCGATCCGGATGAGCGAGTTGGTGGGTTTCAAACTGACGTTGGGATTGTTCGAAGGTATGACACCAACACCCGCGTTGATAAAGAGGTACGGGATCAGTGTAACAGCGACCAGAACAAGCGGACCAACAAGCTCACTAAAAAAGATGTTACTGAACTTCGCCCGCATTGTATCGCCGGAAAGCTTGGCCGATGGCTCGCCAAGTGCCTTGCGCTTAAAGCCGGTGAGACGAGTTCGAGAGAGGCGAACAAATCCAATCCAGGAAGCCGAGTGTGCCTTGGTGTTGCCTCGCGAAAGCCAACGGAGGAACTCGCGGTAATCGATGAAGAAGTCAGACCAAGCAAACTGGTGTGGGTTAAAGATGAATGGTGAAATGCACAGGGCCGTGAGTGAGACCCAGAACCACAGCAACCAGTAGCCCCAGACCGTCATCGTCCCAAAGAGCAACATCATCATCATACGTGAGCCTAGGTAGATCGAGGGCCCAGCAAACCGAGAATATAGGACACCAAACGGCATGCGTGCAGTGGCGAAGCCACGTCCTGTACCAATGTAGCGAGCACCGCCAAAGGAGAGATCCTGTTGCAACGAGTATGCGTAGATCTGAGTAACAAACACTTCAAACAGGGGCGAAAGAGAACTGAAGTGTTTGGCCAGACGAGTAGCTGCGCGCCAGAAACCGCGCTCGGTCAACTCTTGAATCGTCAGGGGGACGAAAGAGATGAAGAACACGATGAAGATAGAGACGATACAACGTTCAACCCAGTCCATGATTGGAGCTGTGTTAGAACAGCCGGTGGGGAAAAGCGGATCGGTAATGGGGACGTTGTGGTTGTAGTGACAGCTGATGGTCTCGTGGCGCAGAGCACCTAGATTCAGCAAGCACCACATGAAAAGCTGCACGGACAGCATGATGAACAAGTTGTTGATGTGGAATCCCGGGTGAGCATAGTAGAACGACAAGAAGCGATCCAGCGGCAACTGAGTCCCAATATAGTAGTACTCACGGGACAACATCTGTTCACCCATACCAGTGCCAATTTTCGTCGTAAAATTCAGGATAGAGCCGAAACCCAAGTCACGACCCTTGCCACACTGGTAGTACTCACAGTGTTTGATGCGGCCACCGCGAAGAAGAGCATTCATACCGGCGTAGATATCCTCGTTCAGGTGTAGACCTTTCTGGGCCTTGGAGACACCGCCTCGAGTCGTCATAAAGATACCGTTCAAGAAGTCAGGGTGACCGTAATGAAGCTTTCCGCCTATCTGGGCCAGGGTCCGAGCGAATAATGTACCGAACGTCTGTTCTTTACCGGCAGCAACGTCACCGAGAACACCGATATTCTCCGAAAAGATGTATTCGCGCGCACCAAGGATAGCGACCGGGTTAAAGTTCGTCGGGGGAAGGCCGGGAGTGTATGGCGAAACGTTGTCGGTGGTCATTTCCTCGAACTCGGCCAGAACCGAGCGAATCTTCAAGCATTCCTCCAGGTAGTTGTCTTGGTTGGCATCAATGAGCTGTATGTATTCGCCACGGTAGAAAATGAGTGAATGATTTTGATTGTCCGATTTGCCGTCTCCCAAGATCGGATTGCCCGAAAGCATGACGCGGAACTTTGGACGACGCATCCCGTTCTCCATGATCTCGGAATGACCATCGATAAGGGCGGAGTAGAGTCTGGGGTCGTCCCCGTCATTCGCTGGAGGCTCCTCATCAAGATACGCAATTTGCAAATCTGGATAAGCACGAAGCAAGAATTCGGCGTTTTCGCGTTCTTCTTTTGAGAATTTGGCATAACGCTGCATGGATACAACGATTTTGAATTTACGTCTCGCCATCCGCTCTAACTCACGCTCGAGCTTGTCGGAATTGCCGCCGAACATTTGCACAACCTCGGGGTTCTCTACGCGGTAGAGAAGCTTGATGGCCCTGCTGTAGTTCATGAATCCCGATATGGTGCGGTACAGAGTTTGTGAGCGAAGCGATGCCCAGATACGTGTTCTTAGAGTGTATTCCGGAGCGGCAGACTTAAAACCGATGCAGTAGAAGGGCAAATCGTCAATCTTGCTCTTCGCTGTATCCTTTTCACTCTTCTCAAAGTCGCCGTTGAATTGAGAAGTCTCATCCGCCAGGATCTTGGTGTCTTTGACGAAGCAATCCCACTCATGCGGGTGCAGTTGCTTGAGATATTCCAACATGGTTACCCGTGAGTATGGTTCATCTTCACGAATAATCTCACGCAGAGACAGCAGAATCTTCTCACTGTAGTGTGGGATCATGACCGTGAAGGTCGGCATGTTGTCAACGGGCAACGGTTCTGGAATCGGCGTGGACAGCGATTGAGCGAAGAAAGAGATACGACGCTCGGCCTCAGACTGTGACGGGAAGAATTCAGTCTTGAAAGAATGATCTTCTTGCGATACGAAGAAGGTAGGAGCTCGGAGCGTGCGTTTCCCTTCCTGCTCGGAAGGAACCTGGTGGTAGAGCAACTTTTGCACATGATCGATGGCGAGAAGGTGTTCGCGGTACATCGAGATCACGATGGCATTCCAGATCTGGGAAATAAGAACCTTTGGCTTGTACTTGATTTCCATGTCGGTCGTGGCAAGAATCTTAGAGTAAATTCGTTTCGGCAATCGGGAGAAGATGTTTCGCCAAGGCGTCCAAATTGACACACCCAGGTAGAAAGACCTAGCCACCGAGAAAATGCAGTTCCAGATGATGTACCACAGGTAGGTGTCCAAGAAGAACAGAATTTGATCGGTGAAGTACATAAGAATCAGCAGCACGATCGGTTGCTTCTCGCATAGGACTTTCCCAATCATAGCATCTCCGATGCAGTGTCGGATGTGCATGGTTGACAGGATCCTAATCGGGTCGACAAGCGACAGCGTCAGGAAGAAGTAGGATTCAGACAACTTGGCTGCAAAGACAAGCGTCCAAAGACCGTACGACATCCACATGTCGTTACCACGAAGGCGAGGGTAGCTGGCGGTGAACGTCTGACTGGCAACGTATTGACGCCTCTTACCATTGAGATAGCTCCCAAAGAGACCGCCGAGGGGCATGACCGCAAAGAATAAGAATGTGGCCAATGCTATCAAGAACTGGACTACACCTAGGATGAGTGCGATTTGGCCGGTTTGGCTGACTCCGAAAATGTAGATGCCAGGGGCGATGTTGATCACGAACATGCCAATCAGGAGAAGCAGTCGTTTCGTCAAGTGTTGCGCGCCTGCCCATCGGCGAGGAACATACAGCCATTCGGCGAGAGTAGCAAGAATCTGGATGAGACAGGCCAAAGTACCGCCGAAACCCACTGCGGACCAGCTTGCTGCAGCATGTGGTTGATTGTTGACCTGCTGTTGGTAATTCGCGGTGTAGAGCGTGGGTGAGTTGTGTGAAGTGTAAAACCAGTATACAACAACGTGAATAATCCAGATACGGTTGAAATTTGTCAACATGTGGAACCACGACCGAGTCTCCTTGTACGTCTTGAAAAATGCCTTTTTCCAAACGACATCCTTCAGTCGCTCGTACCGCTCCGCCGGAGGCAGATCAACAAGGCGGGTCTTATCCTCGAAGACGATCCGTTCAATGCCCTCCGGGTACCAGAAGAGCTGGTTCATATCGTCGTAGCCAATGATGCGCTGATGATCTCGTTCCTTGCGGACGTACTTCCCATCGAGAATCTCATAACCTTGATCTCTGCAGTAATTGTACAACGGTGTAATGTTATTGTTCAGGAACGTGAATTCCTCGACCGGCTCGACACGGTTTTGGCAGGCAGGGGAGTGCAGGTAGTCGTCCGCACACTTAAATATGAAGCAAATGATTTCGGGCATGAAGCGGACTTGATTTGCTTCACCCCAGATGAGCAGGTACAAGGCCAGTTGGCGAACTCGATCATGTTGAGACATGCGGTTCATGCGCGTTTTCCATCGATACTCCGCCGCTTCTAAGCTGTTGTCGCCCTCCAATTGTTCGAGCGTCTGCTCCTCATTCTGTGGGTTGGCTTGTGCCTTCTTCTTGGCAGCCTTGCGTGCCTTTCTCGTCGCCCGATTCGCCTTGCCCAGCTTCATGTTGGCAAAGCCGACGGCATCATCGAGGTCGAGGTGGGCAGCAAAGTACCATTTTCGAAAGTTGGCGTGCTCACCGCCAATGTAATCGGCGTGTAGGGAGAGAAGCGCTTGATTGGGTGCCATGCGTGACGCACGAGAGTCCAGAAGAGTCATGAGGTGATCGAACATGTTGCGCATGCTGTCGCGCTGGAAACCAAATTTAGCCGTGAGATCGAGGAAAATGTCCTCAATCTCCTCCTTGGAGAGTGGGATCTGGGCCTCCGAAGTCCAGGCCGGATACGGCTCTCTTGATCGCTGTCCAGCGGGCAAGGCACTGGTGTAGTCCATCCCGTATACCGGAGTGGAGGCGCCAGAGGAGCGGTTGCCACCGTAGGAAACCTGGGAGGAGGGCGGTCGGTAGCCGCGGGCGCTGTCGCCATACGAGTTGTATCGCTCGTCACCGCGACCGTAATAGTCCATCTCCGCCGCTCTCGCCATGTCAGATCTCATGGTGAAATCCGAGAAGGTCTCCGAGTCCTCCTCGGAGTCGTGTCCGCGACGGCCCTTGCGTTGGCCATAGCCACGGCCGCCGGCTTGACCCGCCGGCGCGCCTTGGTCGTAATACTGATCATTGTAATACTCATCTTGGTAGCCCTGCTGTCCAGCGTCGTAGTAGCCGTCCTGGGCATATCCTTCGTGGCCTTGGTAGTAGCCATTGTCGTCGTAGTAACCGTCCTGTTGGCCATAGCCTTGTTGGTCGTAGTACGCCTGATCGTCCTGATAGTAGCCATCGCCTTGGCCGTAGCCGTCATTATAGCCGCCCTGATGTGGGTGCGCCATGGTTGTCGTGTGTATTAGAGATTACTGTGCGGCAATGGTTAGCAGCTGACCTACGTATCGTCCCGCGCGTGTTTTGGGTGGCGCTTTGTTTACGCCAGGGGCTTCCGCGTTCCGACCGTCTCTGATCTGAGACGCCGTCCCCGTCGCGCCTGTGGATTCAAACATACCGGTTCAGCCGAGCAGCATGAGATGCACCCTGCACTTTGTTGTGTCGTGTTTCCGGCCGAGCAGCAGTTCGAAGTCTGCAGTGAGCGCCGAGAGGATCGGCGAGCGAAGGAACAGCAGTCGTACAATTCGGCTGGAGAAGCGAGCGTGTCACGATCCGATCAGCGCTTGCTGGATCCAGTCCTCACTATGCACTGCAAAGACGAGTCGTGGCTGTGTTGCTGGAGGATGCTGCCAGATGCTGCCAGATACTGCCAGATGCAGGCTCTTGTTGTTTGGGCGACCGATCCCGTGAGCCGCGCGTCCCGCTGATTGGACGGGTGTAGACCTGAGCTCGCCGTCGCGCTGCAGCGGCACAAAGCGTCCCCCGGCGGCCGTAAACGAGTGTCGAGGGAGACGGGGAGGGGTGGAAGCAAAGCCGGAGGTGGTGGTGAAGATGGGATGAAGAAGAGCGAACGTCGGTGGCAGGCGTGTTCAGAGAAGACTTGCCAGCGAGGAAAGAGAAAGGGGCGTGCAGGTTTGGTGGGCAGGAGCGATGCACACCATTGGCTGCGAAAGCGGTGGGACCGCGGCAGCTAAGCCGCTTCGGTCAATGCTGCAACGACCATCGCCTTCGCTGACCTGCACTCCCGTCACCATTCCCCTGCTGGAGGCGTCCGGCTCTCGCACGGGCATTACCATTACTTCTATTACCCGGGCATGGATTGTTCTGCCATGCCGGATCGCCGTTCGGTTTCAAGATCAAACTGGGCCACCGGTGCTGGCTCTATTGAAACCGCTGGAACGGAGGCGGCAAGGCTCTCGAAACATATCCGGCCGTCGGTTTCGATGCTCCCAATGCCGAGTGAATGGCAGAACATGGAGGGAGGGAGGAGTTGTGGGCATTCGTGACTGGGCGTGTTAGCCGGTGATCAGGACCAGACTTCCCGGTACGTTTTGGCAGATGTGGACAATGATCGAAAAAAGCCCGAGTGGCAAAGGCGGCGGCTCGCTTCTATTTTTGCCGCACCGGCATGGTTGTCGCCACCATTTGTCCATGTTGACGACGGTTGTCTATGGAGTCGGCGGTCACGGATCAGCTACTCCTGGAGGCGGATACATGGACGCAGCCTGTGCGAACCGCAACGCCGTCGGCCAGCTTCCACCGCGCACACGGCGCAGTCGTGACGCACCGGGAAGGTCGAAATATTGGTTGAGTGAGGCTCGAAATAGCCTCCGCGAGCTTGCCGCCCCTCACGCAATCCAGGCAGATCAATACTCTGAAACGCTCGACTAACGGCCTAGCTGCATAAAATACGGATGCTATCGAAAGGACCTTCGTAATCCCCTATATCGCATCTTGACTTCGACGCCACACACTTCGGCGCACGTTTGGCTTGTCCGTTGAAACGTTGAGCCGCAAGGTTATATATGCCTCACATCTGATCGATGCTCAGTCGCGTGACAATGTAAAACGAGCATCTTCCTGTCCCATGGTCGCCCTGTAAACCCCGCGGCCAATCCAGCGGTACCTGCAGTAGCTCGCCACTGCTGACCCTCCGCCTTCTCCGTGTAGCCAATGCGAGAGGCATTCAATGCTCCATCGTGGGAGGACAGATCCTGCTTCGGCCGCATACATGTCCCTCAGAATGGCTTTGCAACTGCTTTGCAACTGCTTATGGACATCGTCCCTGGGCGTTTCACTGTGTGCCCCCGCGGACTGCGAGTGCCACTCGTGATCGATATCCTACGGGAAGGAGTGCGGCTACAAGTCAGACTCATGTTTATCACACCGGAGTCCGGACGGAGTTTTTCGACGCTGCAATGAGAGATAAGCGAAGTGGGTACATAGGGGATAGTGGAGCTCAGCGTCCCTCCCGCCGCCGAGAACCAAAATGTTGAGCCAAGACCAGATGCCGCGAGCGAGCGGCTGAGACAGCAGACGCCAAACCATGGAGCAAGTTCAATTACCACTCGGCCGCCTCATACACCTGCATGGTCGTGGTCGTATATCCCACGTGATGGCGCGAGAGAGGACTGAGATACCATGCGAACGCAGATGAGACCCATGCAGGCAGGCATGGCAAACGGTTTGTAGGCTGGCGAAGCTCTCGATACGGGAAGAAACCAGATGGCATTGCCCCTCTAATCTTGGCTGTCAGAAACGGATCTTCACCGAGACCCAATCACCGCTGAAGGATCAAACGGAGCTTCACTAGAGTCACCGGGCTGGCGCTTCTAGGCCGGACCTGTGAATGTGTGGCCGCTGTGGCGACGGTTGACAGCAACGAAGGGGGCGAGAGCAGCGCGCCTGCTTCCTATGTCCGTTGCAGAAGTCGAATACATCTATTTTTTTTTTTGATCGCTCTTTCTTGACATCGTCATTGATATCATATCGTTCTGTCGTCAATTGGAAGGGAGGAGGCGGTCCGCAGCACATATCCACTCGCTCACGGACGGGCAGCGCCTCCGTAACAATCCACGCGACGGTGGAACCGCATTCTATCGTCCCTCGTCGTCTCGCCAGCGGCCGTTGACAGGGCCAAGTAGTTTCGAGAGTTCGGGGTATCCGACATCCATTGCGTACATCCTAGACAGGAGTAGAAAGCCATCATGAGGCCGTTCGGTTTCAGCCCCGTGGCCGCGTCAGCCATCGCCGCACTGTCGCTCTTCATGAGCACGGTGCTCGCCGACGTGGATCCCATCGTCATCAAAGGCTCCAAGTTCTTCTACAAGACTAACGGTACACAATTGTAAGGCGGCCCTCACTCCGCGCGGCGGCGTGGACTCCGCTAACCCGCTCCAGCTTCCTCCGGGGTGTGGCATATCAGCAAGACTACACCGGCAACACCTCTGTGCCGGGCACCTCGACCAGTGGAGGCTACAATGATCCGCTCGCAGATGTGTCCGGTGTTAACCGCGATATTCCGTACCTTCTCCAGCTCCGAACGAATGTCATTCGTGTATACGCGCTCGACCCGACCGCCAACCACGATGCCGCCATGACCGCGCTGGCAAATGCTGGCATCTATGTCATTGCCGACCTCTCTGCGCCGAACGAGTCCATCAATCGCAACGACCCGCAATGGAACGACGCGCTGTATGCGCGCTACACGAGCGTGATCGACGCCATGGCGGGATATACCAACGTTCTCGGCTTCTTCGCTGGCAACGAGGTGTCCAACGCCGCGAATAACACCGATGCGAGCGCTTTTGTCAAGGCTGCCGTCCGCGACATGAAGGCGTATATCAAGCAGAAAAACTATCGCACCATCGGCGTTGGATACGCCACCGACGATGACGCCAGCATCCGCGTGAACATGGCGGACTACTTCAATTGCGGCGATCAAGCGGACGCAATCGACTTTTGGGGTTACAACATCTACTCGTGGTGTGGCTACTCCTCGTATACTCAATCGGGCTATAATGTGCGCACTCAGGAGTTCTCGACATACTCGGTGCCCGCTTTTTTTGCAGAGTACGGATGCAACAAGGTCGAGCCCCGTCCTTTCACTGAGGTGCAAGCTCTCTACGGCCCACAGATGAGCCAGGTGTGGTCGGGAGGGATTGTCTACATGTATTTCCAGGAAGCCAACGATTATGGTGAGAAGGCACAAAGGGAACGATGCACCGAGCTTTTCTCGCTGACACTTTCTAGGGCTTGTCACGGTCAGTGGCAACACTGTCACGCCCAACCAAGATTTTCACAACTATGCCAGCCAAATCGCGAACGTGACGCCCAGTAGCGTTGCAATGAGCGCATACACTCCGACTAACTCTCCAGCGGCCTGTCCGGCCGAGGGCAGCAATTGGAATGCCATGGCCTCACCTCTGCCGCCGACTCCCAATCAACAGCTCTGCAGCTGCATGTATTCGTCTCTGAGCTGTGTTGTTGCGCCGAACACCAACAATGACTCTTACGGTCAACTGTTTGGTGAAGTCTGCGGTTATGGGGACGGTATCTGTGCCGGGATTGTCGCCAACGCCAGCACTGGTACGTATGGCGCATACGGCATGTGCAATGCCACCGAGCAGCTCGCGTTTGCCTTCAACAACTACTACGTTCAGCAGCACAGCACTGCCAGCGCATGCAACTTCAACGGTGCTGCAACAACCGTGTCCCCATCTTCGGTGGATGGCACCTGCTCTACGCTCATGGCCCAAGCTGGCACAGCAGGCACTGGCACCGTGACGAGCCAGCCTTCTGGAACAGGCACAGGGGCCGGCGGGAGCGCGGCATCTTCGTCGAAGAGCTCGGCAGGGATAAATACGGTGCCCAGCACCGAATCCGGTCTTCTTCCGATGGCTTTCATTCTTACACTCGCAACAGTTTCTGGCCTGGGCATGATTTTGTTGTAAGAGGAGGGTTGACATTAATAGCCTGATTGGTCAGCCAGGAAGGAAACGCTGGATTCAAGACAACTTCTTGGACGTTCCAGAACCGGGCCGGTTCTTTTTGTGGGTTTTTGGTTTTGATAGCGTTTACGTGTAGAAAAATCATGGAGAAAGGAACCATTTGTGAATGGGCATTAGCACGGTTCGTTAGGCACACGCGGCTGGGAGACTATAAATGTAAGAGCTCAATATCCATTGAAGGAGCCGAGATTAGACAGGACCTGCTCTCCTGGTAATGCCGCGATGATTTATATGGCACGGTGAGACAATTGATCGCGTACGTCGGAATTGGTGGTCATGAAATTGTAAATATAATTCAAAAAGATGTGCAATGCCTGCTGCGGTAACATCATTCCCTCCTCCTGACGTGTCTCGGACGCTATCACCTCTGAGTGCAATTCGCTGATGCAGTATCGGTTGGATTAGAGCGTCTACACACTCCAAGTAGATGAGATCTGAGGGACACGTCGATCAGCATCGGTCCTTTGTCATGATTACGGCAGACCGTTGTAGGACCTGGAGGATTGCGGTGTACTGTTATCGTCTCCAGACTTCAGATTCTCTCGCCTCCAGAGCGGACCGCGCGCGTTAGTTGACTCATGACAACCGCACTCATGGAAATCGTTGATATCGGATCAGGCGCATTTGACACAGCTCTCCGGATCGGTGCGCTTGCTCAGATCCATATTGCGTGCTGATCGGATATACGCAAACTTACTTTATATATTGCAGGCTTCCCCGGTCTTTCCGTACCCAAAGAGTTTATATTCCATGAGCCGGCTCCGCGACCACCTTCATTGCCCTTGAGAAAAAAACATGTCCATGGGTGGGCCATGGTGTCATGATCGCATCTGCGGAGGGCCTCGACCAGGTAATCTCCGTGGGACGATTGAGGTTCCTGACTATTCGAAGCACAACACATTCCGAGTCGGAGAAAGCGAAAATGTCACTGGTTCTACAGTCCATGCCGTATCTGAAGAAAAATGCGAAACGCTTCGAGGTTGACTAGCGTATAAGTTTTGGATTGGAAGACTGGAATGCGACTAAACTCGACACCGGTGGTTGAATATACACGGACCGTCCGCACGCCGGAGGAAAGACATCGGATTGTATCTGGAAGATTGATCTTTGAGAATGGCTTGACTCTGCAAGCACACCCAAATTATTTTGCAGGACATGGATCTTTCAAAGCCTCACTCATCAACACAGCTGACATTGCTGCTGGAGTCCCAATCATTCTCGAGGGTCCTCTTTTCTGACCGCATCACCGTGTTGGGGTTTCCAATATCCGCGTATGGTGCGGTATACATGTCTACCATTGCGGGAAAGCAGGTTGATTGGGTCATACGTAAGAGTGGTCATGGTCCCGGTTGGACGAGCCTCCCATAGGTGCAACTCGGGCTGCTCAAGCATTTGCGAGATGGGCATCTTGTTTCTAGATGTATTAAGGCTTATATGAGCACTTTCCTTGGGGGTGAGCATTATGGCAGCAATTTATTGCCGTGATCACTGCATCAGACTTGGCCGGGGCAGAAGGATGTGGTGCCATTTCGGGGGTAATCCACCCATCACTGTACACGAATCTGAGAAATACTTAGGTGCGAATGACCATATTCTATGGAAGCTGAGGTAGACAGACTTGAGCATTCTGGATTTTATACAGACAAATTTAATAGTCAACAACTAATCGCAGACGGCAGTTTTTCTGATTCGAGCACATCAATGTCACTACCACATGCCCGACGCAGCCTTTGGGACTACGTTCGCTGTGGACGTGTTCAGAAGCATCAGTAAAATGTCTCTCGTGTATGCGACCAGCGCAGACCTGGTTCTGCGTCCAGCGGCATCCGTTTGGACTGTTGTCAAATTCCACACTCTGTTCGGACGTCATCCCGTGTTTAGATCTCATGCTGGTGGACTTGCGGGCTGAATCCACTCGACAAGCGCGGTGGGTGGAGAAGAGAGGTTATTTCAAATCGTATGTGATGGTGGAAGATTGCGGAATCAGGGAGAAGTGGCTTACCATGAGAAAGCAAAATGCAGTCCGAAAACCATTTTGGGCGTGCGACTTGTTTGCTAGGTGAGGCAGAACGGAGTGATATAACTGAATTGTCACCTCATTTGGTAGGCCGGGACCTTCAGCAGTCAAAAGAGACATGGCTTTTACCTGGAGAAAGGTTATATATCAATACATCGCCGAGACACCCGCCTCCACGTATCACCATGCTAAGAATAGCTCGCGATTACCCATCAACAAAGGGAGAACAGAAAGGTGAGTTACGGTCGACGCCTCGGAAAGTGTTCTACGTAGGAACAAAATCGTATTTCGCTCTCGGCGCCTGAGCAATCAGGAACACAAATTCGCCCGACTTGCTCATATTTTTCACTCGATGCACATCTCCAGGCGCCACGGCCAGGAAGCTGCCGGACGACATCTCAAAGTCCTTCGTTTGACCGTCTTTGGTCGTGGTCTCGATCATCGCCTTACCCTCGAGGGGGAGGAAGTAGTCCCACGTGTGACTGTGAAAGTGCCGGGGGACCTCGCCGCCGTCGGGTTGGAGGCGGATGACGGTGAACTTGACTTCTCCCGAGGAATGGACCAAAGTTGGGTGCCACCCGCCTGGCTTTGCAGGTACTCGAGGCGCCGAAACCAGCGAGACGACATAATTGGGTCTTGTGGCGTTGGTCAAATACCGGCACGGGGGAGAGAGTGTGCGTGTCGTTCCGAAGGCGACGACTCTTCTTGCCGACAGCGCCGCCATGTGGATTCAGGTCTGGTGCGATGAGGAGCCTCTGATAACTTGTTTTTCTGACTTTCCATACACGGTCATGCTTTGAAGCCTTCACGCTCTTCAGGATAGGCTGGGGCGATCTTGTAGCCGTCGACGTTCAAGTTTGCTATTCCAACGCTGCCCCGCGTTACAACGATGCCGCGAGCCGTTGCCATTTGGGGAAGGGCATTGGACCCTGCATTAATGAAATTGATTATGGAAAACGCCCCAAGCTTGAACGGGAAGATGGTAAAAGCTATGCCAAGAAAACCAAGACACCCCCTTCTTGCGGCGGACGAGAGCCATACTGTTGATCCTTCTCATAACCGTCGCTCACTTGTGTTGACGGAACCCAACATGTACTTCCACCTCACTATCTAGGGTTCCAAAGTCTTTCAGGTTCATTGGTGGGCACGCGATCATGATCCCGGGCCGGCGACGAGTCCGGCTCCTGGCGGCAGGGTTGTTGTTTGTGGTCGTCGCGCTGGTATATACGAGACGGGCCCAGGTGGAGACATATGCCGAGTATGCATCGGAAAAGGTGGTGGGAGGTGGGGCGGTGTTGAGAAGCGATCGAGTTGGAATGCCTGAAGAGCAACAGGCTGCTGCTCTGGCCAGCGCAGAGCCTCCAGCTCCGGTCGCGCAAGCCCCGTCTCGAAAGCCTGAGCCTAGACCGACGACATCTATAGCGGCGATCCATGAGGGACCCAGTTCATCGAAGATGGAACAGGCGACGTCCACCACCTCGGAACAAACCATGCCTCCCACCGGTTCGACGTCGGCTCCAGCCGTAATCAACTTGGGAGCGGATGAGGAAGACTTGCCCATCCAGGTAGAAGAGGGTAGGAAGGAGATTACACAGTCGTACACGGCAACTCCGATACATTGGTCGCCGTCACCGGAGCAATTCCCTCTTGAAACCACCATCCAGCTGCCCACGGGTTCTCCGAAGCCCATTCCGAAGATTCAGTATTCGGGTGATGACGCCGGCAAAGCCGACATCTCCCGTTTGTCAGCCATCAAGGCGGCGACGGAACATGCTTGGTACGGATATCGTGACGCTGCTTTCGGAAACGATGAAGTTAAGCCAGTCTCTGGTGGGTCGAACAACCCATTCAACGGCTGGGGCGCTACCTTGGTGGACAGTCTTGATACTCTCTGGATGATGGGTATGAATGGCGCGTTCGATGAAGCCGTCGACATGGTCCGCACGATCGACTTTACAACAAGCCTTCGGTCGGACATCCCGCTTTTCGAAACGACCATCCGTTATCTTGGTGGTTTGATCGCTGCGTACGATATTTCTGGGAAGCAACAAAAGTATAGCATCCTTCTCGACAAGGCGGTTGAATTGGCCGAGATTATGTACGCCGCTTTTGACACTCCCAATCGCATGCCCCAAACCTTCTACCGATGGAAACCGGCGTATGCCTCTCAGCCACACCGGGCGAGTAATCGCGTTGTTCTGGCTGAGTTGGGCAGCATGTCGCTGGAATTCACGCGATTGGCGCAACTCACAGGGGAGCCGAAATATTTCGACGCCATTCAACGCATCACCGATGCGCTCGATGAATGGCAGAACAAGACCCGTTTGCCAGGGATGTGGCCTCTCACCGTCGATGCGTCAGGTTGTGAGAAACCAGTTCAGGTGTCACATATTCGCAGTGGACTCGGTGACTCGGAGCAAGTACTTTCGTTTGGTGGCGATGGTCAAGTCATGTCTGCTGGCCGACCAATTGAAGCTACGAGACCCGCTGGGAACAAGGATCCTTCATCTGGCAGAGCAGAGAAACAAAAATCGGACTCGGGAATTGGTACGGAGCGGCCGGAAACGAACAAGAAGTCAGCATTACCAAACTCGCTTGAAGGAACGGTAATGTCAAAAGAAAACAGAGTAGAGCACCATTCATCGAACATACTCGGCTCAAATAAGGCAAAGAGGCAGCTCGATTACTCGAACATAGAAAATTCCAAATACACCGAACGTAAAAACGGCACCATCCATGAGTCTTCTCCGAATGACTCTCCTCTGCGCAAGGTGGAGCTTCGCGATCCAGTTTCATCTGATCGTTCTGAAAAGCGCACTGGCCAGGAAGTCTGCCTTCCGAAAGGACTTGGTTCAACCAGTAAACGTGCCATGGAGACCTTTAGCCTCGGTGGCCAGTCAGACTCGACGTACGAATACTTGCCAAAGGAGTACTTGCTGCTCGGTGGACATGCAGATCAATACAAGAACATGTATGAAAGGGCAGCCAATGCGATCACGGAATCGCTGATCTTCAAGCCGATGACCATTGATAACCGTGACATTCTTATCTCGGGCACGATGAAAGTCACCGTTAACATCAGTTCTGGTGGATTCATTTATAACTTGTATCCGGAGTTGGAACATTTAACTTGCTTTGCCGGCGGCATGTTCGCAATGGCTGGCAAAATCTTTAACCGGCCGGGCGACATTGATATTGGGCGTAAATTAACGGACGGATGCGTTTGGGCCTACGAAAGTACTACCACAGGCATCATGCCCGAGATGCTGACGGCGATGGAATGCGAAAAACGTGAGGGAGACTGTCCGTGGAACCAGACGGCATACTGGCGCTCTCTTGATCCTTACATGCACACTAGGACCAGAAAGCCTGTCCTTGCTGGCGGTGCTGTTGTGGCTACATCCACGAGCGACAAGCCTGTTGCCGCAACTAACACAAAGGAGGCTGAACGTGCATTCAACAAGCGGGATCTGGATGATGGCGAAGTGAGAGAGAAGGCGAGCCCCGTGCAGCTTCCAGACAAATCAGTCGGCATTGAAGATGAGTCCGACATGCTCAGAGCAGCACCACTCGCGCACTCCACCGAGTCCCCAGCTCCGGCTCAACCATCTCAAAAACCTACCACTTCATCTACACAGAGCCCGAATAGGGTCAACAATCTCCACTACACACCGAAACCACCACTTCCACACGAAGAATTCGTTCAAAAGAAGATCGAAGAAGAGCGCCTTCCACCTGGCTTCACCAAGCTCAACTCCCGCAAGTACATCCTTCGGCCGGAAGCTATCGAAAGCGTCTTCTATATGTATCGCATCACGGGCGATCCATACTGGCGCGAAGTCGGTTGGAATATGTTCATAGCTATTGATACGCACACACGAGCCTTGTTCGGCAACGCGGCGATCGATGATGTTACGAAGACGGCGCCGGAGCTGAAGGATACAATGGAGAGCTTTTGGATTGCCGAGACGCTGAAGTATTTCTACTTGCTCTTCGATGATGCCAACAATTGGAGTTTAGATGATTGGGTGTTGAACACCGAAGCACATTTTTTCAGGCGGCCGAAGTGATTTTCTGCGATCGGTACATCTGTATTGGTGTGGGCCGTGAGGGGTATGAGCTGGTGTTGTGGAGTTATCTGACACGATACCCAACTGTTTCCGGGGAAAAGGAAATTTCGATCAAATGTTTCACATTTGTGGATGTGCCACATGGGTTGCGGATTAACACTGTACACGATCCTCATCTGAGTATTATATATTGCCGGGCTCCCCTTCTTGTTGTTTGTAGCACAGCCAACGCATTTTGGTCCATTAGAATATGCACTGTCACTCGTGACTTCTTTTCTGATGTAGTCTTACATCCTCAATTGAATAACCTTCGATTTTATCCGGCGCATATCAACCGACTAGTCGCAAGCCAAATGATACAGCTACCCTCGGCACAATCATATGAATTAACATAACCGGGATTATGCCTTTTCCATATTGCTTACTCGACGCTTTCTCCTATAGTAATGAGCTCTTCTTCAGCCCTTCCCCGAACCAGTGTTTCTTCGCGACGCTTCGGAGTCCTTTCAAACTGCAGTATCTCCTGCCTGAATTTTAGTCGCTCCATCTCTGCGTTGTGCCGCCCTTATTTATCCACGGACAGAGGGTCAAGATTTTTGGAGGCAACCTACCGCCTTGGCCATGCATTGAATTCGACGATTTCTTCGGTCCCGACTACACGATTGGAGCTGCGATGTTGCCCAGTAATCCATTGTTCGCACTCTATATACAGATCCCAGACCACCCTCTGCGGGTAGATGAGCCAAATTGATGTCTGCCCCAACAACCAACAACTCCTTCTACGTCTAGTGCTCTTTGACATCGAAGACTCTAAGTTAGAGATTAGCGGGTGGGAAGTTTTCACGCTTCATTCAAGCATATTGGGGTAAGCCCTTCAATCCTGGAAACAGACGTGATATGGCTATCGCCGAGGGCAGCCAGTGGTCTCATGGGCATCAGTAAGATCAATTACTGTAACGCTTGCCAAATTTTTAAGATCGGCCAGGCAGTCTTAGGCCAGTCTTGCAAACTTGGATTGTCATCTGCCGTGTTCTTTGTATCTGGGAATTGTTTCAGAGATATGACGTCTAACAGCTGTGAATGGGAGCGTACACACCACAAATGTAGATAAAGGTGGATAATGTCATCCACTTCATTTTGCATTCTTTGCTTGATTGAGCCGTCCTTACAAGACTGATGTAGATTCCATGTGGGCTAAGGAGAACCGAGAGTTGCTCGGGAGGATCCTACCGTCTTGTTGGCAAGAGGTTCAGGTAAGTCCGCATCCTGGCTTCTGTTTAATCTTCTGCTCTAGTGTGTGGCTCTTGTGAGCTGTGTGAAGTTCGGATGCTGCCATTTCTGTTGTTCCACTACCTGAACAGCAGAAACCTGCATTACCAACGTGAGCGAGCGTGCTCGTGTTGAGTAGTCTCCTTCCCATCCGTTTTGTGGCTCCCAGTGTCTATTTCAATGGCATGCCACAATGGGCAAGACAGCAGATTGTTCATAGCCATATTTTCTGTAGTTCCGCATTGTGTTAAAGTTGCCTTTAAATACTACAACGCATTGCGCATATATACCGAGCTTCGTATTTCATTCCGCGTCTTAATCCGCGTATATGCTGCGCTTCATGCTGCGAGGCTGAAAAAATAAACGTTCAATATTCTTCTGTTCGTTTTGAGTAACTTACCCTGCCCACACGCAGGGTACATGACGAGTGGGACGTAACGTGCTATATTTGAGTCTCGAGATGAGGCCTAATTTGCAGATGAACGCTCTTGCTACCAGTGTTGATCCAATATCATTCAGAGATGGCTTGGCTAGACGGGAGGTCGGAACCGAGAGGGATCCAGTACTAGCTACGCAAACGGTCTTGGCGATTAAATGCGTACACAAACATTCTCCCCCGAGGCCTTAAGAAGACAATATTTTTGACCCCTACCAGGCGCCAGCTGGCAGTCATCGACCAGGAAGCTATATTTGAGGTAATCCAGACTCGCATTGTACCACGGCCATTGAAATTTTCGAGGAAGGTGCATATTTCTTGAGCCGCGTGCTAGGTCTTAAAAGCGAAGGGATATCATTTATGGCGGTGGTCATCGTATTCGGAAGAACGAAGGAGGCATGACAGACAACTCAAAGATGATCACCTGTATCGCCATGTATTTGCATCAGAGCCAAGTCAACTCTCTGGTCGTGCATCTTGGGGTATAAATGGCGACGTGCTCAGAGGTTGGACCGGTACAACCTGCTATACTTCGGACGAAATTCCTCTGCTTGGAGAGTTGCCCGGTGAAGAATGCCTGTGGATATCAGTCGGAATGAATGGTCATGGAAGGAGATTTAAGTATAATTAAATGAGCCTCTACCTTTGTGGTTATAGAGGTGACGATCTCTTCGTCTATTGTTTGGGAAAGGTCATCTAGATCGCCGGTTTGGTTGCAACGATCATCTATATCCAGAACGCGGGTAAGACCAGATCGCTAGACAGAAATCAATCGACCGTCTTAGCGATGTATGAACGGTGTAACTTTACAAGTAAAGAAATCTGACGCAATTGCACAAGTACCTTCTGAGTTGAGCGAACCAAGTTTTCGTGCCTATCACGGTCTCGGTGGGTTTCCGGGTCTGATATGAAGGGATAATAGGCAAATCCTCGAAATATTGCACTAGTAGGAATATTCGCTTTCCGAGATTGAAAGCATGAGGTGATGTAGGGCGATGGCTACCTTTGCAACTGGAAGATTACTGAAAGGACAGGGAACCTGCTGAGTTTTGTCCCTGGTGAGCTGGCCGCGATGGTAGAAGCATTCGTCCTGAAGACCTCGCCCCCGACAGTGGGCAAAGATAGGATTTCAATGGTCACAGCGAATCTTGCGTTTACAACAAGCTTACACGAGGCCGCTTTGGAATTCCTGCGATGCGCGCGGGCGGCATATGAAGTACCATAGGCGCTCGTATCTTCCATTGGAGCCTAGGTAGGGAATAAAATGACAACAGACGTGCCTACATCCGCCTACGAGGAGTTTCCGAGTAGACCGTGTGGGTTAAATGCTGCCATAGAACACTCGCCACTCCTTCTCTGGATAAGGAGAAGTCGTCAAACCTGAGTTCAGACCTCCTGTAAATGAGAGAAGATCGCGTAGAGACTCTAGCAACAGATCAGCCGCGGAATTTCGCTTCTGCGTTGTATTAATGGCCCTAAACTCCAGCGGCTAACACAGATATTCCTTGTAAGAAGCATAGAACTTTGACTTATGCTGACCTCAGTGTTGCCAATGTCTCAGAATTAATCGGCTCTTCACCTGTGTTACAGTCCTCACGTTCCTCATCCTGAAAGCTCTTCTCTTAGAGCTGTGGTCAGCCGGCCAGAAAATAGCTTAGCTCAATAGCTTGGATAGGTGATATTATCTCGCCACATCCATAGCTTTCTTGAAAGCAAAGGGAAACTTTTCTCGGCAGTGCCGTTCTACAATCTACCTGGTTGCGGTGCCAATTAAAATTTCCACAACTTCGATTGGCAGTCACACCAGAGAGCGTTTTTATTTCTTCAATCTTGTGGCTCTCTTGGTCTTTCCAGGTCCGGTCAAATTATTCATACTTCGCATAGAAACGTGAAGACCCTGTGACCTATAGTGGTAGAATACTTCTATCGCCATAGCGTTTTGTTAAATTGCTGTGTTGTTTTTCCTATCGTTCCTGGTACTTTTTGAAACATTTTACATGGCATTTTCAAGTGCTGTGCCATCTTGAGAAGTCCCTTCAGCCACGCCTTGATCGTTGGCACTTTTCAGTTTTCCTCCCTTCCTCTTTGGAATGGCTTTCATGAATGCTTCACCCCAGTCACCGCACTCTAGCCACTTAAGCATGATCTCATTAACGTGATTTGTTGCCAATACTTTGCGACTCTGCATCTCCATGAATTCTCCGATTGGCAGTCGTGCGGTCTTTACACTACGCCGCATGGCACGCTTGTGACAGATACCTTTTTCCCTATTTTTATCGACCAACCCACCAATAATGTACGTACTGAATGGCTTTAGCTCTGTAAGTGTTTCATCAGATTCGGAAGACAGATATATCACCTCGCCTTCGGTTTTTAGCTTCAGTTGCTCTGATTCGTCTAAGCTGGCAAACTTCGTGAAAGTCCCTAAGAGTTTACCGCCATGCTGTTCAGCAGACATCCAATCTCTAGCTGACTGCGCCGCTTCGACAAAATCACACTCTAGGAAACGGACTCCTCGCCATTGCTTGTAATGGGTGAGTACATTGTCAAATCGTTCTCTCAATCGGCCTGTGAACGAGCAAATTGCTAGATGAGCGCGGTAAAGGCTATTCTTGTTGTCGGAGTAACACCTTGTAATTTGAGCAGCAAGTGATATCCGCTCGTTATCCCGCATCAGGTCGTCGAAGTCACAGTCAATAAGAAAAGTCACAGGTAATTGCACTGGATTTTGGATAGGGGGTTTTGGACCGGTCATGAGCATTGAATTGACATTTCCGCTGCCGGCATCAAACCCCTCCTGGGCTTTCAATGCGCGCTTGCGCTCTCGTCTTGCTGCAATTTTTTGTTTGCGAATGACTTTACGTTCTTCACGCTTTGCATCCCATTCTTGTTTTTTCCGGAGCTTCTTCATTTGATTCTTTGACATTGGAAGTCTATCATGATCAACTTCGTCCGAGGAAATCAAAGCTGCAGTCATTCCAGATACAGGTATGGTATCCTCACGATCATGGTCTGAGTGCGAAGCAACGACGTCGTCCTGATCGTTCGCACCAGAAATAGTCTCCGAAGTGGAATCTAGTGTCGTCATCATCTCCCCGTAATGAATATGGTGAGATTGATCATGTGCTGTTACGACTTTTGATTCGTCATTCTGCGGAGTTTGTTCATTACGTATCGAGCAAGTAGACGCACCATGGCTCAGCTTGCGCATCTTCGAAGGTCGATCTCCATATTCCATTTCATTACCAGAGGTCTCATCTCACGAACTGCTCTAGAAGACCGGAGATATTTCCTATAATGCAGGAAGGAAGAGAATGAGCTTGCTACAAAAGCTCTGAAGATTGAGTCGCGTATCAAAAGGAACCAGCGATTTAAATTTGAATCGTGGTATGACTAAGCAACACCTGGACCTTTTCTATTTGCCGGGGAAGTCCCGCGGCCGGGGGTTTCACATGTCTTCGATGTGTGCAGATAACTTTGTATTTGGACTCTCGCGATGTTGAAACGGCTGCAGGCACGACCATGTATCTACGCAGACTGCGGGTGCTTCTGTCGACAGAAGAAAAATAGCCGACGAAACCTTGTTACATCCAGCACAACCAAAGGTGCTGTGGCCGCAGCAAGAGCTCCAGTGGACCACCATCCATTTTCGAAGGCCGCGGCGAGTATACAGCACGATGACAGAACTTTGCGACAAATTTTCGATTCACCGTCGTTCTGGAAAGACTTTTCTTCCAAAACCAAGTACCATCTCGGCGGCAAAAATGCCGGCCTCTTCCAGAATAGGTACCTTACGCGACCAGAGGGGTTCCAGGACTTTGCCAACGTCACCCTCCACAAATGCCGGGCTATCGTGTCTGCAGTACTTGGATACCAGAGTGTAGAAGACCTGCGAAGAGTGGCAAAGGATTTAGATCGCCTTAGTGATCTGCTATGCCGGGTCATCGATCTCAGCGACTTTGTGCGCTCAGTCCATCCCGACCCAAAAGTGCAAGTTGCAGCTTCGCAAGCATACTCGATGATGTTTGAGTACATGAATGTTCTTAATACAACGAAAGGCTTGAATGATCAGCTGAAGAAAGCTGTAGAAATACCGGAAGTATACAATAGCTGGAGTGAGCAGGAAAGGACAGTGGCCGGTATATTGATCAAGGATTTCTCCAAATCTGCTATAGAGTTGCCGAGCAGGGAGAAGCAGGCGTTTGTTGATATATCCAATGAAATTGTGCAAGTGGGAACGGCTTTCGTGGACAACATAGCCGCTCAAAGGAGTACATTAACTCTGGATAGAAGCAGGTTAAAGGGGATGGACCCCCTATTTGTGAGGCAACTGACAAGATGGGGAACTGCACATCTGCCCACCATCGGAATGCCTGCTACTTTAGCACTTAGATCGGTCGAAGATTCAGAAACTAGAAGAGAAATTTACATTGCCAATCGGACGTCCTCAACGCAGAACTTACACCGTCTAGAGCGACTCCTCAAGCGAAGGGCAGAGCTTGCGAAACTCTCGGGGTTTGAAAGTTTTGCACATATGACTTTAACGGATAAGATGGCCAAAACCCCTGAAGCTGTGGGCCTATTTCTTGATGCGTTATCGAAAGAGAACGCCCCAAGGGTGAGGGAAGAAATGCAGGAATTGCTCGATTTGAAAAAGAGCGACGCTCAAGTCTCTGGTGGTCTCCCCACCCAGTTGCATGCATGGGACAGAGAGTACTATACAGCACAGTTAATGTCGTCTATGCGCTCTAAGGCCCGCGCCGCAGACTTTTTGTCGGCATACTTCTCCTTAGGAACGGTATTTCAAGGTTTAAGTCGACTGTTTCATCGCCTGTACGGGATAAGGCTCGTACCGAAAGAGCTACTCCCCGGTGAGACGTGGAACTCAGATGTTCGACGCTTGGATGTAATAGACGATAATGAAGGGCATATTGCGGTCATATATTGCGATCTTTTCGAACGTGCTGGCAAGAGTCCGAATCCGGCCCATTTTACGCTGCGTTGTTCACGGCGCATCAGCCCAGAAGAGATACAGGAAGCGGCTGAAATCTCCGCTCAGACTGACGCCATGTTCGCCACTGCACAGGAAGCAGCGAATGATGGCCTGGCCACGAATTTCAATCCGAGAGATGGAAATGCGCTATACCAGCTTCCCACCATCGCCCTAATCTGCGATTTCAGCTTGCCACCAGCAAGCAATGCGAATCGCCCTGTCTTGCTCACCTACCGCGAGGTAACAACCCTCTTCCACGAAATGGGGCATGCATTACACTCAATCTGCGGGCGCACCGTCCTACAGAATGTAAGTGGCACCCGATGTGCGACAGATTTCGCCGAGCTGCCCTCTGTCCTCATGGAGAATTTTGCATCGGCTCCGGAGGTTCTTGCACTGTACGCTCGACACTGGGAAACGGATGCCCCGCTCAACGTAGAGAGAGTAAAGGAAAGGGTGGAGATAGATCGAAGAATGCAAGGCGCAGAGATTGAGAGTCAGATCTTGCTTGGGATGCTAGACCAAAGGTTGCATGCTGCTGCCCCGCTCTCTTGGGCTGAGGGTGGCGAGGAGAATCCTAGCACGGACATCTACCACTCCCTGTGGAACGAATATTCCGTCACTCCTGAGCCTGCAGGGACATCTTGGCAGGGCTTCTTTGGACATTTGTTTGGCTATGGCGCGACTTATTATTCTTACCTTTTTGACCGCGCAATTGCCGGAAAGATTTGGAGGGACGTCTTCCAGCGCTACGAGGGTGGTGCTGTGGACCCTCAGGCGGGGCACCGGTATCGAGAAGAAGTGCTACAATATGGTGGAGGCAGGGATGGTTGGCATTGTGTTGCTGCGGTTTTGAAAGACCAAACTGGTGTCCTGGCGGATGGTGGGAAGAGGGCAATGGAAGAAGTGGGTAGATGGGGTGTTCACACCTGAGCTTTAGACTACCATTGTAGTGGTTGGAGGCTCTGGCAGCGATTCAAAGACCAGTCTGAATTTTCAGACTCTTGTCCTTCTCTTCTTCATAGGCATCACGATTGCATGCATTTGCGGAGAGACTAGATGATTTAATCTCTTACAATTCGATCCAAAACGCCTGTGGCAATCAAAACTGTTCTTCATCACCAACCGTTTTAGAGAGGAGCGACGCTGAATGCGGGTGCTGACTACGATGACATGGGTCTGATCTCTGCTAACGTAATAAACCTGACTCATGACGCTCTCACTGTAGATGCCACACTGTCCGATACGAGGACAGCGACTCCGTAAGCAATCCGGTAGGGTGATCAGAAGGCCAACATTCGTCGTAAAGCTGTCGTGTTCAAAAGCCCAACTCCAGAGATACGCTAGAACACCGGGCGGTTCCGGAACATGCGCTGAAGTCGCAGCCTGAGGCAGCAGCATATGAATATTGGTCCCTCTTCTCCTCAAAAACTCACAGAACTACAACAAGAGAAGAAGCAAGGTCGAAGAAAACGCATCAGAGTTGAAGCTATCTTTATTTCTATCCTGTCTTCCGGCCGTTGGACGCGTGGATCCGCGTTATCTGCCGTTTTAGTTTTGGCCGCCGCCACCGCAGCGGAAGCAAAAACTACTCGGCCGTAAATGAGAGTGTAAACGGCGTTGCTGATTTGCTCATTACGGTCCTGGTACACACATATGGCCGATTCATGGATGTATCAGCCCTCCGTCACAGGCGCCAATGCTGGCTCTAGCAGCAGTTGTCACCCACAGGTTAAGTCCCCTGACGCCGTGAATGTTTCCGCGCTCCGGGACTCGAGTTCGTCAAGTGATAGAGTAGCAGCCTCGAAGATACGCAGACGCAACCGGGTGATCACGTCATGTCTGGAATGCCGTAGGAGAAAGCTCAAGTGTGATAAGCAAGCGCCATGTGCGAACTGTGTGCGCTTCAAGCGAGACTGCCTATTTCTTGCACCAGCGCTAGACCCTCAAAGCCAGCAGAAATTGGCAGATATCAAGGAGCGAATGGGAGCATTGGAGAAGAATCTTGAGCGAGAAGTTGCGAACCAGACGCGGAAGCCGCATGTTGGCGGAGCCAATGTGACGAAGTCCTCCCCGGGCGGGGAAGGGCCGGTAACGCATGTAGGAGGTGATGAAGATGAACTTGAAGTGGAAGAAGACGAAGAAAGTCTTGAGCCGACTCCTCTTGCTGCACTAGACAACGTTTACGGCGAAGGCGGGGATGACGAGCTGATGGACTTAGGTGTGCAGATGGGTAAAATGAGAATTTCGGAACGAATTGGAGGGTGGATACGTCCTAAGTTGGTCGATGAATTGAATGATACGCTGAAGGATGTGATGGGTGGTAAAAGCCGGTACTCAACTAGCCCAGCAATAAAAGATCATAGAGATCTCAACCCTGGAACTACACCTCAGCCGAAAATCCAAGCGAGCCCGAAAAGTTATATAGGGCCAGGGCCAGACTACATCGCGCCCGCATCGAGTTTCTTTTTTCCTGGAACGAATATGAACACTCGGCTGATCGACTACTTACCGAGTAAAATCGCAGCCGATCAGCTGGTGGCACAGTACTTCCAAGCGGTACATTACATGTGTCGTTGCGTGCACCGTCCCACGTTTGAAGCACAGTATGCGATGTTCTGGGCCCAGATTGCCACGGGCACTGAACCATCCCCAGCAGTTCAAGCTATTATGTTCGCAGCCATGTTCTCGGCAGCTGTGAGCATGAACGACGCCCAAGTGACCCAGCAATTTGCGACTTCAAGAGCAGCACTGGTGGATAGTTTGAGGTCTGGGTCGGAATATGCGCTGGCTAAAGCGAACTTTCTTCGAACAACACGAGTAGATGTCATGCAAGCTTTTGTCATGTATCTGATTCCCTTGGTTCGGGCAGAAGTTTCCAGGGCACACTCAGCGTTGGTAGGAACAGCAATCAGATTGGCCGAATGTATGGGATTGCACAGGGATGGCACATACTATGCAATGTCTCCGGTCGAGACACATGTCAGGCGGTTGATATGGCATCAGCTTTGTTTTTTGGACATGCGAACATGCGAAGCCACCGGTCCGCGCCCCCAGATTCGACCTGGTGATTACGATACGAAGCATCCGCTTAATGTCGACGATGCCGATCTTCAAAGTGAGAACCCACCCAAAGAAGACAAGCCGTACTGGACGGACATGACGTTCATGCGTATTCGCACGGACTACATTGAACTAAGACGAAGTCTGTGGTTTGATATTGTGCAGATTGATAAGAAGAAGAAAAGTTTGACTTCTACTGTCGTAAAGATCCAGAAGACCTGGAATCTCTTGACGGGCAAATATTTGCCTATGATGGATGAAACCGTCCCTTTTCACACTCTGGCTAAACACATCCTCACACTTGGTGTTCAAGGATGCTTCATTCAAGTCCTTCATCGCTATCTCTTCAGCACCACAACTCGCATGCCCGATCGCTTACGACAGATCCTGATCGAAGCCGGCTTGACGCAAATGGAGAATGCAATTGCGCTGGAGACAAATCCTGCCCTTGCACCATGGTACTGGTATAAAGGTGCTTTCAATCAGTACCATACTGCATTGCTTCTCATGGTCGAAATATACGCTTATCCAATGAGGAAAGATGCACCGAGAATTTGGAAATGCCTAGACTTTATCTTCGATATTCCAGCTCACCTGAGCCCGAAACAAAAGGCAGAACTTGTTATTACCGATCTACGTGATCGGATGGAAGTCTATCATCAGATGCGGAAGCTGAAAGTAACGACGCAGATGGAAGAGAGAGTCGGAGCTCTTAATAAATCCTATATGAGATCACCCAACGATGAAGATAAGCTAACAGCTGACCCACCAACTCTGCTTCCTCTCAACTTTAGTCCTCCACCAGCCCAGCCTCCGTCGGAAGGTGGAAGCTCTGGTAGTCGACATGGCAGCCTTGTGCCAGGTGGATGGAGTGCCGGTGGCGACGGGGACGTGACAATGCAAATGATGGAAGATATTGATTGGGTGCGAACACATCCGTGATACTTTACGCTGTCTACGCTAACTCTTGGATAGGCCGAATGGGATCGTTACTTCCCAATCGAGCAGAACACGGGGGACCTTAATATCCCTAATTTCGACTTTAACAACTTCACTGGAGGATTTGGTGGGCAATCACTGGATCCCAATGCATTTACAGTGGCTGCTTCAGGTATTGCAGACAACTTAGCTGCCGATCCAACCGACTTTGCCGATATCAGTTTCACGCCCACGTTTTACCCGGATATGACTGGGAGACAAATGCGCAATGTGCAAGGCTACCACAATCAATGAGCTCGATGAACCGATTGTTTAGTCCGTTCTATGATGGATTGTGACCCGCCTCTATGCTCCAGGAGGACTTCCCAACTCATTTTGGTAAAGGCCAGAATTGGCTACTTCAGCACACCACAACTTCCTAATAATATTGTTAATGAACATCAGCAAGAGAACTAGGAGACAATCTCATGGCCGGGTGGCTGCATACCAAGGGCGTTCTGCGTGTCCCTGATTGGCCGTCCATGAATCCTTACACTCTCGATCGTTTAGGTACTTGATATCCTCTTGTTTAGCTGGTCCAGTCTCTTTGTCACCACCCCCAAACCGTTCACCTACTAATCCTACGTTGTATCTAAAGCATTGAAAACTTCATTAGCAGAATTTTGCGGTCGATGGGGGCGCCAATGCATAAGGTCTCAACTTACGAGCCTTGCAACAGAACCGCCGTCGTTTGCACTCTCGCGTTGGTGCAGGTAAAGACAGCGCGATACACAGCCTCTTCGATTGTAGCACCTATGCAGGTGAAACCATGTCCGCGCATCAAGACTGTTGGATGTGGAGGGACGTCTGGGACTTGTGTCGTTTGCGGCGATACGATGCTGCGTAGCAGGTTTGTACTTTTGCTTATTATTGTTGAAGGGTTGAATGCTGCAGCCAGGCCTCCGCCAAGATGTTCATTGGTGACAAGCATTGAGTGGAGGTTATCGGAGCTTTTGTAATGTTGTTGAATATCGTAAACAGGACATTGAGATCCCATCACCCCACCCATGTGAAAGCTAGTCATGTCTTCAGCTTGCCGTTCTTACTGATACGAGACGCTTGGATGGAAGACATGGGACTTACACGGGCCGCAAAGGGATGCTGCTGATGCTGAAGGGCAGAACGACCTCAGGGTGGCCATGAACCACACTATGGACGCCTTTGTATTTCTTATATATCTCGCTGTGAATGAATCGTTCTGCATAGCCTTTTGGAGCATCTTCGTTTACTGGGGATGCATCTGAAATCCGATATTCCTCTAAGTCTTCTCGGCATGAAACTAGCGCTGGTGCGAGAGATTTGGAAATGAAGAACGTTGTTGGATCCTGGGGGTTTCGCACACTAATGTGGCCGTATGCGTCAACAACGTTATGATAGTGTAGGATATGGTTCGCAGTTATCAGAGTACAGAAGAGGTCTTTACTGGGTGGTTTCGAAGCGCGCAGAAGAGCTGACCGTTGATCTTCTGCCATATGTAGCGAGCTGAACGTTGCTATGTAAGGCCAGAGTATCAGGCTTTGACCAATATTGTCCAATAGATCTTTGTATACTACTGATTTTGATCTAGGTATTCTTATAGAGCAGATGTCGGCCGAGTTGGGAGATAACGTGCTATACCCGCCAAGCTGCAGTACATATATATGACGCATGCGGGGTATTCTGGCTGGGCATACAGGTGCACATACACACGTACCTGGGTGAACTCTTGACTCCCCGTCAATATACCCTCTGAAATATAACGCCTTCAGCTCATAGATTCGGTTCCATTTACTTACATCTCTTGTTTGTCTACGACTTCTGTGTCTCCTCGTCACAGCACTATTCGCTATGCCGACCACTGAGATTGCGATTTTTCCTTTTGTGAGCAATACTTACCAATGAAAAATGGCACATCTGAAAACTAAACTAATGGATCTGAGAAATCGGACGCGAATCCGGGCAACCCAGACACGCACGCGGCGCGTGTTGTCAAATCTACGTTCGATACGTTGAGACAGCAAGATGGGATGCAGCAGATTCACTTCGGCATGCAAATTGAGAAGCCTACCTTATTCGAGATCTTCATCGGTGAGTGGGAGACTCTCTTTGGCCCGCAAACTGAGCATAGATGCTGATAAATCATATCAAGATTGGGACAATAGGCAAAAACACGTCGACTTTATGCAGTCGAGCACTTATCAGACGTTCCTTACAGGTGGGACCTAGCCGTGCTCAAACATTATGGACGACCACGTGTTGACATATTTGTGCACGCGTACAAGACTTTACTCAACTTTGTGATGGAGAGGGGAGCATACATCATGTTGACTTCCAGCCCGCAGGCGCGCTGAAAAAGACCTTTTCTGCGCCGGTGTAAGTCGGTCGTTCAACACCTCTCGGGACCGAGTCGAAGAAACGCACTGATATATGTTATGCATCACATTCCAGGACCGAGGTTGCTACCTTTTACTTCGATGGCGCCCCACCGTCGGGTTACATTGACGAAGTCATAAAATTGGGGAAGGTGCTCGAAGAGAAGGCGGATGGCTTTCTGGGAATTGCTATTGGAATCACGCACGAAGAGATAAAGAGAGAGGGTGTTAGAGGGAAGGCATCGGTGGCATCGATTGGGTGGGAATCCGTCGAGAAGCATATGGTGACCATGCCATCCCGAAACCGCTGGGCTGGGAAAGGACGAGCTGACGTAGATGTTCAGGCTTTCCGGACGACTCCGGAATTCAAAGACAACATTCATCTGTTGAGGAGCAATGCCAAGAAGATCGAGATGCACCATGTTGCAATCATGGAGGCCAAAGAATGAGAGGGAATGATTCGCCGTCCTCTGCAACTGCGTCGCCAGACGCCGATCCCGCAGGAACATGTGTTTCGCTGCAGCTGCTGTCTTTTGTATCCATTGCGGCCAGAATTGCGCCACACCACGTTTCACATTGTTCGCTGTGATGAAGGCCGACCGCCTTCGCGTATTGACGTGATTTGTACATGTCCCTTCCAGACGAAGGGACGGCTCGCCAGCCGCAACCACCGACGCAACCGCAGAAGAAGTTTGCACGCCGCAGCAGATCACACCCTGCCGTCCATCAGAGTGACCGTCCCCATCCTATTCCCAGTGTTGCCCGAGAGTAGAGGTCAATCTGAATCGCCTCAGGTAGCGTTGTGCATGAATCCCGACAACTTGGAGTTCGGTACGCGAAAGTCTTGGCTTGTAGATCTATCGCCAGGTGCTTTTATTCCCGTGGATCGGTCGTCTCTTGATGCGTAGTGAATCATAATGCTTGACATCGCGAAGCGGGATGAGCCGTGTCTTGAGATGACGTTCCCCCTCCCAAACAGCACTGAGAAGCAGGTGAGCATATGGGAGACGTAGAATGCGAGCAACTTGGGCTGCCGGCCACACAGGACGATGCGGCGAGGCGGGACGGAGAGACAAGGCGCGCTAGACGAATACTGCAGGAGGACGGGCCACACCTGGTCGCACTCCAGCGTGGCTCTACAAGGCACAATCGACCGCCGACGCCCTGAATCCATCTTAGCACTTCGTCCAGACCTTCCGCTCTCCCCTTCCATCGTCCCTCATCGGCTGTGCTCCTGGTTTTGCCGCTTCTCCCTCTGTCCGCGCTCTCTTGGGCGTGGTTGAGAGGCGGAGCCAGGGCCGTTCAGGCGATTGGGCTACGGACAGCACGACCGGCATCACAAAATTGAGGCAAAAGGGTGGCAATCGCCAGTGATAGATGCAGTGGGCGTGCCGTCAACGCCTGGAAGACGCCTTCATCCATCATTCCAACGGGCGGACGGCTGCAGAATCCCGTGCTACTGGCACGAGGCAATCTCCCGTGTTACGCCAGCGGTAGGCGGGCTTGTTCTCGCGCAAGCCCAAGAGCATGAATGGCTTCTCGTACGCCGGCGGCTATGAAGCCAACGGCATGGACCAGAATGGACAATATGGGCAAGGCGACAGCATGATGATGGGAGCAGACGGCATGGGCGGCCAGTCGCTGGACGAGATTGTGAACCACAACGCGAAGGTGATGCGGCGGCAGAGCATGCCGCAGCAGTACGGCGCGACCCCTCAGCAGGCGGATGCGGACTTGAGGCGAATATCGATGATGGATTACCACGCATCATCGGCGGGCCAACTGAACAATTTCGGCTTCGATCTCAGCGCGAGCATGGATCAGGGCGGCATGATGGCGAGTGCAGGTGCATCTGGGCTTCCCAACCAGGTTCGGACGACTCGAGATAGTCGAGAGTCCAGTGGGGATCTCGCTCTGAACACCACCTTTGGCAATACACCGCAATCGTACAATGCCGTGATGCCATCACACTCCGCATTCACATCTCCATCTCACGCATCGGCTGGATTTGACATTGCAATGAACAGCCCATATGTGGGTTCGAATCTGGGTATGTCCATGGAATACAGTATGGGTCACGGCATGGGCGGTGGCATCACTGGGACATCGTTGAACGTGAATCCATATAATCAAACACAATTCAACGCGCAAATGGTAAATTCGCCCGCGAACGCGGCATCATCAAATGCGCCGCAAACATCCACCCCGCGGAATCCAATATCCGACCCCAATGGCGGCGGCAGCAGTGACATGAGCTCCCAGTACTCTGGCCCCGGTGGCAATTCGGGCGCAAGCACGGTGCGTGCACTTTCGAGAACACAAAGTATCAATCAAATGAGCTCCGCCAGCCCGGCGCAGAGTAATATGACACCCGTGCATCCTTCTGGACTAACCCATTCCATGGAAAAATCAAATACCGGCGGCTTCCCACAGCAATCTCAACTTCCCGAACCCTCCCCACGACAGGGTGGTGTCGTGCAAACGCAGCGGTTCAATGGCATTAATGGCCCTCTTCCGGTCAATCTGGCCAACTACAACCCGAACAATCAGGGATTTCAATGGGATGCGCCGGATGGAGGGTGGCCGTCCAGTATGATAGGCAGAACTCACGCGCAAACCTCGTACAAGAATGCGTACTCATCTACAGGGTTTGATATGCTTGGCGTTCTGGTAGGAATCGATTTTCGAACGGCGTACTCCTGAATAAAGCTAATTTCTGCTAGATGCGTGTCGCAACACGTCCAAATCCCGAAATCAATATTGGTGCCGTGGACCTTTCTTGTGCGTTTGTGGTCTGCGATGCGGAGAAAGATGACGTTCCCATCGTCTACTGCTCCGAAAACTTTGAGCGTCTTACTGGTTACACCAAACACATGACTCTCGGCCGTAATTGTCGCTTCCTGCAATCTCCGGATGGTAATGTTGAATCCGGCGTACCCCGAAAATACGTGGACGACAACTCCGTGTTATATTTAAAGAACATGATCACCTTGCGGCGTGAAGCCCAAATTTCGCTGATCAACTATCGGCGTGGTGGTCAACCGTTCATGAATTTGCTTACGATGATTCCCATCACCTGGGATACTGATCAAGTCAAGTTCTTCGTGGGATTTCAAGTGGATCTGGTAGAGCAGCCGAATGCGGTTACGAACAAGAACCCTGGTAGGTGCATTTTCCGATGGCCAACACCCTCCTTTCCTATTTTTTTCACTTCCTTTTCTCCCTCTCGGCGATTCGCACCGATCCGCCAGCCGCAATAATCTGAGAAGCGTCACGGACACGATTATCCATTTAGCACTTGCTGATTCTGGAAACACAGATGGAAGCTACAGCGTCAGCTATCAGCGAGGCATGACCATGCCTCGCTATGTGATGAATGCACCAGATTCCGGCCCGAAAACAGACCTCGGACAGACGATACCACGCGACGACGTTTCGGCAATATTATCCAGTTTTGGTACTGGAGAGTCAGAGTATGCCAAGCGCATATGGGACAAGGTTTTGTTGGAGAATACAGACGATGTAGTGCACGTGCTTTCTCTCAAGGGCCTATTTCAGTGGATCTCACCTTCGGCCGCCCGCGTGCTCGAGTATGAGCCCAGCGAGATCATCGGTACTGCTCTCAGCTCAGTATGCCACCCCAGTGATATTGTTCCGGTAACGCGAGAGCTCAAGGACACGTCAAGTGGGGCTTCAGTAAACGTCGTCTTTCGGATACGACGAAAACTTAGTGGTTACATGTGGTTTGAGGGCCACGGTTCCCTTCACACCGAGCAAGGCAAAGGACGAAAGTCCATCATCATGGTCGGCCGAGAAAGACCGGTTTACGCGCTCAGTAAAAGCGAAATCATTAAAGCGGGTGGGATCGGCGAAAATGAGCTATGGACGAAGATGTCGACATCTGGCATGTTCTTGTTCGTCTCATCCAACGTACGACAGCTTCTAGATCGCCAACCGGACGATCTCGTTGGCATAAGCATACAATCGCTCATGCGGGCAGAGTCAAAACCAGAGTTCGGCCGAATATTGGAGCTTGCCAGGACTGGAAAGAAAGCGTCGGTAAAGCACGAGCTTATTAACAGGCGAGGCCAAGTTCTGTCTGCATTTACAACCCTCTATCCCGGAGATGCGACAGAGGGCCTGAAGCCCACCTTCATTGTCGCTCAAACACGACTCGTGAAGTTCTCACGAGGCGCCCAGTCTATCAGACCGAGCGTATATCCAAAACCGGAGCGCAACCTGTCAGAATCCACACAATCTAGCGCTGGCGCTAGTCAGCAATTCAGCATGGGTACGTCACATCAAGGTGGCGGTGACAGTCCTGCCTCGGCCAATTCCAGTGCGCACTTTATTGGCACTGAAGGAGCCGCTGCAACCTACGGGGGACAAAACAGCTTAAGGATCGGCCATCAGGATGTCTCTCTTGCCTCAGAAGACAATCTTTTTGACGAACTGAAGACGACGAAGTCAAGTTCGTGGCAATACGAGATACGCCAACTGGAAAAGCGGAATCGCATGCTAGCGGAGGAACTGCAGTCATTGATTGCTGCGAAGAAGAAGAGGAAGAGGAGAAAGAACGGCGGTAATATGACCAAGGATTGTGCAAATTGCCATACTAAGGTCACACCTGAGTGGCGGCGAGGACCTAGTGGCCAGCGGGACCTGTGTAATAGCTGCGGTCTGAGATGGGCGAAACTTGTAAGTGCTCAATCATGCCTGCAATCGCGGCCTAGCCTAGCTGACAGTACTGTGACAGAACGGGCGTGTGTCGCCTCGAAACTCTTCCAAGCATTCTGTTCATTCCGGTGGCGCTTCAGACAAGGGGTCCAAAGCGTCGACCCCACCTTACAATTCCGGGCTGGCAACTGGACAGCAGAATGTATCCAAGGCAGAATCGCCGTCTCAGCGCCCACGCCTGCTGAATTCTCAGCAGGCGGCATCGAAAGCCGCCATTGCTGGGGTGGATCCCACAGATTCGCCCAGCAAAGCCAGCAAACCCCCGGAGGGCCATGCTGCGAGCATGGAGGGCGCTTCGGGTGTCCCAGACCGGATCGAGGAGGCAATTGAGCCAGATTAGAGGAGAAACGGGCGAGGGTTTTGCATTCGATTTTGCTCCAGCCATCAAAAGAACATGTAATGATGAGACGGTGCATTTGCGGACGGGATTTTTACGCTGAATTTTTGATTATGGCCGAGACGTTGCTCGATACCCCAAGGATGTCTGCACCGGACGCATCATCCTTACTTAACGACCAAAATTTCATGACTGGGACGGCGAGGACACAGAGAATGACCTGGTTTCGACATGCGTCAGAGGCGATGCCGAGCGGGGCCTTTGTAATTGAGGGGGCAATCAACGTTGGGCTGGATAATTGTAAATACTTGGTTCATCAGTCACACATGAGACATACGTGTCTGATTACGTTTGCTTAAAATGCACGGCCGACTCGGCAAGGTGGAGATGGACTGTTGCGAATGTGGAAAATGGAAACTGTGCAGATCCATCACGTGCCGTGTAGAGTTGACCTGGGTTTGGGGAGGAAGGGGGGGAGGGATCAGAGGCCCTTCCGTCCCGCCTCCTCACGCAATCCTGGTCGTGCTGCCGAGGTGGGGGATTTGGGCATGGCGGTGACCATGCCGGCCAGACTCGAGCCGAAGGGGGTGGTGAGGTCAGTACAAGGCCGCTACCCCGGCCGCGGACTGGTCGAAACAGGTGATTGACACTACACGCATGTCATGCTCGACCAGGACGATCGACAGGCCGCAATGCCCAACGGCAGAGTGGAGATGCAGTAATCGCCTCGGCTGCAGAGTGCCGAATCCATTGCAACCCCCCCGGCCGCACGCCGTCTCGCTCCGTCGCCCGACTTCACCTGAGGTTTTGGAGTCTTGATCCTTCTGATCCGCAGGGGAACAGGGATGCTGTCGGACGGGAGGGAGTTGAAGTCCGGCATTGAACAGCACTGAGGCGCGCCCGCTTTCAATGAGAGACGTCTCCTGCCACGGCGTATTACCACCAGGCCAAGCTTCGTCCCGTTGCTTTTAGATGGAGACGGGGGTTTGGTGGAAGATGGAACGGAGAAGGTGGACGGGGGAAGGAAAAGGGGAGGGATGGTTTGGGATTTGGATTTGGCGGGCGGAGCGGAGGAGCGGGGGCCGGGGGCGGATATGAATTTACAATTGCCGTGCCGCCGCAGCAGGCAAAGTTTCATCCGTATCACAACTTCATCGCCTCGCATTTTCGCTCGTTCGTCATCTTCACTTGTTGCGGCAGACAACTCCTCGGCCCTTCTTCGATAAACAAGGCTGTTGCAAGGTCACACTAGCCGACACCCGCCCCCTTTTGGAGTATAGAGTTGCACGCCCCCTTTCTCGCGCCGTCCGCCTTACCATTTTCGAAAACTCGTCTACCCTTGTACCTGGTCCACCTTGGGTCTTAATGCTTCGTGACGATCAGGCCAGGCGGCTGAGGCTTGGCAGGTACTCATGTTCGCAGATGCAGGTGTTCGCCTGGTGGTGGGAGACCTTTCGTGACGCATGGCCGTTTTTTTTTTGGCTGCTCCACTCTCCTTGAACGTTGACAAGTTGATTTAATCCGAGTTGTTTCATTAGGTGATTCTTTTAGATCTCTTCCTGACCGTCAATCTGGGCTGTGTGGTCCATCTGCTGGGAGTTCTGCGCATAACAAGAGTGGGTTTCTGCTGGTACGATTCTCACGGGCCGAAGCAAAACACCACCGTGTACCCCCCCCCCCAAAAAACAACATTTCTTTTCCCGCTGCACCGCACCGTCCGTGCGACCGTCGTGCGACATCGTCTCTTTCAGCTTCGGCCGGTGGAAGGCGGTCAACGTTTGTTGTCTCGGATCTCAACGAGACGGTCCGCATCTAACGGCACTTTTGGGCGGCCGCGCGTGTCAGCCGAGTCGCCATGAACGAGAACAACAAGATATCGATCACGATTTGTGGCGACGGAGGATGTGGGAAGTCGTCAATCACGCTGCGCTTGGTGCGCAGTCAATGGACTCACGAGTACGCCCCTTTGCAACCACCACACTTCCCCCCCCGGGGTGCCGTATTGATGCGCCGACAGATACGATCCCACGATTGAAGACTCCTATTCCGTCACGCGAACGATAGATGGAGTGACGTACTCCCTCAACCTCACCGACACCGCCGGCCAAGAAGAATATCGAGGCCTCTGGAGCTCATCCAACTTGACCTCGGATGCGTTCTTGTTGGTATATGATATCACCCAAGCCGAATCTCTGCATGCACTCGAATATTTCAACCAGATGATCGAAGTCGAGCGCGACACCAGGCTGGAACAGGGTCGGGTGATGCCCGTGTGCATCGTTGCCGGCAACAAGTGTGACTTGCAAGGAATGCGGCAGATCCCAGCGAGAGACGGGCTTGAATGGGCCAAGCAGCGGGGATATGGCTTCATGGAGACGAGCGCGAGGGAGATGGTGAACATAGAAGAGACGTTTGCGCGTAAGGACTTGTGCCTGTCAATACCCCTTCTGTTGGCTGACCATTCGCACGTAGTGCTCGTGCGTCGAGTAAGAGACTCACGGCGCGATCACGCTCGAGGGATCAAGCCCACACTGCCCACCTCGACCGCCAGAACGCAGCCGCTTGATCCCCTCCCCGGTTCTGAAGAGAAAGAAACTGGACCTGGCGGGCTTTACGATGACCCATCACAGCGGCCACAGAGGCAACGGTGGTGGTCGAAATTAAAGTGTTGGTGACAATAGCGACATGTTTCCCGGAACTTATCTCTCTCACGGTCGCTTGTGTGGGAGTTGTTGGATGCTGCGTTTCTGGAATGTCCGTTCAAGCGTCTCTGCATGTTTCCAGCCCGGGGGATTCCCGAAAAGCAATTAATTTTGTACTTTTATTGATACCCTGTATAGATATGACAGCTAACCGACTAATGTTGATTGGCATACGATGCAAAACGCGCCGGCATCGCCCGCGAACAAATGGTGCAATACCCGTCATACACAGTTCCATTCCAGATCATCGAGAATCTTGTGGTGATCGCAGCCCCAAGATGGTTGAAAGTCGTCGACTCCAAGCGCCACTCCATTGCTAATTCAGGAATGCATTGGCGCCGTCTGAACATCCTCTTCGGAAGCTCACGCGATTGCTCACTGCATCTGCCAAGTTCATAATGCGACTGCTCCCAGCCTTTTCTCTTCCCTCTTCCCTCTTCCTCGAGGAACTCTCAGGGTAACATCGATTATATTAGCATTCTCTGAGACAGTAAATCTCCCCAAGGGAGATGCGAAGATGCTGTACGTAGATAATCAAAGTCAGAGTCTGCTTTGTTCTCCCACGCCAAATCTCCTCGCCGTTCAACAGTGCAATTGCAAAACCTGACTGAGAAAATATCGCACGGGTGTCCGCTCATGCCCACCTCCTGTCGGCCGCTTTTGAAGAGTCTCATTTCAGTGCACCGCAGGTGGGAGAACGGAACGATAGATCTTCAAAGAGGCCAACGCCATACACCATATCACACCCATGTGTAGCGTCAACATCGCCATCTGCACATGAGCCAGCGTCTAAGCTTGCACTAAAGCTCCCTCCCTCTCACCCTTTCCCCATTCGACACTGCCAGCGTATTTGAATGGATCCCCTTTCGACTTATTCGGTTTCGATCATCATCCCCCGTCTTCGGAAATTCTGTCTAGGGCACGACTCACATTTTCTCTCATATTCCTAGCCTTTCCATCAAGAATGTATGCGTGATTAAGTTGTAGGCGGCGAACGAACACTGCCTCTTGGTAGTCGACAGCAGGAAGTGTGGCATTCTCGCTTCACCCCCAGCTCTCTGCAGAAAAGCCCTTATGCATCTCCAGATGTTGGGGAGGTCGCCTGAGTTCAGCTAGGGGAAAGTATCTTCTCCAGAATAGTGTAGCCCAGTCGATTGCGATTGCAGGAAGTTTTCCGATGCAGTTTCGAACTGGAACTGTCTTGTTTGGGGACGAAGTCAAGCACGGAGGTTCGCAATCTTATCAGCGAGAGCGCTGGCCTTGGTCCACATAAAGCGCTCAATCCATGAAGAGAATTGTGGATATCCTAATTTGATACGCCTCGCTTTATTACCAAGCCAAGCATTGTAATGAGGATGGTTATATATAGACCTTGTGAGTCAATTGAGTAGAGATGGAGCAGCGTGCCCGTTCAAACGGTAGTCTATGTCTCGGGCACAACTATTCGGTGTCTTCCGTAAGACAGGAAATTGTCTTATTCTTGCTTGAGACACTCTGGAATGGTGAAAGGCATCCCTTGATAACCTGGAACGAGAATGGAGAAGTGATTGAAAAATGACATACCTAACGCGACAAGCAAAGATTGAGAAATGATGTGTCACTAGCAGGAGAAGTGTGTCGGGAAATGCGTGAAGAGGCGCGGACGAGAATAATGGTTTCCACTCTACAGTGACTTTGAACAATGAAATTCCAGTGGACGTTTGGTCCATGTATTGTGAACGATTCCAGAATGCCAATTTCTCCACATGATAATTTTGTCAAATTTGGTTCATCTACTATTTGGTGACATGTGATGGTGTAACCGCATACGTTGGGCGTACAAATCTGTGCGCCATTAGAACCATCTAGCAAGAGCAGAACGAGTGAATGGACCCACCGTTCACTGTTGTACACCTTGGTCTCTGCCCCCAAAAGCTCCTTCTCCATTGCCTGTGCGGCCAGTGTCCGTCGGACTAGATCTCGATCTTCCTCTGCCTGCAGCAACGGAATAAGGTGGATGCGAGACCACATCTTCTCACGCGCTAGTTCGCTGTCCCCAAAGCATTAGTATGTCTACCATCAAAGACTGAAGCATTCAAATTGTTCTACTTTTGTTCCCTTATGCCTTGTCCTACTCTCCAGAAGCCATAGGTCATGATGGCCCCCATAGCAACGAGATAGTATGCTGGTTTGAAGCCGCGAACCGGCAGATTTCGGCGATATTGGACGGGCTCGTAGCCGCCCGTAGGCGGCATATCTTGAGGCATATTGGCGATGTGAGTGAGGGGAAATGAGAGGGAAGAATGAAGTCTGTGGCTGCTAATCGCGGCCGCGGAGGTGAGGTAGACGGAGCTTTCCCGCAAGAACGATCGGGGAATGACGGAAGGTCAGCCGAACGAGTATGGCCGGTTGAAGCTTTTGACAAGCGCAACGTTCATCTGCCATTGAACAACACTCGTCACGGTGATGGCCTTTCAACCGCTGCTACGGCAGGTATGGACAAACTCGAATTTATATGTTGTGTGCTACTGACCGTGTTGCAGCGCATTCTTCCCTTAGCCGGCCTCACTGCCGGCCTGGCTCTCGTCCCTACAACTTTCGTCCACGCCGACGAGCCACCCTCAGATCCTATCACACAAATTGTAGTTACATCCGCCCCATCCATCATATATGAGCCTATCTCACTCTGCTCTAGCGCATCCGAAAGCCCATCTACGACACCCCTCCAGAACCTTCTCCACGCGAGATCGCCGCGACCACTCCTCCACCTGCCTCCGGGATAACGGATAAGCCACAGGAAGATGAAGACCCTGCGGCACCAAGGCGGCCAACGCCGACCGACAGATTAGCAGGGGAAATCAAACGCGGAAGACTATTTTTATATTCTTACGCGACCAAGGTTGAGGACTCCGTCAACGCTGGGATGGATCGCTTCATGAGCGCCGAGCACACGTTTACGTCCACGATCGCTTCTCTCGCCCCGCCAAAAGAGAGCAACGAAAAGGTCCTGCCCGGAACTATATACGTTCTCGTGGCTGCAATGGCAGGATCGATCATCAGTCGTAACCGCAACATCCTCTTTCGGTTCGTCACGCCCATTGTTACGGGCGTGACCACTGCGCATTACACGATACCGCGTACGACAGATAACGTGGGCAATTTGATATGGAAGTTTGAGGAGAGGTATCCGGTTATAAGAGATAATCACTTACGTGCAAGGGAGGGCATCAGGCATTTCATTGAAACAGGTAAGGCGCACAGTCAAATGGGCTTGGCCATGGCGGAAGAAAAGGTTTCTGGTGTGCGCGAAGCTGTAGAGGACTGGGTTAAGAAAGGCAGATAAAGTCGTACAGCGACTGTGAGCTGGGTTGAGTGGAGGAGTCTGAGATGCAGAAGGGTCAGTGTATCATACAAGAAAGTTTCTTCGTACAACGGCATCAATTGGACTGGTAAACTCCCATCAACTGATGGCGTCCAATGTTTGATAGTCTGCGGGTTGTGTACGTGCATATCTAGGTACATCGGGGCACGTAATAACTCCTGCAGCCAAATATAACCCCACTGCGCTAGCCTTGCTTACGCAGGTATCTGGAGGCGGGTAATCCCCAAAGATAGTAAGAGGTCACACAATATCGGGGCGAGAAGCCTGTGATGACGGACGTTGATTATAGAGCCGGTTCAGGATGAAAAATGAAGTAAGAATCGAGTTATAACAATTGCCTTCCTTTCAGAAATACCTCTCCTCTCTGTAGGCTTGCAAACAGGCGAATCGGGCAGTACAGACTTCAATATCGTTTTCCTGGCTGCAATTCATCTGTTGGTGGTTCGATGATAACAAGGGAATTTACAGGCTTGATTTTACACAACACATCATGAGAGATTTCACCTCAAATCAGAACAGGAATCTATCCGGCATGCTGTATAGCAATTCGGAGTTGGGTGTCTGAAAAATGCAGGCACCCAGAATTCTACATGCCTTAGGTCCAGGAGACCGTTTTTGCTTGACCAGGCACATCTACACCACCGCCGTGAAGAGTGGCCTCATCAACGCGCATATATCCAACGCTTTGAGTGGTGATCGTGGCCCATGTGTTGACGCAGAAATCCTTACAGAAAAGAGGAGTGCGATTGAGATCAGCGCCAGCCTCACAATCCTGGGTATTGGCCTGGGTTTGATTCCCTTGATTATTGCCGGAACGCGGGAGCTGCAACAAAATATTTAGAACCTTTCGGGAGTGGTGAAGGCAATCCTCTTGCTAGCTAGGATTTTCGGAGCCGGATGGGAGTGCGAACTATTCGAATCTAGAGGGCGAAGGAAGCGGAATGCAGACTGTGGCTATCGAATTTTGGTGAGTTTTGGGCTATCACGGGTGACATGGTAGGCGGTTCAACTTGCGGCTGTACAAATCTACTTGGAAAACTTCAAATATGTAACTTACACTCGCTGTAGGTCTCAGATCTGAGCGACCAGCTCAAGAGGCTGGGTCGATTGAGGGTCAGATCTGCAATGTGTTTGCGTCCGAATTCCCACCGCAGGCTTTGATATCCGGAATCAAGTCCCCGTCACAACAGTCATGCGCGACTACACCATAGCGAACTCACTCCGTTTACCCGATTGATATGACTTTCAACAGATCTGCAGTTTCCATTGGTACTATGTGAGTTGGAAAAATATAATAGGTTATCGAGGCTGCATCGGCTTAAGCGAGTTAAGGGGAAAAAGGGGCTGATTTACTGATCAACACAACAAGTCAGGAGCGAAGCGACTCGAAGATTGGTAAGAAAAGCATCTTGTGCGACCTAGAGGGATCCGACTATGGGCACAGAGCAGTGCTATAAGACGAAAATATTCAGCAGTGAATGTGTAGTGGACATTGCGATGCGTGCTATCATTCTGATGGGAGCGCTATAGTGCTCTTAAATCTAACGACGTAATGGAATTTTTGACTGTCGTTGAATCAAGGTTCGCGTATTCGGGAATTTGCCATTTGAATATCTGCTGTAAGATGCCACTATGCTGACAATTTTTGATGGAAGAAATGTGGATTTCTTACGAAGGCAAATCGAGAAGATTTTGGCACAGCCGGAGTTTGACGCTTAGGCAGCAACGTTCAAGCATGAACATATCATGCAGGTCAACGAGTCGAAATAGCAAGTATAGAAAGCACCGGGGCTTGCAGCATCAAATCATAAATATAGGGGGTCATCTGCTTAAAAAATTTCCTCACATTCACTGTGGAGCACACTAATTAAAGCTCTCTGAAATCTGGGATAAAGCGTTTCGTTGATTTAAGATAGGATAGGAACGCCGGAAAATCACAGTCTGATTTGTACATGATTCAATAGTCTGAACACTTTGGCATGACGTTTGCACTGCACCTTCCGTATAGCAGCGTATAGACGAACAATTCGCTCGCCATCAACTACACCAGCTTCAAGAGGCGTCCAATCCAAGCAGTTCCACCAAGCGTGGCACTAATTCCAGAGAAAACAATCAGAACCCCATATCCTGACCCGTATGCGTAACTGGCATGCCATTTTCCACCCGCTTCAAGTAGGCGTTCCGAGAGGGGCCCAGAAATGACAGCACCAATCCCTTTACCACTGGCAAGAAGCGCAATGACCAAACCCATATCGATGTTGCCTCCATTTGGCTCTCTTCGCCTCATCGCGGTTGCGCAACCCGACCAGGTAGCAGAGAAACCGCCTCCAAAGGCACCGAACAAGATAGCGAAAGCGTAGAGCATTGGCTCTCCCGTCGTTAGCCCCCAAAATAGGAAGATTGCGATCATTTGACCGATGGTTGAAACCAAGATCACTGTCGTGACGTGGAAACGGTCTACTAGATGCCCAAGCAGCATGGCCCCAAAGCAGTAGGCAATGCTGTACAGCGATAGGCCGAGGGTGCCAGCATACTTAGGGAGGCCGAGCGCGAGCGCAAAGCTGGGGAGCCAGAGTGAGGGGAGGAAAAAGCCGAGTGACTGAGAGATAGTGCTAATTTCGAAGATCCAGAAGGGTGCTTTTTTGAGAAAAGAGAGATCACTTGGTCGAAGTGCAGTGGCTGCTGAGGTTGGCAAGCGGCCTTTAACGAAAAATATCGATGGAGTCATAAGCACCGACTAAGAAGCATAGAATTAGTCTATTGGGACTCGGGATGGGATTTAATCTACCTGTATTTGTTTGACGGGCTGATACGATAACCTCGATTCCTTCGGCTGCTTTTCTCCAACTATCGTCTGGCATGGGAGATGTGCTCTTCTTGGTACTTACGAGAATCAAAGCCCAGACTCGAAGCGCTGTTTGGTAACCGTAGTCGTTAAGTAGCCATTCAAGGAGGAAAGGCACAACTATGCCAGACGTCCCAGTCCCCGCCCACATGAGTCCGAATGCAAAGCCTTTTCGCCTTACAAACCATTCGTCAATGCTTCGCATTTAAGATCGTCAGAATCTCCACAAGTTTCAAGTTTTGTAGAAGATACGACATACTAGTGCATAGATGGATAATAAGCAATAATGCCCCCAATAGCGTACAGGAACCCCTGCGTTGCCAACAGGCCTTCAACACTGTGGCAAAACGATGCTGCAATCAACGCAGTTACCATGAGCATCATCCCAAGAACCATCCCCGGTCGTCGCAATTTTGGCCATCGCTGGCTTGCTAATGCAGCTATGGGAGAAGCAAAATACATCACGCCAGTGGAGGTGGTGCCTATGGCCGCGATCCCCGATTTTTCACTCGCGAAAGGCTCGTGGTGGCCATAAAAGACTTGGAAAACGCCGAATGAAAACGGGAAACCTGTCGGACTTCTTAACGCTGGCCTTGGATGTGGTCACATCATCCACTGACCCCATATGAGTGCTTCCAGCATGAAACAGGCAGCAAGGAAGAGCCATGCATCTTTCCCTCCATCCACTCTAGGCAATGATTGTGCAGTTTCCCTTTCGGCAGTCTCATCACCTCGTTCAAAGACCGCTAGTTCTTGTTCGACTGACGCTGCTGGACCTTGGGTATGGTAGCTTTGGGATGAATTCGACATCGCTACAACATTAATCGAAACTATCGAAACAAGGGTTGAGCAAAACCGAAGTGAACTTTGCTCTGACTCTTGATCTCGAATGGTGGGGAATCCTGGCAGTATATAGGACCAGACGACTTCGCAAATGTACACACCCACCAACCTCCGATCGAGAAGGATCGATAAGGCACTTTATTGCTTTCGAGCTCCACCAACTCCGAATCTGTCTATTCCCATCCAAACAGTTGTTTCGTGCCATATCGAAAGGTCGGCGAAGCACATTGTTCAAATTAGCATTTCAAAGACTACAGACAAGCGGGAGGAGCATCTTCTTCATTAAATTAAGGAGGCCGTCTGGTGGCCAGGTTTCCGATTATAAGCATATCACCAATATGGCATAGAACCGCCTGCATGTATTCGTGAGAGATCTTCAGCATATGCCCTCTGGTCTGGCATGATTGCAGTATGAGGCCAATCAAGGCTAGAATACAGGTTGCGAACAGGGTTATTCCCATTTCGCGCCCCGAAGAGGAAGGGAGTGATCAATTTCCTTAACCGCTTGGAAATAGGCGATAAATCATCTTATTGTAAACCTAAACATTTTGTCGGCCCCTCGCTTCCTCCCTAACCAGGATCATCGCTTCAGGGCGCCTTCTACTTGCTACCCGGAGGATCGGATAATAGGTATCTTTGGTCGACTCTTTTTCTTGAATGTTGTGCATTAAATGGAAGACTTCACTTCAGGCCTGTCCTCTGCAAAAGGCTCAGATAGCATGCTGCCATTTTAAGCACATTTTCGCTCCTACCGCACCTGAAAGCAGTCACCGCCTCGATCACTAGAGTTTATCTTTACACCCTCCGACAGACTATCTCGTCTCAATTTCTATCAATGATGTATATGTTTAATAGACTGTATTTGACTTATAACTTTTGGTGTAGCATCTTCGGCGGTGTCCTACCTGGATAGCCACCTCCCTCTCATGCTGTCTGCAGGAAGAATACAAATATGAAACGAAAATAAAAGCTCACCATTGATCTTTTCATTGCAAGGGCATGAAAACCAGAGCGGTTCCGTATAATCATCACCTATAGAAGCAGAACTAGCATGGATGGACTCTCCATTTTCTCTTCCTCTTAAGGTTTTATCATTACATCCACAACCAAAGCAGTGGTACTTCAGCGCGGACTTTGCATAGATGTCTTCAGATAGCTGTATTCCTCAACCTGAATCACCACGAGTGCCACGACATCAGCAGCCGCCTGACGAGACAATTGAGAAGAAACTTCAGTCACTTCACTTTTGAGTTTGAAAGATGCACTCATTATATGGAGTGCGTCAATGTTGTCCTTTCCCAGAAAGATTTTCTAGCTGTCTCATTTGTTCCATGACCTCTTTTTCTGCAATAGCTGCCCATCTCTGCTGGGAACGACAAGGCATCTAAACAGGTGAACCAAAATGCAGGTTGCAAAAGCAAAGATCGTATGGGCGGCTTGCGCAGTCCTCAACCAAGAGAGTGCACAAACATGACCCCTCACACTGTAAGACGAACGATTAGTGCCACCAGGAAGGCAAAATGAAAGTCGGCCATGTTGTGTTCTCAGCCTTTCCCGTTCGAGGTTTCATTCTTGCATATTTATCAAAAAATCAATTGAGAAAGCTCCGTTCGCACACATGGAACAGCTGTGCAATTCATTCCGTGGCGGATGTCCTAGTCGATTTCCCGGCTTAGTCTATGTTTATCAGTTGTAGAAGCTGGTAATTCACGAAATTTAAAAAATTTAAAAATAAATTTAAAGCTACCTGAATTTTATTCCTGGGAATGGAGAGCAAATCCGCGTGCATTATGATCAAAATGCGTTCTAATGCATTTTGGCTCAGTCGTGACTTCCACTGATACCCTTCAAAATGCATGCTAGCCAAAAGATGATTGTCATCAGCCAGAAAAGCGTCAGAGGCTTGCTCAATAAAATCTTTCGATGCCACTTTGTAGAGTCTATCTTAATTAGGACAAGATATTTTTAGAAGCTGGTGCCTAATGTGTTTGCGGCTATCGTGTAAGAAGGTTAATCGATATAACGGAGTATACCTAGAGCGAGCGTTGATATGTTGTCAAATGTCTTATATCTGTCACGAAAGGACCCCATCCAAATTTAAATGCTACACAATAAAACTCCTGAGAAGCTTGTGGTTGAGACCACAGTTTGGTAATTTTACAAAATTACACAGATTTTGCTATTGGTAATATGCAGTAAGGCGGTTAAATTTGGGCTCAATATATGGGCAGTAAAATTTTCTGGGGGAATTTTCAATGCGTTGATTTGGATAGAACAGAGGTTAATTGACGGAGATCAGACACTCTGATCGTATCAGTCCACCGCTCCTCTTTGCACGTGCTCTTCCACTAGGAACAAGTAAGCATGCTGAGCGCCACAATAATTGATGATCAACTGATCAAAAGCAAGAACTCCCGTGTCCATCAAGATTTTCCGCCTCCTTCCAAGATTGGGATATCTTCTTCTCTGTAGGGATCGACTCTTGTGCGTTTGAAATGGCGCGCAGAAACCTTACGCTCGAAAAGAATATCAAGTTCCCCGTATGTTCGTCCTTTCGGCTCTGGCAGTCGGAAAAATGTCCACACAAAGCAGCAAAAGCATGTGCCAAGCCAGAAGAACTGAGTTGTGTTAATACCAAAAATCAGAAATGCACTTCATAGTTGAAATAAGAGAACTCACTGCTGCTTTCGCACCCCAATTCCAAGCAGTGGGTGTTAACTGGTAATTAATCAGAACATTTGTGACGATACCAGCAATATTATAAAGATTGCGAGCAAGTACAATGGTTTTCGCACGTAGCCGTGTAGAAGACATTTCCGCGACGAGTGAGTAACAGACCGGGCCAACTGTGAGATCGTATGTAAAGGCGAAAACGAGCAACATAGATCCAATCGCCCAAGAAGCGGCTTTGCTGTGCACGATGCCGATCATGCCAATAATAAATAGTAGAATGCAAAGCGCTCCAGTACCGTAGAGATAAATGTCTCGCCGTCCAACGTAAGTCATCAAGAACCAAGACAGCAAAGTACCAACTGCTGCAATGGCATATTGAGCTAGAGACATATCAAAGGAATCAACTGTTGGAAGCCCCGCTTGCTCATAGAAGACGGTCGAGTATCCGATGAAAGTGGAACCACAGATGCTTTGAGTTAGCCAAGCAATCGAGCAGATCTCAGTCCTACGAAGGTCAACGCCTTTAAAGCAATCCCAATAGCTGGTGCCTGCGGATATTTCCATTTCAAGTTGGTTGGTGTGCTCCATCATTGCAATGGTCTTGTCCGGGTCGAACTCAATATCATTCTTAGACGTAAGGCGTATCAATGCATGTCTTGCATCCTCAATACGACCTTTCCGCACTAGCCACCTGTAGAACGAGGAGTCAGTGTAATTTCGTAATGCAAGTACCATTATGACCGACTTACCATGGGCTTTCAGGCGCCATATAGACGCCCAAAATCAAAAGAGGGGGCCAGATCCATTGAATAGCAAAAGGAATCCGATAAGAGTCAGGAGTTTTGTTGCTCACCATAGCTCTCAGGACACCAGAGGCAATGAAGTCTAAATATCAACAGTCAGCATAATAAATCCATATTAGGCGGACAAGAGGCTACGACGAAGTGCAAAGCCAAGACAAGTCTTGACCGTAAAGCAACCATCGCACCTTAAAGATCGACTCACGGCCAATAACCCAACACAGATTGTTGTAAGTAGTCAAATACGGTCGTAGAATGACTGGACAGACTTCCGAAGCGTAGGCCGTTGTGATCGTCTGAAAAACACCCCAACACAGACCACATAGGATTTCTCCTACCAATAACATCGACAGGTTCACAGCAAAGAAGGTAATGAATATAAAACCAATTATGAGGATCAAGGCTCCCAATATGGTTTTACGGTATCCAAGGCGCTCCGAGATCAGGCCAGTGACGAATAGTCCCAAAATCTCACCAATCGCTGCCCCATTTGTTAAGCCAGACCGCCAAGGAGCTGATACTGTATATTTGCCCGTTTTGGTGTCCAATTTCCCATATTTATGACTAAATGCAGGCAGGGCGAAGAAATTCGACAGCAGAAGTGTGTCGTACCCTTCCATCACCAATGCTGTTGACAGAACAACAGACCAAGCTGCAGCCTTGGGATATAGCTTTATGGCGCTGAATAGAGATAATCGCTTCTCAAGCTCAGCACCTGCCTTGGCTTCATGGGTGAGGTTGGCAAAATCTGATGTGTGCTCAGCAGCACGATGGACCAGTGTCTCCGATGGCTTAAGTGTATTATCATCCGAACTGAGCGCATGTTCCAGATGCACAGCGGTCCCAGACATGGTGTGACTGGATCGTGTTTAATCCAGGTCGTTGTCAGGTCGAAGAATTGGGATGAATTGCTTTGACGTTTTGATATTTGAATCAAGGTTGACGTGGTGTCCTACTTCTTGGGGCAAGCTTGAAGGTCCCACATCTCGTCTCCAAAGGATATTCCATGCTGGTCTTGTTAAACCTTTAGGGAAATGATCTCGGAAGACATCTCGGAGAAATCTGGGCGGGGGCCAAGAAGGTAGAGCTCCTCCGGCCGCCTGTCGCCGCGCCTCGCTCGTCATCCCTCGGTTGCTTGTAGTCATCGATATTGATCGAATCCTAATGATTTTATGTTTCCATTACTATCTTGTTGCTGAGGTATTTCGAGCATATCTATCGCCTAATATGCGCTGGGTATTTAGTAACAAGCTGTGATGCCGGCGAAAAGAGCAAATGTAGCCAAGCGAGCATGTGATGGGTGCAAGATCCGCAAAATACGATGCGGTGGCGGGGACGCATGCAAAGCCTGTGTGATTGCCGGAATTAGGTGCACATATATCAAAGTCCAACAACCTCGAGGGCCCCGGCGGATGCGATCCACAACTCGGCTTCTCATTGAACAGGCACAGCGCGGTGATATCAGCCCGGAAGGTCAACCACCTCAATCACCGGCAGATGGCCATGAAACAGTCGAAGCACAATATGGAAGCCAGTCTTTCCCCTTCCGCATCTCGACGAACATTCTCATCCCCGCCCTATATATATACCATGTTCGCATGTTCCCGGTATGGCCTATTGTCAACGTAGAAGAAGTAGTCGCCGCACTGCAAACGGACTCGGAAGCCAAGGACTTCGAGACGCATGCATTAGCGACTGCAATAGCCTCAGCGACATTCGGACAGCTCAGACTTGACCAAAGTTCTCTTTCAAATAGTACAGTAACTACAAATGACTTTGCCACGGCATGTCTACGCGCTCGGAACATGTGGGATTACAAAGCCCAGGTCAACCTGAACACCGTCAGAACGTCTTTTTTCCTCCACGTGTACTATGAGAATCAGGATTCGGGAGGAAGTCAATCTTTATTGTACCTCAGAGAGGCTATCACATCAGCACAGATGATGGGTCTGCATCGCGAGTCTTCGTATGCTGATCTTTCTCTTGAAGAGAAGCAGATACGTCGACGAGTGCTGTGGCTATTATTTGTCACCGAACGGTAAGATTCTATCATTATATTTTGTTCTGCAGGGCTTATCTGATTAATCAAAGAGGTGTATGTATTCTGCATCAATTTCCAGTTGTGCTAAGCACGAACATCCAAGCTCCTGAAGTCGATGGAAACGACGAATCCCAAGTCTTGCCTGCCTTCTTAAAACTTCTTAATCTGTTCAGAATTTTTGACCATGCAAAAATTTTTGACATCATCCAAGGAGACTCCAAAGGTGCAACCACTTGCAAATTGGAACGAGATTTCTTCGATACGCTGCAACGAAGATTGCAAGAAGGCAATCTTTCATTTGATCAGATGCCTGATGTGCAAAAAGCCGATGTATGTGTGACGAAGCATTGGATGCGCATGATTTTGTGGAGACTATCATCCAAAAAGGGGCCTCTATGCAGACCGGCGGAACCTCGACCAATGTCAGTGATATTTCCGGTGATTGTAGCAAAAGAATTCCTCAACATGGTGTCACAGCTCCCTCACTCTGCCGTGGAGGCACATGGAATCGGCATGCAATTGAAGATTTACGAAATTGCTAACTCAGTTGTTGATGCAATCAGTGATCTAGCATCATTACCTCGCCCGTTGCAATGGGCGGTAGACAACCGGCCAAGCAATATCTTGGCTCGTCTGCATTCCTTCTTGTCGGCATTCAGAGGTGAAGGAAATAAGACGCTAGTCAATTTATTGCACAGGAAGATGGCAGAAGCTCAGCTCAACAGTGGTCTGTCTTCATCACTTCTATTCGACCCGTATTTCTCAGTCCCTAAAAGAAACCCTCAACAGCAAGTTCGGGGGGTATCAGAAGTCCAAGACGGAGAAGAGTCAAACTCCGCATTAATAACTCTTCCGGGTGGCCCGACGAGTGATCTGTCTCTCGGTCTTGACTCACAAGTAGCCCTTCCCCAAATCGGCTTCACCTCTGGAGAGAACATTTTACAAAATTACTGTCAGAATGTTGGGCAGCAGGCTGTTGAACAGGAAACATATTCAGACAAGTCAATCCAATCAACCTCAAATCAGCAAACCTCTCGATCAAATCTGGACTCCGAGGATATAGCTTCAATGGATGTTTTACTATCACCTTTTCTAGCAAACAATACGCCTCTCTCGCCTCTGGTTCTATCCACCACATTGTGGCCTTCACCAAACTCAGCTGAAATGTTGTTTGGAGACATGATATCATAAAGCCTAGCAATTCAGTTATTGGACGTCAATTTCCTGAAATAGGTAATATAATATCGCATCCCGTGGGTTGTATTGTGCAAGATTCGCATTTATTTGCTAATAACCCATCATTTTTTTTTCTTTTGAATATGAGGAAAAATCTAAAGCTACAAGCAGCAGAGCTGTCCAAATGTAGCATTATCGTAGTTAAAAGATGCATATGAATGATTAGTACAAATCTTGTTGCAAGGAACAGGCAAGGGACGGATGATAAGGAGAGTTCTAACGAAGCATCTTTTCCATTTGAAGGGTGATGTGACGAAAATCTATGCCTGATGCAATGAATTGGCGCCACAACAGCATTAATACTCATCATTGATGTTACGCTGTATCAATAACTATGTTCGCCTTCATATTATTTTGCTCGTCACAGAAGCCATTGACTTAGGGTTTCGGCAGGTATCTGGGATATGTAACATTGGAGCGCAGCTGTCTATTTCAGACTCTTTAGAGCCGCAGAATGTGCGTATCGATGTCCGTCGTTCTGGCAAAGTTGCTAGAGATACAAGAATGTAATTAGACTTGGAGTAGCGCACAGATGTCTTCCCCACAGTAGTGATATCTCTCCATACTCCGCACCCCGCTTGATCCCACCACCTATATACAATTGGTCTAGTCGCGGAGGGGTTCGTCATGCTGCTCTTACGATTTTCCGAAAAACTCTCCGTAACTCCACCGAAGAGACTACCGAGGGCATACCGGACTTTTCATCCTACAGACAAACCAAGGGACTTGTGGACGGGGGACAAGATATATATATATATATATACAGCTGTCATTGTGATTCTTGGGTAATTGAGTATCCTCAAAAATAATCCCAACTGACATAACTAACTTATTCCTATCCCAGGAGATCTGTTCTATCATCATATCTCAATACTCAGGCCGCTAATACTTTATGCACGTCCTGCGTTTCGACGTCGACATGCCTGCTGTCATCAAGAATACGACTTCTTCAGCGATTCGAGGTGGAGAATGGCAAGCCCGTACTCGCCTAAGTAGACCTCTGGAATACACGGGCTCTCTGGACTCGTATACACAATTAGACCTTACTCCCGTGATTGGAAGGGAATATCATGGGTTACAGATAGCAGATGTGTTGAAATCGAAAGACCGTGACCAGATTATCAAGGATCTGGCCGTGACCGGTAAGCCTTTCAACGAATACACTCCATTCAACTCTTTTGTTTTCGCCATATTCTGGTTTTTCATTAAAATGCTAATGCTCAACTTAGTTTCTCAGCGAGGGGTAGTATTTTTACGGGCTCAGGATGTTACTCCGCAACAGATGAGGGATTTCATGGAACATCTCACTGAATTAGCAGGTTGTGTACGTTTACATGGCCCTCCTGTCACGCATTTATCCTTTCGTTGGACTTCAATCCTGACAAAAGCGATAGCCTGAATCATCTGGTCTCCACGTCCATCCTCTTACCGAGGAAGGAAGCGAGCTCGGTGATCAAATCAGCGTTATTAGCAGCGAGAAACAAAAGAAGGGCGGCGGCTTGACACATCAGCTAAGCGACACCAGTCGATTTGCATCGGTAGGGTGGCACTCAGACATTACCTTCGAGCCGGTTCCATCAGATTATGCAATGCTGAAAATTCATACCCTACCTGCAACCGGTGGAGATACGTTATGGGCTTCCGGTTATGATGTCTACGACCGACTCTCACCACAAATGGCAAAATTCCTGGAAGGCCTGACTGCAACTCACGACGCTACATTTTTCCACGAAGAAGCAAGACGACTGGGTAATCCCCTGCGAAAGGGTTGTCGTGGGTCGCCTCTTAATAGTGGAGAATCGCTCACCTCCATACATCCGGTCATCCGCACAAATCGTAAGGATTTTCATCCCTAGCTCATGATGCCAAAGACCTTGCTGATGGAAGAAATCTTAGCCGTCACTGGTTGGAAATCCGTCTTCGTTAACCGGGGTTTTACTCGACGTATTAATGGTGTTACAAAGGATGAGTCGGATATGCTTTTGCAATATCTATTTAACGTCAGTTTTCTCTTCGTTTTGTGGTTGCAAAACCTTTATTTTACATTTCTGGATAACTGACACGTCTGACAGCTCGTCACGCAAAACCATGACGCGCAAGTCCGATTCAAGTGGAGTAAAGACGACCTCGCGATTTGGGATAATCGTTCAACTTGGCATACGGCCACCTATGACTATGCCGAAGCACGTGCGGGAGACCGGGTATGTAGTTTGGGGGAAGCACCTTACTTTGATCCCCAGTCTAAATCAAGACGAGAAGCGCTCGGAGAGCAGACTTTTAAGTTCTTGGGACAGACTATAGAGAATTGATTGGATTGCTCAAGTTTAACCTTACATGATAAGACTATCTCCACTCATACGATTCGTTTTAATCTTTCTGCCACGCATATCTTGGGCAGTCCCTCTTCTACATAGGTGCAGACAGCTTTCATCAAATGATGCCTGGGTTTGCTTGACCGTGGTAATGAGTGTAGGGTGACGGTTCTGAAAAAGGTGATAAGATCCTAGTAATTCAACTTCCTTCTCCTTGTGACCACATGTGAAAGTCGTTATAGATAAATTGGTACCCGAATTAAAGACGTATTGTTCTCGGAAATAGTCCTGCGATTTTGCTACAGGGCTGATGAATAGGCACTGGTCTTACGAGAGATATGAGTTTTGGCAGCAAAATCAACAGAAACAGACCAGGAGAGTGGATACAAGCAAAAATGTAAGAGAATTGCGGACAAAATAAAGCAGAAAGCACTCTACTGCAGATTAGGGTTTCGATTGCAATATCCAATACAGCACATGGAATATGCATCAAAATCACCTTTTCCCCGGCGAAAAGTTCGAGTTGTTGATGAGTGTTATTTGTCTGCAAATGGTACCTACGATATCATCATGTTGATATGCCAGAGGAATAATTGTCTCCAAATTCCCCGTCATCTCAAATCTACCAGCGAGTACACACTAAAAAAATATTCTACTAACCCGTTAGGTCGATCAATTTAATTTTTTTGCACTCATGTAACATCGTCCTCTGATCACCCATTGCAGGCTATGAGCTTTTCCAGTGCTACATTCTTTTGATGATTTCAACGATAGTTCATGGAAGCTGTTATGACATACTATATCATTAATTCTGTGCGAAGCATAAATATCGCCACCTCCCCTGAAATATCTCCAGGCGTGTTCTCCAGTGGCAAAATATGTATCCCTACTTCTGTGCTGACACCCAAAGTAGAGAGCGTGAAAGAATTACAGTGACCTTTATAAACAAATGCATTGCTTGTATTTCAGGCATAGCGTAAAAGGAAATCAGAAGCGGAAAGACTTAGAAACAACAGAACAGATTTCTGCTTGCACTTTCACACCGGCTATTGCATCGTAGCAATTATAACTATCGCAATGAGCGTCGAGAGAGTAAAACTCAGTACCAGATCTTGCGATTGGAAAGCCAGCCTTCAGCAAGAGAGTGAATCCACTAATGGTAGCCTGATATAAGTATAGAAGCAGAGATTGCCGTGAGCTTCAGCTAAAACTCTTTGTGATAATGCTTCTAAAGGCCAAGTTGTCTAAACAAAATTTGTGATTAAAACAGCAGATGAATCAGTTGGTGAGCTACACTGGTAATGCTAACTAAGTGTTAGAACGATCTTATGCCAAACTCAAAAGAGCAACGAGACGAATAGCGATTCCTCGGAGAGACTACCACCTACGACAAAGAAGATCTCACCGATCTAATCCGGTAATCAAGGGTCCAAAAAGAAGACATAGAGTAATCGCAACAAGGAGCCCTAAGTTAACCTCCGCGTTGAACCCAATCGTTAAATCTGCTCTTTGCAAGAAGCTCAGATCACCTGCTATCACTACTCGTCTACCTTGACACTCCTCTTCAATCGAACACTAACACGTGATCTCATCCCCCCATATCATAACAAGTAGTGCATACCATCAGGAGAAACATAATCCAAGTACGGATATACATGAACCCTTCATAATTTCATGTATTCTGATGTCTTTATTATACGTTTCAGCCTGGTCAAGGTGGAATCCTTCAAGCATGGTGATCCTATCATCTCCTTATAGGAAGCGAAGCGTAACAGGGGGATCCGAAGATAAGCCACGACTAGGACATAATTACTTATTGTGAATGCACTGAATGTATGATATAGGACCCTCCATAGTAGAAGTCAAGACCGAACACACGACTATTGCCAACGATTACTGTGTCCGAGTAGGCAGCATGGAAACTGGAAATGTGAGATGCACGCTTATTTAGTTTGTACCACTTACAAAGATATCAGCCAAAAAGGAAAAAAAAAAAAAAAAAAAAAAAAAAACCAAATCCATTTACATGCCGAAAATGAGAATCAGACTATAAAGAAAAATAAGCTTCTAACGTGCGAGGAAACAAGATTAGAGCATTAAATTCCGTGAAACTTTGGCAGAGACCATAACGTGTTACAAGCATTCCTCAAAGGATAATTTTTTACCTGAGATATTTGGTAATGAGGAAAATTTACCGAAATTCTGCCTTGGAAAAATCCAGACCAGGACACTGATATAGAATGTATGGGTAACATCGTTATACCGGATGCCATTGCCTGGAAAGTTCATCTCGAAAGCGTATCTTAGAATAATTTTGTCTATTAATTGATTCATAGCCAAGGTAAGGCAAAGCAGATAGCATAGAGAGAAAAGGAAGTAGAATGCATGAAGTTGGGAAGATACCATACCATCGGAGGGAGAGCTGCAGTAAACCAGTGACCTAAAAGGCAGTTAAGTTCTACCTGGAACAAAATGGGAGAGAGGGTAAACTTCTGGGGAACCCCATCGAGGCTCCACTGTACTCTAAAGACGGCCTAAAGCAGCATGAAATCCAGGCAAGGGTTGGACATATAGAGCTCAACTCCTACCTCTACAGGAGAAATGTAGCAGGGATTGAACCACCGAAGTGTCAATGTAGATATCTAACCTAAAATTTCAAGCACATGATTATAAGCTGCTTCCTATAGGTAAGCGGAAGGGCAGAAATATGGAGTCAGGCAAGAGTTAGGTAATTTTCTGCAATGGTGGAGAATTTAGAAGAAATCCAGAGCATTATACAATAGATTCTGGATAAATAGTGTATAGGACAGTTCAAGTGGCTGAAGAGACTGATGCCGTGAAAGTGCAAAGAGATGCAGTAAACCAGGCATGAGCATGGGCCAAGGCTTGACAGGACAAAGGGTAAAGGTGCCACAACTGTCACAGCACCCGTGCACTTCCTATAGGAGAATTACTATTCGGAAGGCAGTGAACAGGCAGGGAAGTTTTTCACCTTAGCGTTTCATACCTATATACACTATACAGTATACATTTCCTGCATAGGCTACTAGAGCTCCATACCGGTCTTATTGAACTGTTATCTTAATTGATTCAGATAAGCGGCTCATAGGAGAGGTACGATACGGATATTCCAAGATATATAAGCAAACTTATTCGTTGGCCTGGCAAGACTTGACGTTTTATATTGCCTCGCTGACAAAGGTATTAATTTAATTGGCAAGAATGTCCACCAATTTCAGAGCGTCAACAGCATCTGAAGATGTAACGCATTCGTCGATCTCAGTTACAAGGCTTGTCACAGCCTTCTCATCGGAGTACAAGCCGGTCTGACTCTTATTCTTTTCGACGGGAACGATTGAAAATGGTGAAACTAGAGTCATAACCCAAAATTTGTATGATCTTTAGATACCTGAGATATAGTGTCATCCGTCTTTCTAGCATGGCATATAGGTTCCACTACTCTCAATCTTAAAGCATTAGAGTTTTCTGATTTCGATGTAGCGATTTTAAAACCAGAGCACTGAAGGGCAAACTGCGTTTTTAGAGTGGCGTGGGGGTTGTTAGCTCGTTTGGACCGTAAATTCTATGACTCACCTTTCTCTAGAACTGAAAAGCTACAATGCAAGATAATGTACACCAGATAATTTTACAGGCTTGCAGCAATTGTCGTTTCATCATATGCGAGGGGCGGCGGCAAAACTTCTTATAATACAAGATCTTAGCCATTTCGAGTGGGCGCTCGGCATTTGGTTATGATACTAAAATAGAGTGGACCCCATTTGCCATTGCTGGGATGGTCAGGAAGCACAATCCATCCGTATGCTGTCTTTTCAGCCCATTTACTCACTTGGGTCTCTAATAACTGTTCTCCGCCAACACTTTCAAAGCCCAGGTTCACATCCCATGTCAAGCCTTTCCTTCTGTCTTTCCTGACCTGGCTCATCATCTTCTCAATCACACCATCATTCTCGTTGGTCTCAATAGAGCATGTGGCATATATGATTTTGCCTCCAATTTTGGTGAGCTTCAAGGCATTCATCAGAAGTTGAAGTTGCGTAGAAGCAATTCGTTTCGCAGTGTTTGGGCGCCAACTTGACATCTCCTTTGCGGCATTGCCTGAAGCTTTTGCTTTGTTTTGCGCATGAATAATGTGCCGTTCCGACGAACATGGAGCGTCTACAAGCACCTTATCATAGCCATGTTTTGCTTGAAGTTTATTTGTGGCTAGGTTGTTTGTTCCATCAACATTTGTGCACTGGAAGAAGTTTTCTTTGAAGAGAAGGGGTGGAAAATAAGCATGTAAATTATCTTCCAAACGTTTTTGCCTATTGCCGTCGACCTCATTCGATACGATTCTTCCCATGGACTGGGTATGCACGGTCGAGAGTGCATTCGAATCATGCGTTTGCAATGCTGGCCACATCTTTTGTGCCAAGGCAACGGATTTTCCACCCGGAGCGGCACAAAGATCTAGAACGGATTCTCCAGGTTTAATATCAAGTAAATGAACCACGAGAACTGAAGCTGCGTCTAAATTCCAATGGGTCATCAGCTTCGATCGATGGATGTTGGCTGCTGCGGGTGGCGGAAAGGGCAGGTTTGATGGAGCAGTATTGAGCTTTCCATCTTCTCCGATGCGCTGCGTAACTCGAGCGAAGCAAAGAATATCTTCAGCTTGACTCGGATTTTTTATTGGGTCCAAAGATGGAAAGTGGATTTGCTGCAACTCCTCGCTCGGTATACCCGCGTCGTTTATTGCCTGCTTGAAGTCCGAAACTGATGCGTATCGGTTTACGAGAGCGATATATCTGGTGCCTTCAGCCAGTGCTGGATACAGCGATATACGCCATCTCTCTTCTCCCCATATTGCAGCGTAGTGCTTATGAAAGGACTCCTCAGTTGCGTTGGCGATGCCGCGGCTCGTCTTCGTCATTTTCTCGTGTGCCTACCTATTTCGGTGGATAAATTCATGATAAAGAATAAGTGGTAGCATTCTTGGCTTTCGACTTGGTAAATCTACCAATTCGCAAAAGTGATCAACTAGGAAGCCATTGTCAGATTCAATTCATATTTGGGTCGCAAGTTTTGATGAAATCCCTGAGTGGCTCTTAAAAATGCCTGAGGCATTTAAGCAAAATCCCGCGAAAATCCCGTGTCGCCAAGACTCCAATCTGCTCCAAAAATCTAGGCGGGCTTTCGTATCCACGAAACTTCGGTCTAGCAATTGACGTAGTACTAGCTTAGCAAAGGACATTGCGGAAGGAGAAATCAGGGCCTCGTCGAAACGGAATTGGAGCGTAATGGCATCGTTCCGTGGCGGAGGACGTGGATACGCAGATCGCGGTGGCCGTGGAGGCTCTAGAGGCGGAGATCGAGGGGGCCGGGGCGGTGGAAGAGGAGGCAGAGGTGGGTTTCAGACATCATATGGCCCTCCAGATCAGGTTCTAGGTTTGATATCTTCCACACGTCAGTGGAACACAGTTGGCTAATTGATGATAGCAATGGGAGAATTCATGCATGCGACGGAAGGCGAGCTCGTCTGTTCAAGTATCAACACCAAGATCCCTTATTTCAATGCGCCCATTTACCTCGAAAACAAGACTCCAATAGGCAAAGTAGATGAGATTTTGGGGCCTCTCAATCAGGTCTACTTCACCATCAAGCCGCAAGAGGGGATACAAGCAACAAGTTTTAAGTCCGGAGATAAGTTCTACATTGGCGGTGACAAGCTCCTCCCGCTCGAAAAGTTCTTACCGAAACCCAAACCACCCCCAGGAATGCCAAAAGTGAAAAAGCCAAAAGGTGCTGGAGCTGGACGTGGAGGGCGGGGAGGCGCAAGAGGCGGCCGGGGCGCACCTAGAGGGCGCGGAGGGCCACCAGGCAGAGGTGGCTTCAGAGGCGGATTTGGCGGTAGAGGAGGAAGTGGTGGAACTTTTAGCAGTAGAGGTAGAGGTGCATCAAGGGGCAGGAGCAGAGGATGACGGTTGCCTATTATAAACAAGTTCAAGACGTCCAGCTCGGTCTTGTGAACAATCTGCACCCACATTTTGTTCATGTATATATGATGCATTGGCGAAGGCGTTTCGGCGATTAGGGGCAGCGGGTATGCGATTGTTGCCTCGAAGACGTGGGGTGCTTTTAATTTGTATCATGCCGTGTTTGGCAACAGACATACCACACTCGCATCCCGAACATACCCTTTGATGGTTGGACGCGACTACATTGCTTGAAATGATTGACGATGCAGGGGACCATCGCTCAAATTGAACTGAGGACTCATACTCTCGATGCAGGGTCAACGGGGGTTTATGCTGTAAGACTTAATTTGTTTGTAGGTATACGTAATTTTATGTTGACCCAGGCTTGTGATTCCCAACACGCCGCGACGCATTACGCACGATAGAGTATCGTTTGATGTCCCTTCATTTGACAACATGCTATAATAACATGATGATGCCGTCTATCAGCTGATTTCCATTTTCACATGCTGGAGTCTCCTGGTTTCTAATGACCGACGCTTTGCATTTCAATGCATTTATTGCTGTGGTCTTGTAAGGTCTAGCAGGAGCAGTGAAATTTGTAGATGTTTTGGGGATATAGAAACAGTGTAACTTCACAGCACATAGGTAAAAAGCGTGCAAGCTGGCTGATGGGTATTCCTTCTTTGGTATTGTGAAAAGAGCTTGCCACAAACGCTACCTAACCTCAGGTCAGGCAAATTCGGATCGGAGAGAAATGAACGTAGAAGTGCTATAATAGAATTTGCGGATTTTGAAGACCTCGCGGCCAGGATTCCACGGCAAGTAGGGTTGATGGAGTGATCTATTACAAAGAAATTTAGTATCATCGGCTGCGTTTTTGCCTTATAATGTCAACCTGGAATTTGTTTAGCGCAAACGGAGAGATGTATCACAGAATACGCGACCTTTTATATAGAGCCAATGCACTTCCGCATTCAATGCGGGATATCTTTGAGCGCAAAAATGACATTGTCTGGGATCTCATGAAGGCATGTAACAGGCCAACTACTGATATAAGCCTTCATCATCGCCATCATCTACAGCATTCGGTACTTTAGCTTCTTGCTTTTTGTACAAGCTAGCTAAAAACATATTCGTGCTTGCCTCATCGATGCTCTTATCTTCTCTCACTTTCAAGAACCGCGGAAATCGCAAACTCAATCCTCTGTCTTCACTTACCAGCCCAATTGCGGCGGTGTAAGTAGGAGACAACGTAATATCCGCAAAGGCCATCTCCCAGACCTCTTGTGGTTCAAACCACACATCTGGCTCACCCACATACTCTACATATGGGGGTCTGGGAATAGTGTTTGGCCCATCCTCAGCATATTTTGCTTTGTTGGCTTTATAAAACGCATCCGTGAATCCCGAGATACACTTTGTCACAACTTCAAGGGTGCCGTTCTCCTCATTTCGACACGCAAGGAGAATCGGAGACCACCAAGCGTTCTTTCGCCCTTGTCCATGCCACGCACCGACTGGAATCAGATCGATGGTGTCTGCGGCAGTGTTATAATCTTTTTTCACTTTAAGCCAAGAGTCGAGACGTTTATCTGGCTCATAGGTGGCTAATAAAGCTTTCCGGCATCCACTTTTGTTGTCACTGGCTACAGCATCTTCAGCAGTGATCTCACTCACTGCTCTGCCTCTAGTATGAGCCGTCACTTTCTTGCGAGCCGGTTTAGCAGAGACCTTTTCATGACGATTCTGTACAGGGCTCACAGATACAACTGCTTCTTCGCTGACATCGTCATACATTTCCGCGACCATTTTCGAATTAGGAACGTTATCAAGCACTTTCACCATGATTCCTTCACATTTTAAATCGGTGGATTGCTTGAAGAAGTCACTTACAGCCTCAACTTCTGCGGACGTGGCATCCAAACTCTTAACCCAGGTGAAGTGGTGAGGTATTTCGACGAATAAGCTTCTCAATAGGCTCCTTCGTTCTCGAAATGGCCGGTCGAGTAGTTCTTCACCGTTCAAGTACATCAAATCGAATGCGAACAAGCACACATCAATTTTGACGTTCTGTATTACGACATCTTTCCGAGCTCGATTGGAAAGGATCTGGAAGGGCTTCAATGCTCCAGTTTCCTTATCAATAGCCACCACCTCTCCCTCGAGTATGAAGCTGCTGACTCCCTCGCCTCTGATCTTTGGCACAAGTGCCACAAGATCAGGGTATTTTTCCGTCATGACTTCAAGATGTCTGGAAAATATAGTGACTTTTCCATCGACATCACAATGGACCTGCGCTCGTTGTCCATCATATTTGAACTCGCAACTAAAATCTCGGCCTTGAAGTTTTGTGAGCATTTCACCTAAATCTCTTGTGATCCCCCCCAACATTGGGCGAAGGGGCACATGTAATTCCAAGCCACATCTTATAAGCAGCTCATCGCAAACACCAACGTCTAACAGTGCTGGCACTAGATCATTGTAATTTGGACGACGGGCGAAGCAAGCTTTCACAACCTCTTCGGCTTGCAAATATACATTGGTCAAGTCTTGTTTGCTGAGCTTCAACAATTCAGCTTGAGATTTGAGTTGGATGTCTGCGCCTGGTGGACGTGACAGAAGGAATGCACGGGACAAAGCAATCAGCATTGTAGTTTTCACCGCACCGATTCGGAGATGTTGGACCAGAGTGCGGACAATGTAGCGACTCTCTTCTGCTCCTCTTGCATCTTGGAGTAGTCGTTCAACAATCCTCTGCTTTGTTTCCTGGCTGCCATGACCCTTAGCACTAGCAATTTTGTGCAAACTCTCATAGACGCCTTTAATGGTCAGAGGTTTGGGTTTCCGAAGTGTTATGTTCTGTCGCTTCTTCGCTTCAAACGCAACATCGCCAGCGTCACCATGTTTGTTGTATAATGACTTCAATGCTGCATTGTCGAGGCCGCATACTTTTTTGAGCGCCTTTGAAATTGACGAACCTCCCAGGCCTAGTTCAATGTCAACGTAAGGAGGAGATATTGCATTAGTCGCCAGCCAAACAGCAGGAAGGAGAGACTCTGGATCCCCCTCGATCATAGTACGTATGAAGTTGACGAGAGTATCAACGATCTTGATACGAGATTGCGTAGCGTTCACAAGCACAAAGCAATGAGTAAGTATCGCATAGGTTACTGCGCCACCTTCCGCGTCCCACAGCTTTCTTAAACTGGGTAAATATCTTTGTGGATCGAATAACAGAGGTGACTGGTCGAATGGGACGGTGAATGAGATTCTATCCTCCTCAGCAATAATAGACTGAAGGGATAACGTGTCTCTTTTGCCGTCTTTGATTACAGGAATGCCTCGCACTTCTTTCAAAAATATATCGCCCTCCTGCTGATTGATTTTCTGTGCGGCTTCATCATGCTCTTTTAGAAAAGATATTTCTCCGTTCGGCGGATGACTTTCTGGCGCATGCTGGGATTTCCCTTCGACCGCAAATCGGCTATGTGGCTCATGTGTCTGTTGTCTACTAACTTGCGCATCCCATTCTGCTTGTAGTTTTCGTGCCAGCTGCTCGTCAGTCAACTCTTCACTGTTACCCTCTCCATCCTGGACGACATGCGCGTGCGCGCAATCGTCGGCCCTGCCTTGTTTCGCACCTTGAGCAGCCTGCTGCTTTCCAAAGAAGTAATCCAAGCTTCGCACTGATTGCGGCGATGACTGATAATCGTTTTTCTTTCGCCGCTTGTTAGGGGTGCTCATTGCGGACTCGCTGCGTGGACTGAGACGGTAGAGGACGGACTTCGCGAATATTGCGCGGTTTCACGCGACCGTGCAGGATGTCGTCATGATGGATTGGAATCACGCACGGGCCACATATCAATCTCGAATTTCCCCATTCGGGAAATGTAATGAGTGTAAAAACTACGGAAAGAATATCTTAGGTTATCCAGAAACGCAGTTTCTTTGTCCTGCTTCCCGTATTATCTACTTACAAATTATTATTGCTGTCGGCAGTCGGGCAGATGGGCTGCATTCTTTGAATTTTGTATTCATGGAAACTGGTCAAAATCAGCTTGATGGCAAAAGAATGTGCTAGGATGGCACACCAACAGATCAATATGACCAAATTAATTATGATCTCCCGCATGAATTTATATGCCTGTTGCTCAAATTTTACTGGACCCTTGGCATTGGATACAATGAATCCTCATTGCTTGCACTAATACAGAATCATTCGATAATTCAGAAATTTGTCTAACAATCCTGTGCTCGCCTGGTTGCTGTCAGCCTGAAAATGCAAATTCTGTTCGTCAGTTGCCGGTTTTATAGGAGTAAAATACGGGTCTGCATTCCAATGAAACCTTTTTGCCGATCATCCTCGACCATTCAAAGATGAACAGAACCGAAACAGAGAATTTCATCGATGGGACTAATTTTAAACTCTTCACATGGCGCCTGATAGCAAATGGTTTTTGATAGGTGTATTGATGGAGGCATGGCTCGAATAAACTCTACCAACTATCCGAAACATTTGCTCGCACCTCTTGACTATCCGCTGACTGAGGGAGGTGCGGCAGTTGCTCCCATCATAGAACCTCATGAATTCAAAGTCATTATGCGTCGGAAGTATTTTGCTGGTTCTGTGCGCCTGTTAATCTGAACACCACGTGCTTACTTCCTTGCCTACTTACGAACTGAGCTCTAGGTAACATTTATACTCAGCAAGCAGTAGTTACCAAATATTTTCGATTCTAGGCTTCATCATTAACGTATTGCAGCTTCTCACAAAATTTTTGCGGGGTCTTCCAGATGAATAAGACGGCCTCCGTCATATAAAAATCAGGACTTAATGCGAGTCCGACGCTGTGTAGTCTGGTTTTCATCCCGCAATTGGTGAACAAGTCTTGTGCTACAATATGATCACGTCCAGGGTCATGAATACCGATATCAATTGTGCTTGGACCATAGCGATTTCACAGGGCAATGCCAAGGGTTTCCACTAGGTGGATTGAGTGGCACTTCATATAATTTCGAAAATACTTTGCGATAATCGTATGTTAAAACAATGGAAAGAACTCCCATCTCCTGGAAAGCTCTTGGGATGATCTCTTATATTGAAATGGACGTACAATTTTCAATAGATCTTCATTGGTCCTACAATTAGGCTTTTAGCGTTTTTCCTCGTGCTCTGTTTGCCTGTCAGGGTTGCGTGTATCGGCTTGGCAATGTTTGTATTCCCAGTGGAAGAGGCCCTCTAATTATTTGATTTTGTTTGCAACGTCATAATTTTCCGGATTTAGAGTGTTGAGACTCTTTGTAGTGATTTTTTAACTGCTTCTGGGTATTAGCTTTCAGTGCATTTGGGCGAGGACTGAGAATATATCGCACAGTAATATTGTGAAGACTGATACTACAGAGATACCAGGAATGCAAGATCAGTCGTGAAATTTAGGTGGACAGAGCAAGGGGTTGGAGCCAACGTAGCAGCAGTTGTGGACTATAATTTTGACCCTCATCATTCTAGTGATAGCATCTCCATCGGCATTGTATTCATTCAACAAATAACTGCTGCGACATCATTGGCCGAAGAAACCATGCCACCTGAAGAGGCTCGGGGCAGCATGCTTGATCATCTCTCTAGAAGTAAGACTGAGGGCTCATGCTATTTAATTGGTTTCGTTTTGAGTGAACAAACAGCATTGCCATCCTCCGTCCTGCGATAAGCCTCCACTTGTATAGAGTGTCAAATTGGCGGACTAATTGAATGATGCAGGCTGCTCCATCGGCTTTTTTGTATTCACGTTGCTCAGTTCCACGATTGAAAGCCGTTGAGAGGTATGAAACCAATATATTTGACTTCATAGTTATTTGCTTAGCTGTAACCCGAATTTTTTTGGTGTTGGCCGAGACTCCTCTCGCAAACTAGCCCAAGTTATGTTGCTGAAAAGGGAGTGTTCAAGATGTCTAGGTCTACTTAATTCTTTTAACTACAGAGGAAATTATGCAGTCTGCGTCCCAGGAGCCAGACCTAAATGCACCTTTGGATACAGAGCACAGACAGTGAAGCTCATCCTAATCTTCTGCCCTGAAAAACAGCAAGCAAGAGAAAGACTATTCATAGAGGCAGGGACATCAAACTGGAAGGACCTAGCCAGCTCTAGGAGGGGCCTTACAGCAGCAGCAAGGCGGATGATCCAAGAAGCAGTCCTGGACCAATTCTCCCTTGTACAGGATGAGAAAAAGGAGAGAAAAGGGAGGGGCCTGATTGAAGGAGGCTAATGAGAGGCTAGGAGCTCCAGAGCTCCTATTCCCTTCTTAAACTACCAGGGCAATCTGTTTTCCAAATTCCTAGTCTGATTTCCAATTGATTTCCAATCAATTTGTCAAGGTACTTCTATACGTTTCACCACATGTTTCATTATCAAAGAGTTTGGGATCACACCACCTAGCTACTCAGAGTCTAGTGGATGGTACAAAGATTGTTACCAAGTAGCCAATGGCAAGTAGAGGGAAGGAAAAAGCGATTCGGGGGCAGGTAGAGCTAGAAGAGAATACATTGCAAAAGACAGAGATAAAAGTCGGGGTTGTCGTGTGTTCGCTCGAAGATTTTAAGCCAAAGCTGAAGCTTCTGGAACTTATTTCTAATTCTGTTGGCCTAATCGATTAATCGTATTGATAAACGGCTGATCTCATCGCTTCATTATATCTTTCTGCAAGTAGGTACCCAATATGGATGAATGTGGTGTTTGGTCACGTGCATAGACCTGACCTGCCACTATTCCTCTCTAGATGTTAGTGCCTCTCGAATCTCTCTGTATCTCATTTGCTGGTGTTTACACCAGGTTGACATCTCTTAAAATAATGCGAGCAAATGGCTTGTTAGAGGATGTAGCATGGCTTCTGATCAAGAAATGATCATAGGCGTGCATCATTATATCTCTGCAGAAGATGTTCCATCGCAGATATCCAAATACTGGCATCAACGTTACAACCTCTTCTCAAAATACGACGATGGGATATGGATGACCGACGATGCTTGGTTTGGTGTTACTCCAGAACCAGTCGCTAAGTAAGCATCCTCATATGTGGCTGACACTGATCCGAGCTTATTGCGGTTTCAGGAGGATCGCGCAAGACGTGGCAGCGGCTCCGGAGTCGAAGAAAATTTTGATTGATGCGTTTGCTGGAGCCGGCGGCAACACCATTGCCTTTGCCCTTTCAGGACGGTGGAAACAGATCTTCGCCATCGAGAAAGACCCAATTGTACTTGCTTGCGCTAAGCATAATGCTGAAGTGTACGGCGTCGCAAATAAGATCTGGTTTGTGGAGGGTGATTGCTTCAACATCCTCCAAAATCGTTTGAAAGGCCAAGCAAAAAATGCTGTAATTTTTGCTAGCCCACCATGGGGAGGTTAGTAGCTGGTGTTTCTTTGCCGTCGTAACATGCTCCAGTAACCTGCTGATTATTGCTCAGGCCCAACCTACAAAGACTATGAGGTGTTTGATCTCCGAGCCATGCAGCCGTATTCCTTATCCGATCTTCATAGTCTGTTCTCATGCTTCACAAACGATATTGTGTTGTATCTACCTCGAACGGCAGACTTGAGACAAATCGCGCAATATGCGAACCAGGACAACGGCAAGTTGAAGGTGACGCATTATTGCATGCACGGTGCAAGCAAAGCTTTATGTGTTTACTTCGGCGCCTTCCCTGCAAAATGACTTTTGCCATGTAAGGATATACGTCTTAAGCTTACGTGTTAAAACAAACTTCGGCTCATTCCTTACTACGTAGGTTCAACATTACTATCCATAGTTCCTACAGGAGCGCCGTAGATGGCATGCTGTAGAATTGCGAGAATTTCTGCAAAACTCAATGCCAAAAAATTGGATACTTCATTTCAAATATGAATTCACGTCCGAATCCAATGAAGAAGACAGAGCGAGTCCACATCAGTCCTGACCAAACTATGACAGCAGAAAATCCATTTCAGCCACAAGAATCGCCATCCATATGCTCATGGTATCTTGTACATATACCTCTCCCCATCCAAGGCTTACATCCACTCGTGTCGTGAGCCAGGTTTGCTCCGTAGTTTTCTCCATTTTTTCTAAGACATTCGCTACAGAATGCCTTCTCACACAAAACACATTTGTCCGCACTGCTGCCTGGCTTCAGTGTGTCCTTACAACCTTCACAAGCTCGTGTGCAGCTCCAACTCCGTGGACGCCATGCTTCAAGTCGATGTCGCTCGATAGCTTCAGGACCAGGACGCTTGAGTTTGACAACAAGCTCTCTCAAAAACTTGGGATGCCACTCGTCTTTATGCGTTTCCAGCAGCTTGTCAGTCTTTTTGTACGCAAACAAGTCCAGGATCAAGGTTCGTAGCGGTGAATTCTCACGGATATTATCATACAGAATCCATGTATCACTTGGTGTTGGGACGCTGTTGGTCGCTTCGGAAAGACGGGCAATAGTGGTCAAGATCTGATTGCTCAGCGGCGTTGTCAATAGTCTGTCAGAAAGAGCATAGAGATCGATGAGGAGAAAATATTTTGGGCTCCCCTGATGGTTCCTAAGATCGCCATCCGATCTTGCCATGAGTTCAACCGAGTGTGCAGATTGCGTGATCCAATAACCACCGCCGTGATAGTGTGCTGCCGTCGTCTCAATCAAACCATGATGTCTGGCAGTTCCGACAGATACAGGATATTCAGGACCGTACCCATTTGCATGCGGAATCGTCAGGCTGCCAGTATAAAGCCATTGTAAAAACCATTCAAATATTTCTGGCTTCTCTTCCGGCAACGTCACTGCTTGGTTCGTCCCTTCTGCAAAGGTCGAATTGAGCGCAGCAGCAAAAAATGGCGATGCAGCTGTCAAAAGCTCCTTGTGAACCAAATATTTTGATCTCGTCCCTGCGCGTTCGCCTTCTTCTCCAACGATGATCTCAGATACCGTGGAGAGAGTCTTGAACGCTGTTCTGAGAGGTAGCCGTGAGGGTGAGCGACGCAATCGTGAACCCTTTTGTGGGTGGTGTTCTCTTTGCTGAACCAATTGATCGCGCTGAGTAGAGAGTGAAGTCTCAGAGTCGCTAAATGAAGGCACCTCAAGGATTGGTACTCTCGTGTTTTGCATAATAGCCATGAGAATGCTTCTCGTTCTTAAATTCGCTAGATAAAAATAGCAGTGTAGAATGTTCTGATACCAAATAGGTGCTCAAAGTGGACCCTCCAGTGTTGCAATCTCCTCTCAATGAACTCAAGACGTGTCAAAGAGATAGCCACTGCAGGTCTCAGTCAAGCAGTGGTAAGGCCAGTTGAAGAGTGGCACAATTGCGGGAATAAATGAAAGTATTCTGCAAGAACTTTACTTGCGGCTGCGTTTCAATTCACGAATAGTGGTCACTACGAGCGTATATCTCATGCTATTCTTTGTACATCTGAAACTCCTTTTTACCTTGGGCATCCGGAAGCGGCGAAATTAACCATATGCTTGCATGGCACACATCACGGGATTTATGCAAACAAAGATAAACGTAGAAAATTGACTTGTTCCCAGCCGTGCATCGGCCTATCTACTTCCGCTGCTTGCAGTCATACTATGCCGTGGTTGCTTGCCAGTTGCGGATGTAGAAGCTCACTCGGAACAATGTTTGTTGCGGAGAACCGTGGAATGCGGCTCAGTGGCAGCACGTGGCAACAATCAGCTGAATCACGTCTTCGCCTTTGCCCTGAATGCCCACACATTTTCGAAATACATAAATTTTCAAGCTGTTTCTCTGCTGATTCATTTCCGACTCCGTCATGCACCTGTGTTGACTTCGCTCCAATGCGAGGAGAATGCATCATATAGCTAGTATCTGTCACGAACTTTGTTATATTTGTGATCTGTCACCTCTCCCGGGGAAAGTAGTCAGTCAATTCTTGGGTGATCCATGGACGCAGAACGAGTTCCTCCAGTCAGTGGAGCATATGTATGCTCTACCAGTATTTCCACTCAAGAATGCGCCGCGAGCAGCTACCACAGATCTACCTCACATCTACCTCGGCATGATCGCATTGCTATTTTTGCTAGACTCACCCAAGCGACTGTACAACATGTAAAGCGCCATCTGATTGCATTCCTGGGTGCCAGTGATCGTGACGAGCCTCTCATTGTTATTATCCTGAGGCTCATTGATTTTAATAACGCTACCAGAAAGCTGACGAATTTCGTTGATCTTTGCGCCACCTTTCCCAATAATGGCGCCGACCATGTCATTCGGAATGAAGATCTGTTGCGTGATTGGCTGTCCTGGGACCATGCCTTGCATGGGTTGCTGAGGTGGGCCAACATGCGCGCCACCAGCTGCAGCCGGATTCGGTGGTACATGCCCATAGGGCTGTGGTTGTTGCGGCCCGTAACCAACAGACGCAGCACGAGGAGAGCCGTAATGGACGGGCGGTGGGAGTTGCTGTGGTCCGGGTTGACCTTGCCCATACGGCATGCCGTACGGTCCTGGTTGTGCCCGCTGCGGCGGGGGCTGCTTCCGGTAATCTGGATGACCCATCTGTCCACCGGCATGTTGGGGAACGTACGGCACAACTTGCATGCCTCCTGGCACAACGCCTTGGGGACCGCCGTGACGACTGGCGTAATTTGATGCTGCAGGGCCGCCAAAGCGGTCTGTCAGTTGGTCATTCATTGTGCTGCCAACATAATATGTGGCGATATGCACTGCATCAGCTACACCCAGGACAACCAGAGAGCGCTCAGTAGACAAAGGCAGGCACGATTCGGACGCATTAAGCCGTGCACCAGATGCCTCTTGGATCTCTCGAATTCTGACCCCTTGCTTACCGATGATGGATCCAATGAGAATATGTGGAATAAGCAGACGAAGAGGGTATGTCTTTGATTGTGGCGTGGAAGGCTGGTCAAGAGGTTCTTGGTTCAACGTGCGAATGATGAGACCAAAAGCCTTGGCAACAGCATCAACAGGACCGCTGACGGTGAGAATGCGCTCAACAGCTCCTCGAGTATACTCGCTAACGGTACACTTGGCGCCGGACATGCGACGAATTTGAGAAACATTCTCACCTCCCTTTCCGATCAGTGTGGCGGCTTCAGCACTGGAGATGATGGCTCGCATATGTAGCCACTGAGTTTCATCCGAGTGATGGTATGGCATTGTTGCTTGGGAATCTGTGCGTACAGTTGGGCCACCGTTCGTGATCGTGGGTGACTGCGTGGAAGCATCTTGTGAAGGCGGTACAGTAGATGTCCCGTTGACAGGCGCATCTGGCACAACAGTATCGCCATGTTTATCGGTGGCTACCGTCTCAAGCTTGGCCGAGTTTGAAGCTGTATCTTCAACTTTGCCATCCTCAGCGTTTGCAGCCGTATCTGTTATATCTGTCGTTGCTGTGTCGGTTACACGAACGCCATCAGCAGGGGTGCCATCTTCCTTGGGCTCCTTGTCGAGGGCAGGACGCTTAGGTTCAGGCTGATCGGTAAGGCCAGAAGGAGAAGAACTGTCATCTAATGGACGTTTTTGAGTGGCAGTATTGGGTGTCTCAATCGGCGTTTCAGCCATGGTGGTTGGGGATGATGGTATGCTTTTGTGAAGGGTAATTTGGAGATGTATCTACCCGCAACTTGTGCGAGATGAGCTGGGTGGCCAGTAACAGGTGCTTGTATAATGCTGTCTTGGCTAGCTACCGCTCGGGAAGCAAAGAAAGGTGCTGTGCGTCGGATGGGCGGAAGGTGCTTGGTGCTGGAGAGTGAGGGCTTGAGCGGTGGAAGAGTATGCTAGGTAGTGTGCGCGCCAAGTGCAGTGCAGTGATGGAGGACAGTGAGCTCGAGGAGCGTGAAGCGTCTCGACAAGGAGGATGGTGATGTGAAGCTTGCAAGAAGTGAAGGTACGGTGCTATGGCGTGCAGAGGTCGATCAGCGCGAGGGCTTGAAAAATCTTGCAGCGGAGGATGAGCAAGGCCGCCTGCCTTCCTCCTTTGCCACTTAGCCTTCGTTCGATTGCTTTGCGTGCTTGTGTGGGAAGCAGCCGGTTACAAATCTGGTGTAAATGTCGTCAAAGCTGATGGCGAGTGCAAAGGGGGAGCAAAGCAGGAACAAAGTGCACAAGTGGGAGCGGCCCGAAACAGATGACATAATGCTCGTGTCACGTGATACAGCTGCCACTCTAAATAGGTAAATCATCTGTTAGGTAGATGTTGCAATACATAACATTTTCAAGAACGTTCATACATGTCAAAATATGAAAGATACCTCCTCCCAACGGAACCTTAGATCATATCAAGCTCTGCTGCATTCTATTTTACAATATTCCTCACAAAACTCGGCACAAGCTATTCAAGCCGTAAGTTCGGTGAGTGACCTATGACTGTGTTGATTCTGTGCTTCTCCTGTCTGGATGCTCTTTTTATTTCTTATAAAAGAAGAGAAAAATTAAGCGACAGAAAACCATGTCGGCCTGTATGAGTCGCACAATTACCATCAATTGGTAAGCTAATGCTTCTAATATCCTCGGCAATTTCTTTCCACCGCAAGCGATGACTGGCCTAATGATAATCTTGATCGGTGTTAAATTCTCAGAGGTAACAGGAGGGGAAAACATGCAGTAGAAGTAGAGTAACTTGAGGTATCTTATCGGTAACAGTGAGGCTAGCAAGTGAGTGCTCACTGGAACAGCAGCCAGTTGTGTTGTACTGCGTTGAATCAGAAGAGACTTCATCTTATCCCCTTTGCCAAGACCTCATACCAAGACCCTTAGGTCACCTGATCCACGGTCACCTGATCCATAATAGTCTGTCACCTTTCAACAATCGGGTCCATTAGAGCAGACGAGCACCATAAGTACAGCGGCTGAGGCTATACAACCTCGGATATATCCCATCCGCACAAGATCGTACACGGGCACATCGCTACTTTGACTCCGGTGTATCTCTGTTCAAGGCTATGCCAGACAACTATCGCAAGGCGAAAGAGGAGAGAGGCGCTGCAATTATTGAGCAAAAGACTGCAGTAGGCTGTAGTAGCATTCATATGCTTTGCGCAAATTTGGGTAAATATTGATTTAGTTAGGTTTGCATAATTATTGAGATCAACCATGCGTTATCTTTTAAACCCAACAGAAGAGTGGAAGCGGATAGAAGTATTTTGGACCTTTTCTAATAATGGTGCTCGGTCATAACCCTGTTTTGATCCTCTTGAACTGGTTTAAAAGAAATTTGATTGGTAAGAAAGAGATGCAGCCAAGTGTGATCTTGTTTTTGTAATGATAAAGAGGATTCAAACGTTTAGAAAACCTGCTTCGTTTTTCTTCAATTTGTCAAGACATTAATCTAATGATTGTGATCGGACCTGGCTGGAGGCTCGGATCATCCACACAGACAATATTACTCTCTATACACACCAGAACGATATTTTTTGCACAATCATTTGCCTTTTGCGCCAATTAGTAATCACTCTCTCCCATTTCCGTTTCTGCGAAGTCCCTTTTTTTTTTTTTGGTCGGTCGGCCTTCTTCCCGGTCATGACGTACGGAGAGAACTCCGAGTCAGAGTCGCAATCGCGAATTCGACCGATATATAGTCCTCAGGCTCCAAAATAGACATCTTCTAAGGTGTGAAAGATATTTCGCATTCACCATAAGGGAAGATTGCAATGAATAGACAGATTGAGAACTTGCACCTGGACGATGGCCTCTCGTCACAGCGACCTTCCCGAAGGAAAAGCCAAATGGTACTTATTCTTCTAGGCTGTGGAATATTGCAATTGCCGATATGGGGTATTCAAATGAGAATTTCTGTATACCTGGCGAATCAGCTGAAAGTATCTAGGGTTTGCAATGACTTTTGGCATATTCGAAAATGCGTACAGTCAACAAGCGATCATTAAAGGATCCCAAACCGCGACAGGAACCATAGGGACTACTATGAATGGGGTGATGTATCTCTCGATGCCACTTCTCTCGACCACACTGGGCAGTAGCCGATGGGCCGGATGGCGTCGTCGAGCCGCTATCGGCGGAGCTTGCCTTTCAGCCGTCAGCTTCTTGGTATCCAGTTGGAGTACTGAAGTATGGCATTTGATTTTATTACAAGGCGTCTTCGCCGCTTTCGGGAACGCAATGATGTACACTCCGACGACTTTATGGCTAGATGAGTACTTCCGAGATGGCAATCGAGCAACCGCATATGGAATCCAGTTTTCGATCAAGAACATTGTAGGCACTTCCTGTCCATTCCTGATGTATGCTCTCCTGCAAGTCCAAGGCGTTCGAATGGCTCTTCGAATCTGGTCAGGGATCTTCGTTGTTACGGCGACCGCTGGACTTTGTGTCGTCCCTTCACTACCACCCAGAGATCCCAGACGTCCACAACGAGTCCCATGGAGTTTCCTTAAACATCGCACGTTCTATCTGTATGCGTTCGCCAACACGGTTTTTAGTTCTGGCTATGGCCTTCCGCAGACTTACTTGTCAATATACGCTTCTCAACTACTTCATTTGCCGGCTGCTGAGAGTTCGGCTACGATAGCAATTTTTAATGCTCCCGGCATACTGTCTTGCACTGGTTTTGGCTTGCTAAGCGATAAATTCAATGTGTCAGCCACAAATAATACACTCATTTCCGCACTGGGCTCTGCACTTTCAGTATTTCTGCTCTGGGGTCTCAAGTCGCATACCATCTCGGGCTTACTCATCGCATTTTGCGTCGGATACGGTTTCTTTGCCAGTGGATACTCTTCAACTTGGGGTGGATGGATATTGGAAATTGAGAGGGAGGCAGCGGAGCGAAATGAAGCAATCAACTCGGGCGTATTGTACGGCCTTTTGAATGGTGCTCGAGGGGTAGGATATGTGATTGGTGGTATCACTGGAGTAGAGCTTTTGAAAGTTGGGCCGATCCAACGTAGCCAACAGTGGGCTTGGGGCACAAGATACGGAGCATTGATCCTTTTCACCGGAATCAGCTCTGTAATGGGAGGATGGACAGTTGCATGGAAATTCTTCTCTTGTAAGAAGAGGAATGGTAGATTTTAAGTACGATAGCAGAAGCAGTAATTATTTTCCGTAATTTGCTCAGGTAGAATTGCCTTCGTGGATTTGATGACACATCTTTCGATACACCAAATCTCATTCGGACGATCAGACAGGGTGGATCAGAATGTGCCATGTCCAGCGACAGAGCGGCTCAGAAGCAAACACAACATATTGGCCTTCTCTGCGAGTTAGCTCCTCAACTCCCTTAGTCGGATGCGTGCCCCATGTTGAAACTTTGGCGAGATGGGAAGTCGTCCATTTAGGCCTTATGCGTGACATTTGAAAAGGTGAAAATTTGTCAGTGAAGCCCAGCTTAAGGATGCTGTCTATATTCATATGCAGGGGCGTGAAAATTGTTGCACCCCCCATGGTCATAGTCAATCAACTAACCTAATTCCCATTCGCTTAAAATGTTCCCTATCATTCCTATGGCTACGCACCACTGATTCTCTTTCTCCGGCGAACATTCGAACCCAGTGCGTGCCTTCCGGACTTCCAAGCTAAATGAATTTCTTCAAATTAGATTTCTATCAACCACTACCCAAAAATACAAGTCAAAGTTGTGAGTTCCACATGGATTCTGCTTCTACAGTTAGCTTCTTAATATGTTGGGATTATAAGTCATTGCATAACCGCAGCCGTTAATCACCGTGTCATTCCATTGACGATGTGGTCTTATGAGTGGCATCATTGGCTATATGCATTTCTATAGATAGATTTACCGCAAATTTTCAAGTGCATCAAACACACATGGAGTGAACAAATAGCGCTGATATGCGACTATAGAATTTGAAAAAATAGCAGGTGTCTGGTTTGGTACTGTAGCTAATTTTGCTACTTGGTTATTTCTAAGCCTCTCATGCAGCAATTGTCACCTCAACTTCGACTCCAGCCTCGATATTGATGATAATCTGCTTCACAACCTCGGTCGGAGCGTTTAGATCGATCAAGCGTTTGTGAATTCTAAGCAATTAGCCCACCAACTTCTCATCCAATCCTGTGACTACAGCGGGATGTAAACCTACCTCATCTCGTACATATCCCATGTCTTTGACCCTTCGCCGCATGGCGTCTTGCGGGTCGATATCTTCAAGTGTTTGGTTGGGAGACGGACTGGGCCTTTTACGCGAAGCTCCTTGCTCTTGGCGCGCTCGATGAGTTCCCCGCAGACCTTCTCAAGCGAAGCAACCTTGCGCGAGGTGAGAGTAATGCGAATTTTGTGAATCTTTGGAGCTTCATGCTGGGATGCCTTCTTCGCGTCTTGGAAAGACATTTTTGCTGTCGTTGCTTTCGAGTGTGCCGAAATGGATGAGGGCGGTATTTGAGTGCGAGGTCCGATCACGACTGTGCTGGGTCAGCAACGGCATTGCATAACCTATGGGTATATGCCTACCTCGGTCACAACGTGGCTCGGCAAAGTGATGATCGGTGCAGAAATGTTGTCAGTGATGTGGACTGTTCAAAGAGATGTTAAGATGTGTGCGTTTGTAAATCTTGGCACGCTAGACCTAATAAAGCATACTGGTGACTTCTACAGAGCACAAGTCTCAGAGCATTGGAAGCAATACATATCACAGACTTTCAAATACCACAACTTTCCTGTTTAGCATGTGACTGAAAGTGTAGGCGCTTCATTATCACCGACTGAACTTCAATGGAGTCCCTTCCTTCACTTGCACCTGTTCCATCAGCGAGTATCCGTCTGGGTCTCGCTCCTGATGAATGGAATGCATGCCTCGACGCTTGGGTAACGTTGGCTAGGCTGTATACAAATCTTTCAGTCAAATCTTTTGCTCAAGCATGTGGAAAAGATGGGCCGATGGCTCAGTTCTTACCGTCATACGCTCGCGAGCTCGCTAGCGTATCGCCTTCAGACACCACTTTCGCGGGACCTAAAGCTGGGATATTGCGAAAGTTGTGCTTCTCCCTTGTGAGCCGGATCATCTTAGAGTGTGACGCTCCCGATTGGACGTTGGATATTGACTTCTTTTCATGCTTTTGCTTGATATATCAAACAAATCTTTCTTCTTTATCACGCTTGTTGAGCCGTCTTTGGCAGCGGAAGCAAAATATGATCGAAAAAGGACTTACGAAGAAAAAAGAGGACCTTATCAAGATTCTCGAATCCTCGAATCCTGTATTGGCTGTTCCTGAGCTCACACGAATTGCACCAATGATGCGTGCTTCAGCAGACACAGGGGTTTTCTTCCTTACCGGAACCGATTTATTGGACGCATTGGCTTCAGCATATAGCAAGGCTGGAAGTGTCGAGGAGTATAAAGCCTATAGCGGATTCGCCTATCTCGGTCTCATATCTCTTGTTTTATTGGAGACTCCAAAAGTGTCTGTACTCTCGGATTGCTTGTACAACCTGAAAGCTCAAGCCGATCAAACCCGCGGTTCTGTAACATTACTCGCAGATCTGGTGACTAATTCACGACTGCTCTCTAAGATTAGATGTAATGCCATACATAATAGTACCGCCCGGTTAAGGAAACTCCTTGATGAATTGGAAGCGTACCGCATGCCAAGCATCGCCCGACCTAAGAAGCAAATTCGACGGAACTCTAAAAAAGATAAAGGCATAGCAAATGAATTTGATGGCGAATTGCATGTTCACCGCATGAGTTTGGTCTCTCAGCTACAAGATCTCTTCCCCGATTTAGGTGCTGGATTCATCCTCAGGCTGCTCGACGAATACGACAACAATGTCGAAATAGCGACAGCACATTTGCTGGACAATTCGTTGCCACTACATCTCCAGTCCGTCAATTGCTCTGAACCAGCAGCAATTTTCGATACAGAGCAGAAGGAGGCAATTGACCACCTCGTTCCTCGACCTACACCCCCGCAAACCCCGATTCCCGAGCGTCAGAACATATTTGATGACGATGAATTACTCGTAGCAGATACATCTAGGTTACATATCGGTAAGAAAGAACACTCAGACCCCGTCGGGGTGAACAAAGCAGCAATTATTTCCGCCCTAGCTGCCTTCGATTCGGATGACGATGAGCGGGATGACACCTATGACATGGAAGATGTTGGAGGAACTGTCGAATATGCAAATCCAGACGAAGAATTAAGACCAGTATCGAAATCACTACAGCAAGAAAATGATATGATTCTCTTTTCTGCTTACAAGGCTTCCCCCGAATTGTTCGGTCGCACATTCGACATAAGGCACAGCCAGGCAAGGATGGCCTTGAAGCAGGAAACCGGCATGACAGATGAAGCAATCGAGGGCTGGAGTATTATGCTTCAACGTGATGCAAAACGATTGAAGAAGTTGGAAGCGCAATTTGAAGACCGTTCTTTCGATGGTAAGCAACCTGAGCTGGCTGCTACTTCTTACAGAGGATCACCAGGCGGAAGAGAGGAGGAGGATTCGAACGCACTTCAGCAAGGCGTTCCAATGGGTGTTTTGAGAGGCAGGTCACGTGGGAGATATCTCGGGCGTGGCAGTCATGGCCGTGTTGGCGATATGGTAGGCCCGCCAGGCACTTCAAGTAATTCTTCAGCACAGAGAAGGAAAGAGCAAATGAAGAAGAGCCGTGCAAGCCACAACCGGCGTGATCAAAGAGCGAGGAAGATGGCAAGAGGTGGATTTGCTGGTTAGATGAACAAGCTTGGCCAGATGTTCAATATTCAGTAAAGTGCGAAACTCTTGACACCATATTCAATTTACGAATATACTAAAATTGAAAAATACAAATTCCGAAATACCGACGGCACTGTATTGTATTGCTTGACAAACTTATTTAGCGACGAACGACTTGGGAGAATGGCGCAAATATTTGGCATTTGTTTCACACGTCAAAACAAAATATGTTATCATGTCCTGGTCCCCAAAGTGTTGAATGCTGAATGTCTGAACTACGTCTGGCATCGACTGAAGGATCGTCATGACTGACTGCTCCGCGGAAGTACAACGTGAATATACTTCTTTGACTGCTGATTCTGCATTAAATAGCTGCTGGCTGTTCCTCTGGTTCCATAATACGTGTAGATGAAGAGTCCGAGTTAGCCGAATGGTAGATAATGGTGAAATGACTTATGGGTCAACTCATTCCTTCATCTGCTCAACCTCCATATTATTCAAATGTAACAGCAGTTCCCACGAAATCAAATTTATAAAAATTCCCCCGTGTGAAATAAATTTGCAACCTTTGATCAGATGGTTTTGAAGTGTTATTGAAAATGCCTTGGTTTGGACAAAATTGAAGAATGGTTTTGCGAAATTATATTCAAGGCGTTAAATACTTGCTGTTGTTGGCATGCCGATTATGCCACTTTCCGCATAATTTAATGCTGAATTGGAGTCGACGTTGCGGAGAAAATTGTCACCATCATTGTGAGGCGGTTGTATATTTGGTCGGATACTTCTTGCTTCATATTAACAGGTGTCGGACGGAATTCTCATATATACATAATGCCACCTAATTCCGCTCCATCTGTTAGGTAAGTATATTTTACAAACAGCAACTACGATGTGGTATCAGACGAAATCCCCTTGCAACCGCATGGTTATCAAGTAAAAGTCGATTGAAAAAAAGTACATGCTGGACCATTATCACTGAATGGGTTAACTGCCATACACCATGAATATTTACTAGACGGACCTTGCAGCATTTTCTGAATCCCAGAGGTGAGTTCAAGGAAATTCACTTGGCGCTTGTATGGTGAGCACAAGTCCCGTAGATAGACGTCCCAAAGAATTATGTGATACTGGCAATCCTTGGAGCATGGATTTATGGTTTGAGCAATAGGCAGATTAGTCCTGGCAGCTGGCCAAGCGTGTAAGTACTTCGAGAGATAGATATTACCAAGCTATCCAAAGGACAAATGACAAGGGCAAGAAAGCATTTGACTTGAAATTTGCATTTTAAGACAGACCAGGTTTGACTAGGCTACAGTCGAACATAGGTCTTATTTAATGGAGCGAAGACAAGCTCTTGATTTCACACTCAAATCATCTGTTCCAATTCGCTGATTGGAATTCAAAATAATTTGTAATGTCTCCTTGCCTTAACAGTCCTCTCTAGTAAGTATCTATCCCTGTGATTGATTTCTCTGAATCAGCTTCCATAACAGTAGATTCTCATCTTTTCGAAAATATTCCAATTTTGACCTGAATGCAGAGACGAGAGCATCTGTGTTGGAATGATCTCCCCACTATAATTGGCCTACTACTGTAGATCTCGGGCCGAAGCGTGCTTTTTATATTGAATCTCTACAAATGAAAGTGCAGATATGTGGCGATGCTGTCGACCCCATTCGAGGTCTACGAAATGGGCAAATGAATCGGATTCCCTCACCTAGTGACATCCGTGTCTGTTCTATTTCATCCAAAACTAAAATAAAGGAAAGGTTTCGGAGAATGCCGGACCTGTAATAACAGGTATTGAGATTCTGGGCATATCATCAGGCGGATGTACAACCGCGGAGAAGGTCAGATTTGGCGTGAATGTGATCATAGAAATGTATGGATTTTCTGTCCATGCAGTGGCCAACAACGAGATGCTTATCTAAAGCCTCACGGGTTGGGATCGCTGTTATCGCCAGCTAAAGATAAGGCGTATCGAATCCCACCATTCACGTAAGTCATCACACATTCAAGCAAAACCGACTCAATATTAGTGAAGCATTCGGTTGTTGAGGGGGTTAGCATTGTACAATATTGGATATACGTCAATCATCATATCGTGTTTTCTGATAGGAAACGTTGCAATTGCAAAGCGATCGTTAACCGCGTATTTGTTCGCATTCATCAAGAGATGGACGTTCAAGTGCGGATGTCTGAATGCGAGCCGGAATGCTGCAAAAATAAAATTAAAAAATTAAAAAAAAAACCAGGATATAAATCCATCAGATTTAGTAAGCAAGGTTTAGCAGAATAGCTTTCGTGGTTGGAAGGAAATGCGATACAGAATCGAAAGGTTGTATCTGCGGGTGTTGAGGTGGGCCAGACTCTTGCCCGTTTGCATCCCTTATCAATTGAACGGATGTGTCAACGCTCTTGCCTGCCTATAATGATAGAAAGAGTCACGGTAGATCTGCGCAAAGAAGGTTCCGCGGACTTGCTTCTCACGCACGTGCTGTACTGCATCGCTAAAAGCAAGACGGGTAACGGAGATGTATAGTGGTGCCCACGGAGACTCAAATATAAGGTGCAGCAGGTTGCCTCACGGTCTGTCTCTTCTGTATCTACAGACCGCAAATTTTCCATGTAAACGGTTCCTGTTTTGTCAATATCCATTGATCGTTCCCTTCGTTTTTGCCCAGCTCTCGCATACCTGCCACTAAAATAGGGTCCATAGTTTCGACATGTTTTCACCGTCTATGCTGTTCGAAAAACCTGAAATCAATCCAATCAATAGGAAGGCGCGCTCGATCCCACTCTTGAACATCGTCAATATCTACGGACGGGTATTCTTCTTCTCTTGGTTTGGATTTATGATTGCCTTCTGGTCCTGGTAAGTGTAATTGTGCTCAGATTCTAGCATTACATGTTTCAAGCATACCATAAATGCTAACTTGTAAGATTCCAGGTATGCCTTTCCGCCACTTCTTAACGATGTTATCAAGAAAGACATGGGTCTCACGAAAGCCCAAATTGCCAACTCTAACATTGTCTCTCTGGCAGCCACGCTTCTCGTTCGACTCGTTGCTGGCCCGGCTTGTGATCGCTTTGGACCTCGATTTACTTTCGTAGGATGCCTGATTATCGGTGCTATTCCTACCTTCTTGGCTGGCACCACATTTAATGCCAGTGAGCTATATGCTTTGCGATTCTTCATCGGCATCCTCGGCGGCAGTTTTGTTCCTTGTCAGGTCTGGACGACGGGATTTTTCGACAAGAACATCGTTGGTACTGCGAATTCGATAACGGCCGGGTTTGGCAACGCGGGAGGTGGCATCACATATTTCGTGATGCCACGTATCTATAAATCCCTTGTCACTGATGGTCTCTCCCCGCATGTGGCCTGGCGAGTTTCCTTCGTCGTCCCCGGGATTCTGATCGTCTCCGTCGCTCTGGCTTTACTCTTGCTTTGTCCCGATACCCCAACCGGCAAATGGTCCGACCGTTTTGATGTTGCGGAAAATATTTCACGGGACCACGAAGTGGATTGCGCTGTGGTCATTGTCCCGGGATCTGTAACCAAGGAACGGAATTCTGCTGAAGGAAGAACTGGGCAGCAATCTGGTATTACTCGGGAAGTAAAGAAGGCCAATAATGCTCGTAGTGATTTTGCCGACCATGAAACACAAATGGGCGAACAACAGATCATTGACACCGCTCGTGGAGAAGTCATACAGACGCCAACTTTCGCAGAAACCATCCAAGTCTGCGTCTCGCCTCAAACTCTAGTCTGTGGAATCTGTTATTTTAGCACTTTCGGGACCGAGTTGAGTGTTAACAGCATCCTCGGCACATGGTACGAAAAAAATTTCGAATTTTTGGGCTTGCAAGGCGCCGGAAACTGGGCTGCTATGCTCGGTCTCATGAACATAGTGTGCAGACCGTTGGGTGGACTGATATCAGATCTGGGTTATCATGCTAGCGGTGATAAAGTCTGGTCCAAGAAGGTCCTATTGCACGTGTACGGTCTCATCACTGGTGCGATGCTTGTTGCTATTGGCGTCACGAACTCGCACCACTTATACACCCTTACATTATTGAACGGCATCGGGTTGGCTTTTTTCATGGAAGGTGCGAACGGCTTAACTTTCTCTTTGGTCCCTCATGTCCATCCATATGCCAACGGCATCGTGTCTGGGTTTACAGGTGCTTGTGGGAATCTGGGCGGAATAGTCTTCGCCATCATTTTTCGATACGTGCTCAACTATGGGGATGCGGCCTGGATCATCGGAGTCATTGTCATGGCTCTGCATGTTGCAGTATGCTGGATCCCACCGATTTCAAAACATGAGGTGGTTGGACGCTAAATGGGAAGTGACTGACGTGAAGGCGGCCTGGTCTTGTCTGTTGCTATCTTGTACTCCGCAACAAATATTGACCATACGATTTGATCATACATGAGCTGAATATCCAACACTCATGTAAAGTCTAAACCTGAAGCGATTAGGAACTAAGCTATCCTTCTTTGAAAACATATTTTGCAACGAGGATATTAATACTGGCATCGTTAAGGTTGGAAGTCAACAAATTTATGCCTTTGATTTCCTTAAATAATATAAACGACTGCATCTAGGCTCCACATCGTAATATCATAGGTGAATCGTAAGTGTGTACATTACGAATTGCCGCCATCAAGTTATAAAGCAGCCGGACAGGTTTCCGGGGTATAGAGCATCAATCGCTCACCTTCACATGTCATCAAAAGCCAACATCACCTAGCCAATATACATCCCCTTCAGGCAACCCCGAAACCACGACCTGCGTTTTCAAAATGCACCTCTAATTTTCGCATACAACTCCGTGTCGAGGAAGTTATAATTCGGATCGAAAATGCAGAACGGCGCCCGCAACAGGGTTTCGGCCGTTGGCCTTTCGCTGGGATCACTGCATTGGTGGTCAGTGAAACATATTCGAACGCCCCAAGGCTGAAAATCAGAACCTACATAGTAAAGCAGTCGTACATAAAACTCAACGCCGCTGGACCAACAACGCTGCTGACGTCATCGGGGATCGGCGGTGCTTGGTTCAAAGAACCCAGTTTGTAAATTGCTCCAATGGCCTCTTCTTTACTCCACGGTCGACGACCGGCGAACATTTCGAGCACGACACACCCGAGGGACCATATATCCACCTTGGCGCTATAACCTTGATTATACGCTTGAGCATCGTACGGGCGGGAGTGATCGGCTGGTGCCAGGGCTTGAGACTGGGCGCGAATGACTTCCGGCGCCATCCAGAACACGGAACCTTGCATCGAGTTGGTGATATCGTTGATATACGGATCTGCCGAACGTTTTGAAATACCGAAGTCAGAGATCTTGCATGTGCCATCAAGATCGAGGAGAATATTGTCAGCCTTCAGGTCGCGGTGAAGGATCCCTTCACTGTGCAGATAGGCGAGTCCGTTGAGGGTTTGTCTTGTCAAACTTGAGACTACTGGCTCTTCAAATTTGCCATGCTTCCGCAAGCATGATCCAATGCTACCACCAGAGATATATTCCAGGAAGATAGAGATGCTGAACTCTTTTCGCTCACACCCCAAGTATTGCACAATATTGACGTGGTCCAGATGTTGCATCGTATCAATCTCAATGTCTAAAGCCTTGACCATCTCCCGAATTTTGGCTGGGTCTACATTTGGTGCCTTGGGATTCACTTCAACTTGCTTCACCGCCAGAAGCTCACCAGTAGTGGTATTCATACCCAGATAGACTCTCCCAAATGTCCCTTTGCCAATCAGTTGACCACGCATCCACTTGAACGTCGGCTGCCGCTCAGGTGCATGGCCTTTGTTGACATGCTGTACATTTGCCGCAGGTATTGTGTCTTGAGGGATCGTGTCCAGGTTTGTGATCAATCGGCTTCCCCGTTGAGGCTTGACTTGCTCAATCCGTGCGCCAAACATTTTGGTGCTTTTCCTTCTCACAATCCCGCTCGTGCCGTCGCTTCTGAGAGTGTTGATTCTGTTTGCGATTGGCCCACCAACCACTGGCGCGCCCATGCCCATACTTCCAGGCCCAGCAGCAAATCCAGCGATGCCACTACCACTTGGCGCACGGCTTGAGGTATATGAGCTTGTGCTTGGGTGATGCCCATGAGTGCCGCTTGGATGCATATTATAATTGTTCTTCACCACATCTCTAATACTTTTCGTCCGGCCAAGTCCGCCGCTTTTGCGAACATTTCGCTGAGCAACGAAGTTCGTGCCTGGGTCCCCCCTTTTGATTCCATCCATGCTTATTCCTCCAATCTCATCAGCACTCGACAGTGGCGTCACACTCTGGCTGGCCCCTTGCAAATCCGTGCTCGAAACATTCGTCCCGAGAGTGCCTTTCTCTCCCACACTTGAAGGACTCCCTTCACTCAGACCCTCTTCACCTGCTTCGCCCATCGGCTGATCGAGATCGACATTGGGGAAGAAATCATCAAGATGTTCTACGATGCCTTCGGCCGGGGGTCGATTTGCCCACATATCACTTGCGAAGCTCTCTCTTCTCCCAAACCGATTGAAATCATCTGGGCTATCCGTCATTGGAGCAGAAGTTGCTGACGAAAGCGGCTCTCGCTCGTCTCCTTCATCCGTGTGTGACCTCTCCAGTGGAGGCATCTTGGGTGATTCAAATTTGACATTTGCTTTGCTAGTTTTGAGCTTGAGTTCTGGTCTGCTGGGGCTTCTGCTTCCAGCAGGGCCATTGCTAGAAAGGTCATGATGCGCAGTTGAAGCACTTGTTGAAGTCTTGTTATGGTCGCCATTCTTCATCGTTGTACCACCGCGCAGAGGGATGGCAAATAATCCATCGTCGCTATCCTCTTCGCTCTCTTCTTGGACAAGCATCGCCGGACTTGGAGCAAACTCCACTTGATTCTCTGGCAAATCAAAAGACGGTCCACGCTTGGATTGCATGCGTTGGATGCCACTCCCAAGATGACCGCCTGGTGGATGTGTCGAACTGGGACTGAGGTCTGGGGAATGCCGGCCACCATCACCCTTGATCTTATCCAACGTTGGATTTTGAGGCATGCGCAACGATAAATTCGGCCGAATATTGTGCTGAGAAGCCTTCAGCGTGTCTTCATCCTCACCGCCGCCCTCATCACTTTCAACATAATCAGGCACTTTAAATTGTTGTCCACCCTTTGACATGGTAAATGGACTACGCGGGCTATGCGCACCAGGACTCGAACTACCAGTTGCGACTTTGTTGAAGTCGATGCCTGCCAATGCCTTTTTACCTTCTGGCTGTACAAGTTCGGGTGTGGTCGTGCTCTTCTGAAGTCCACTACCTGTTGCAACGGCTCCGACTCGACTACTTCCCGGTCTTTTTTCTCCACCATCTTCTTCAGCAATGGATCCAGAAGAGATGCGTTTCCAAGGCTCCTCTTTGCGATTCGGCCAGCTTGTACGACCGTTCGTACCGTTCTTCTTAGTCAGCGAATTCACTTTGACAAGTGTGCTAGTCGGTTCTGGCACGGGTGGCGGTTTGCGCATCGGTACAAGACCCTCGATCACTTTCTTTTCCAAGCTACCCACACTTCCAGATGAGAGCGGTCTTGACCCCTCCTGGAAAGGCGAGGCACGGGGACTATCAAAGTCATGGACTTTTTTTCCCGAAGCATCTTCACTTAGTCGCGACCGTCTATGTTCCAAATAGGCTCGTTGCTTGCGCTCTGTCTCTTTCCGATGTTCTTCTTGCTTCGCTTCCAGCAACGCGAGCCGCTCGTGCTCCGGCAAATTGTGGAAGTCTTTTTGGAGCATACTCTCTTGTAGCTTTACATTCACTTCATAATCTCCATCTTTGGGCAGCTGTTGCAAAGATATCTTGTCTGCTACTATGGTGCTCTCTCCAGATCTTAGGGTGGCAGGGGAATCAATGTTTTCCCCATTCAGCCTGGCAAGCGTTGCTTCATCCAAGGGTCTGCTGCCAAAGCTTGCCTTGCCGAATGGACTCTGCGGTAAGCCAGTGGCAGCCAATCCGAGGGAATTCTGTGAAACACTTTCACTACCGGCACTAATTCCAACAGGTGCGCGGACGAATAATTTTAGGCTGCCGGCGGAGTCCGCCATCCTCACCCTCGCGTTCACGAGCGATTGATCATTTAAGGCTTCACCGTGGTCAATCTGCCCTGGACTCGTAATATGTATCGTCACATCTGGTCCTTCTGCCACACCGAGGTTGTAGCAAATGACTGTCCGTAACTGCTCGGCGGTTTCGACGTCAGAAATGTCAATCAGTCGATAATTCCAGCCATCTGGAGTTACAAAAACGAATTTCGCATCTCCGTCCCTTCCGCGCCCTCGTCCACGATCTATTGGTAAGGGTGGGATACCAGATTCAGCACTCTCCACACTCAGATGACCGGCGCTCTTTCTGCTCGGTGGCCGATCGATGCTGACGTCACTTGCAGCGGCCTGGCTCTTAGAATATAGCTGCTGGAGATGCTGTCTCGTAGTTTGGGGGGAGGATGGCAAAATATCCTCTTCCGTTGTCGGCGACGGATCGTCTTTCTTCTTTATTCGTCTGAACTTGTCCAGGAATCGATGCCCTTCTTTAGAAGCGGTGGCAGAGCTTGGTGTTTCGCTAGCCGCATGCCTTCCTGCGCCATCTCTGTCCACTGCCGGAGGCCTGGAGCCTTCCGTGGCATTGCGACGTCTCCCACTGAAGTCTTCCGGAGGTTTGCTGAACGTGCTCTCGGCATCTCGATTGTTTGGCGTGAGACCGACAGATACGCGTCCGGGCCCTGGGGATGCAGCATACGTGCCAGAGGCATTGGTTTCACTGCTCGTGTTCCTATAATGGTTGCCGTAATATCTCCCACTTGCAATCCCACCGGGTCCGTTGAAGCCAGGCCTCGATGATGCGCCAGATAAGCCAGGGCTTTGCTGCGGCGAACTGAAGTTCCTCCCACCAGAAGCACCGAATTCGCCGTTGGCGCTTGGAGAGTGCCGTTTGGGAATGTCACCAATCGTACCTAGTGCCGAGACGCTGTAACCACTTCTGCTACCGTCTTCAAGAGACCTCGACAGCACGTCTAAGGACACCGTGCGCTGACCGGAAAATCTCCTTTGAGCTATTGTCGTAGGTATCACTTTGCCGGGAGATTCGCCATCTGCAGAGTGTGCTGTGGTCGGCGTGGATCCAAGTACGTTCATTTCCCCTCGGCTCAAATTCGGACTATTCTCTATCCCACAATCCGTGCCGGCGCTGACCGGAAACTGTGAGCTTTGACGCCTAATCCCCATGGGTAGACTTGTAGTGCTGCTCGTAGCAGCTGTTGGTGGTGTGCCTGCTGAGCCGCCGTTTTTGATCACATCGCGTATGAGCCTCCGAATACGCTTTGCCTCCTCACGGTCCTTAGCTGGGTCTCGAAACACGCCGTTGGCTGTGCATTCTCGTGCAACTTGTGGCAAGACCGTCTGCGGCATGAATCCTATGTTCCTCTGGCCACCGGCTTTGCCCATGTCCATGAAGGTCGCACCACAAATGTTGAGGTGCCGGAATGCTGCCTGCCACTCCTTGCTGAATTCATGGGCGGCCAACCAGGTCTGCACCTTCTCCATGGGCCAGTTCTGGTCTTGTGGTGACCCTGGGAGATCGCCGGACGAGCTCTGGTCGCGATTGCTTTGTGTTCCTTCCTCCACTCTATTGGTTAAAGGCTGGCCAAAGGATTGGGGGGCAGATGACTGCGCGGGGGTTGGTGGCTGATGCTCTTGGGTCTCCTTGGCCGGCAAGATGAGTGCTTTTCTTGCGCCAGTAGGGGTCGGGGGGTGATAGGTCGTCTGCTGTGGTGGAGTGGGCACAGATTGGACCGGAGGCGGCTGCTGCTGCTGCTGCTGCTGCTGCTGCTGATAATGATACTGATTGCTATTCAACCAACTCGAGCCCGTCTCCTGCATGTTGGTGTATGTAGCATCACTGCCGCAGCGCATATCGGCTGCGGAGAAGTCGCCGCTAGCCCCGCGCTGGTAGGAGTGTTGCGATGGGGGCATGCCAGGACGCGACGGAGCATGCAGGGTCTGCTGCTGCGACCCATATGACAACGAGTTGGCGCTATGGAGGGGTGGAATGCCCACACCGGGTCCAAAGCTCTCGCCACCGGGAATGTACGTGGCCGAAGTCAAGGGCTGGTTGTCATTCAGCGGCGGTAACGTCAGCAGGTCCACCGCAACGTAAGCTGTCGGGTCATATTGGCGCGGCGGCGTTTCGTGTGGAGGATGCATGGACGGAGGCGGAGTGTATATGGTCTGGCGGGGCCAGCCTCCGCTGTACACCCCAGTTGCCTGGCTCGGCGGTGGCGGCGGAAGCATCATGTGCGTTTGAGAAGACTGGGCGGGCCGCGGTGGAGGGCCGGGCAAATGCATCCCTACCGGCGCCGGACCTGGGGTCTGCAGCGGGGGGGGTGGAGGCACGTATTGTCCCGGCGCAGCGCGCTGTTGCTCGCTCAGATGTCGCGCCCCTGGAAGACCCCATGCGCTCTGTCCTGCATTCATGGCGCTGCCGGGCGTCGACGGTGTGCCGCGCCGATACTGCTCCTGCTGCATGCCTGCGTTGCCGCACGTGTGCGCTCGCGGTCGCGCACTCGCCTCCAGATATAGCGATTGTGTCCCTCCTGCCTATGGGCGCAAGAGCGTCACCTCGCCGTAGCCCGCGCCCCGATTGTCATTCGACAATGTCCTGCCGAAGTGGTGCGTGTGGGCACCCGTGGGAGGCGGGCTGGCGTATCTCGCCCCTTCCGCCGACGGCGTGCCGCTGTCGCTGTAGTTTGTGTTCAAATTGCTCCCGGATCGCTGTCACGCATTCGCCAGCATGCTCTATGATCCTATGATGCTACCTTCCACTGCTGCTGTGCCCCCACCGCAGCCTCCACTCGTTGTGTGCAACGCCAACTCCGCTCACTTCATCTCATTTTCGTCCGCCTACTGCTCCACACGACCAGTCTTACGATCTCTTGATGCTGTAACCTGGCTTGTCTTCCTTCACTCTCCTCACAGGCGGCTAGAGGGATTGCACAATGTCTCCCTGCTGTTCGCCTGAGCACCTTATCTTCATCCGGGTGTGCTCATGCATGCGCGATCCAGACGAACACCGGCTTACTTTCTGCCGAGCGCGGGATCGCGGAACGAAACGTTGTTGCGTTTGGCGCTAGAGGCCGCAGAAACTCAGACACACAGCACAGGACGCGAGGTAGGATTGGACAACGATCTCACACATGCAAAAATAGAAGACTTTCGGAAGATAAAACGAGGACGGGGCGATCTGACGCGATCACAAATGTTGCTGGCATAATGGTATCTTCGTCTGCGCTCGTCGGAAGCTCCGCGACACCGGCAGCCACAGTACAGCGTGGCTGACTTGTAGCGCGGCAGAAAACACGAGGTCAACATACAGTGGACCCGAACAGCTTAGCATTGCCGTCGCTTAGTTCCAAAGTTTCCACAATCATGAGCTATTGGGGATGGTTTGATTAACGGGAAATTGATTGGATATTGCACTTCTCGTATCTCCAGGTCGTCCCAAGGTCGTCCCAAGGGCCGCAAGCCACAAAAGCTTGGTTGGCCACATGGTTGGCCCCGCTCTAGCCCAGTTTGGGCGGTTCGCGTACGCCAAGATTATACAGAAGACCAGGGTAAGACGCAAACAATCAACTTTGCTTGCATCGAATCCTATCTTTCTCCAAGACCGTCAACAGTAAACATAACAGGGTCGTGATTCTGGCAGTGTAAATATCTCCGTGGAAGTACAACCACACGTAACATATCATCCGTGTGAATTGGTTGACCTTCAGCTTTTTCCAAGTCATCTCAGTCCTGCGTTGACCATCGAGGGGCCCATTTGCATAGATAACTCCGTTCCGGTAATGAATCCACCAAAAGATTCAAGTTGCCGATGATGTCGCCACACCAGGGTAGCGTACATGCCTATCCCAAGCCATCAAAGTCTTGTGAGGACTTCTCAGAAAAGCTTCTAACTCATGCAGGAGCAAGCATGCATTTTCTTGTCCAAGGAACTCCGAGAGCAGCCCTTCAGCGACACCGTTCGCGGCTTTCGGTTCATTCGTTTTGAGAATTGCAACGATATATTCGATCAAGAACTCTCTGTTGCCGCCACGCGGGGGAGATGCTGAATCCAGAAAGGAGAAGACCTTTAAATCCCTTCGCAAAAAAGCTCGGGCTCGACTTTGAAGGTCAGGCGACGAAGCGAAGGATGCTGCTGTAAAGTCACGATACTGTGAAATTCGATTGGCGCCTATGTGGAGACAGAACAGCCGATTTCGGTAGACGCGTCGTCTTTGCTCGAGCGCTGGATCCTCGTGAGCGGCTGGTGCTTGCTCTGTTTCAGGCGTGCATCGTGCAAGATGCCGTCTATTATATGCTCTTCTACTACCTCGCACTGATGAAGAGCCGCTCAAGGCAGGTTTCTTGAGGTCAGATACGTCGTACGTCGTGAAATCATCCGGTCCAGACCAATTGTATTGAACCTGGGTGACGGACGTTTTGCAAAGCGGGCACGAAGCCTTTTCCTGAAGCCATGAAATAAGACACAAGAAGTCGAAAGATAAATGATTGCAAGGTACTACGACGGCACGCTCAGTCACAGGCTCCAGACAAATGGTGCAGACGTCTGAGCGAGGCATGTCGTTCGCATTGCTTTTGATTTTGTCGCCATGCTCTTTGATTTCGACGTCATATTTGTTGTCATAAGCAGTCACAAACTGCGGCTGAATGTCTGTCTGGCGGTCATTGCCGGCCATACACCTTGGTGGAGATGGTGTCTGAGTGTCAAGAACGGCGAAATGAAGTTCCTGCTCCTCAAACTATTAGCGCCGGGAAGATCCGCTAAAGTGCCGAGGCTTGTTGCAATTAGCCAATGTGGGGCTGTCTTAAAGCAAGATATGTCGAAGTGAATACAAGTTTCAGGAACAACATACATTCATCCATCAAGGTGCGACGATCGACGGATGTCTGCGCTCAAGATGGCTGCGAACTGTATATTCTGTAAAATAATCAAGGGAATGTTACTATCTATCACGGTGTTTCTGATTCGAAACCGACTAATAATTGAGTAGGAGATATCCCGTCCATGAAACTCTTCGAGTCCGACAAGACCTTCGCATTCCTCGATATCAACCCACTGTCGTATGGGCATGCTCTCGTCATCCCTAAGCATCATGGCATGAAGCTCACCGACATTCCTGACGAGCAATTGGCCGAACTTCTACCTGTTGCTTCAAAGATAGCAAAGGCGAGTGGGGCGGAAAACTACAACATTTTACAGAATAATGGGAGACTCGCACACCAAGAAGTAAACCACGTGCACGTGCATGTCATACCAAAACCAAATGAGAAGGAGGGGTTGGGAATCGTATGGCCTCAGCAGCGGGGAAATGAAGAAGTGTTGCAGAAGTTGTGTGAAGAGTTGAAAGCAAAGATGTAAGCTGCATATGACAAATGATAAAAGTCACGAGTGCAGTATGATTGTGACGATAAATTTTCTAGCTCAGTTCATAGTTATCCAAAGATGTCAATATTCTGTGTCCCAACATTGGACATCACAACAATAATTAATCGTAGAAGCGTGCATCGCAAACATCAGTAGAAGCGAAGCTATTCAATGCATTTTTTTCAAATTTTGCATGCAGCCATAAGAGGGATTCCCATTGTAGAATATCAGAGTAAGAAATTTTGGAAAGTCCTTCCGTACAGCCGTCTATACTTCACAGATTTAAATTCGTCATCTTTAATGGCTTTTTCAATTATGTAGAATATTTTAGCGAATCACATGCCACCATTATGTCTATCAGAAGCATTAAATATCGGACCAATATGATCATTATGATCCAATCAGTCGGTTTAATAGCGGATCCCGCCCCGAAGGCGGCTATACAGTATGAAAGAGATGATAGAGATGCGCTTCTCCCGAGTGTGGCTACATAACCATCATGATAGAATTGCTGTTGAAACCGATTTCCTATCTCAGCCCATTTCGCCTTTGGTAAAGCGGCGAAAGAGAGGTCGGTAGAGACCATGCACCCGCGCGAGCTCAATACACATCGACTATCTTTAATTCTATTGACAAGAATTTTGGTGGCAGTATAGCGATCTCTAGTGCGTTGATCAAACATCGAATCGGCGGGCATTCCTCACAGCAATTTGAATAGTATATCTTATTCTAATCGGCTACAGTTTATCCTTTTCAAAAGTCTCCTTGGCTCGTATTTGAGACTACTTTCATCATTACTCCTTTGCCAGATTCAATATCATTCTTGGTCAAGCTGACAAGCGAATGAATCTTCAAGCAGTGTCGTGCTGATACTTGCCGTCCACATACCTTCTGCTATTATTTCAGGTTAAAGAGTTTGTCCTCCTATGATGTTGGAAAGGGAGTGTTCAAGATGTCTAGGCCTGCTTGATTCCTTTAACTACAACTGAAATTATACAGTCTTATATATTCCCTTCTTGAATACCCAAGACATTCTGTATTAGTGATCTTCCAGTCTGATTTCCAATCTGATTTCCAATCAATTTGTCAAGGTACTTCTATACCTTTCAACATATGATAACTGTCTCGAAAAGAGGCATCGGATGCTCTGGCCAGAAGAGTCGAGGATTTCCTCAATTATCATTTACAGCAGCAATGGACGTATTCCGCTTCTGCTATGTAAGCCTGATCAAGGTATTTTTTAGCGGTGTTTTTGGATAAATCAAGCCATTGATTGTTTGCTATTTGTTGTGAGCTGACTTCCTCATATGCTACAACGCAGTTGCTGTTTGAACAATGCACCTACCTGACATATGGAAGGTGCTTACGTAGGCGTGTGTGTATATATCAGACTTCCACTTGATACCTGACAATAACAACAAGCATGAGGTGTCCGACCAAACATACAACTACCCTCACAACAGGAATAATCAATAGAATGGAAGTTAATTATATTCTGAACTAAAGTAAACCAGTTCTGAATAGTCTCTGGATCTTCATTCTTAACTTTCTAATATCAAATCTTCCGTAAAAGGCATATTTTAAGCTGTTGTAACCCTTTAACAAAGTTGTAGGCCTATCTAACTCCAACACCTTTCCTATCTATTAACTAGGAGATCAGATTGACTATATTGGTTAATGTAGCAAGTGTTGGTGGAAATCCTCAGTTGTTAAGGTCCAGTATCATGCTGTTAGCGGTCCATTCTTGTCGCAAGGCTCTACTAGAGAGTCTTGCAATAACGGTGGATTTAGGTACGTTGACAGCCTTTGCAGCATGTCGAATGCTCGGAAATTGATTTGCCTTCAAAGCCCTAATAGCAAGGATGATATGATCTTCAGCTAAGTGCGTTGCTAACACATTGGGTAGAGGCATTGTGTGTTGAAGGGAGAAGGGAAGGATTTCTGGAAAAGTGGCCCGCTCGCTTATCACGCACGTTAGACTAGCATTTCAAAGATTTGTACAGCAACTTGGATTAGTAGGAGTTGACTATCTGAACTAAGTGGGAGTGTTGAGAGTTAGCAGTTCAGAAGGGAAGTGGGAGGATGCCTGAGGTATGCACTTGATGTCTTTGCAAGACAACTTGTTCCATCCCGTCCAGTTAGCTTTCCTTTCTCTTGGTTCCTATAACACACTCCAAATCTTACTATTTTTCACGCTTCCATCGAACTCTGAAGAGTCACCTACTTTTTAACATGTTACACCTTATATTGCAACATACTAAGCAACATAGCGATTAAATATTGCATTGCTTATTAATAGGACTACAGCATATTGTATTGTGTTATATTGTGTTGAGCAACATATGTTGCTCAACATGTTGCTTCATATTGCTTGTGAAGGGGTCTGCCGGGGGCAGGGGCTGCGCTGAGATATGCGCCCCTCTGCGGTAACATAGTCTAGTGGTTTGATAGCTATGAAGACCTAAGGTGAGACAGTTCCTGTGTTCAATTCCTTCTTGAACAGGATTAAACCCTGTTCTTTATTGAGGCTTGTTATACGTGCGCCTCAAAACACAGATGATATCTGAAATATGATATATAAGCAGCATACAAGTACACTCACTTCGTACAGAGTTAACCACGTGAAATAGGGCCTGAGTACTCCTTTTTTGCACCCATGGCCCCTAGCACGTGTTTAACCAACCAACTAACCACTGCAACCGCACCTTTGAGTGCAACCAACCAAGCAGAGTACCGTTCTCAGCTCAATCAACCAACCAAGAACACACTCAACCGTGTGGTTGGTTGACTGTTGCCACCACTTGTCCCAGGACGAGTTACAGTCGCCGACGAGGAACTTGCGATTCGGCGGTACCCTGAAACGACAGTCCAATGAATATTGCCGGGTCATCGGAGGCGTCCAATTTTCTCACAACTGAGGCTGAATGGGACTGTCGTGCCTGTCAGAGCCGTAATTCGTTTCAAGCGTGAAGTACACGAACTTCAAATCAAAACCCAAAACCTGCGCCTGCAGGATGTCATCGGCCATGTCGATACACCACATCCCTATGCCGTATCCCACATCCAACACATAATAAATCTTTTCCTTCGGCAGGGGCGCGAGGCGACCATCAAGGGCGATTCGGAAGAGATGATATTGCATGTCCAGGCGATCCTGCTAGTTGTCATCGTTGGGAAGGCGGTAGATATTGTCTGAAGTGCAATAAAATACGATCTGAATAGTCACCCACTATTTAACAATGCTCAATTTTATATTAATAGCTATATAATTACGCCTTGAAGTTGTTCTAAACAGTCGTTTTTAAAGGGTAGACCTTAGGACTTTGAAAGCTTCTACAATACCTCTAATACTTGAAAATTAATTTTGTTGAAGAGCTTTGATAGCAAGGTTAATATTGTTTTTATTTGAGTGTCCTTGTCCTGTTGTGTGGAGCCATTGTGTGTTAAAAGAAGATAGGACGAATTTGCTGAAAAGTGGCCAGCTCGCTTATCACGTATGTTAATTAGGTTTTCAAGTACCAAAAGGATGAGCTATCTAGGTGAAAGAAAATTATCTTACCCATATGCTAGTGTATGCCTCAGGTATATTCTAATGACCCTCTGACCCTGCCAGCTCTTAACAGATAACGTACTTGTGAGCTGCTTCAAGCCAAACGGGGTGAACCTGCTTGAAGTGCGGAGGCGACTCGGTGGCTGCCAGACTGCTGAAAGCGCCATACGCCGAATTGCTGGGGAGTCTCCATCCAAACCCTACCGGTTACCTTCCTAATTGGGAGTACAGGAATTTGATATGTTATGGGCGGATCGCCTACGAATGTCACCGGTGACAAGCAGTTAGGAAGAGAGAGGCAGACAGGTGTGGATTAATCTGCCAGGGATATCTTTCATTCACAAGCTAAATGTATTTCAAAAGTGATGAGTATGGAGAGCCAATAAGCATGACTAAGATCTTACTGGCAAGAAAGAGGCTCTGAAGATTCTCCATCCTATGTGAGTCGAAGGTTAGGACTGAATTTTCCAATCAAACCAACCAAAGCGTCATATCATATCCTGATTACGTATGTGTTATCGAACGGACGGTTGTAATACAGAAAGGTGACCGCTTATAACCAGCGCATTACACAAATTTCAGCATAATAATATTTTCACTTTTGCCCCAACACGCCTTCTCTTACGTTCCCGATTAATGCGGAGGCTGCTAAGCACCGGCAGTGCCCTTCTATTTGAAGGTCTCCGTAAAAATACCTGCTGCTGATTGACCAGCAGCAGCGAACTGTAAATCGAAGACACGACCGCCGCATAATCGCACAATTTACGTGTGCTGAGCTGAGCTGAATGACAATCAGCCAACGCGAAATACGAACACCTGATCAACACGCGTAGGTGTCTAGAGATTAGAATTCAAGCGCGAAACATTCTGCAATGCTTGCTGCCATTCAATTGCTTGGAGGTACCGGAAACATCTCGCCTTGGCTGTTTTCATTCCATCAATCCCTTATCATAGCACTGTGCCACAATGCCTAAGGAAATATTATTCGACCATTCATCCAACTGCATGCTAAATGTGGTAATACTTTGATGGTCTCATCATTGCAAGTTGCAGAAGTTCTAAAGCGTTTCGACACGACATATGATTGAAGTCGCAGAGAGGATGCCAAGATAATCAACTACCTGCGCATATGCCTTTCGTAAGGCGGGCTGTTATCTATCTCGATGTCCTCGCTGCCTACTTCCTCAGGAATATCCTCATTATGTAGCTGAGGATCGATCGTTTCACGCGCTAATGCCGCGCCTTCCTTTTTGCCCCTCTCTACATTCACCAAGAACATGATCGGAATTGGAAGCCCGATGAGCACAGCCAAAAACCAAAAAGCCTGCAAAAACGTCAGCCTTCCATGAAATAGCTTTTAACCCATATCAAAATTTTAATTCACGTACCGGACGTATGTCCCCGGTCGCATCCGTAATGGCACCTACGATTGCTGGTCCAAAAATACTGCTTCCCTTATCCGTGATGGCGTAAAGAGCGTAAAATGCGGCTTCACTACCAGGGGGGATGAGTTCACCGAAAAGGCTCCGACAGTAACTAGACAGACCGCCAAGGACAAGGCCATAAATGCCACCTAAAGGGTACATCTCCCATTGCTGCTGCAGACCAAAGCAACCAAGGCGCTTGATTGCCGGAATGTATCCAAGCAACCCGTAAAGAGGAATGAGTTCGAAGAGACATATACAAGTCAATATGGTATGACTGGGCGTCAGTTGCATCATGCGCGAAACTTTTGACCAAGTAAAAGCGCCCACAATACCAGACAAAGTGACGATGACGTTGATGAGGGCGAGAGCTGCCGATTCCATGCCGAGATCCGTTTTTGCAAATAGAATGGCAGTCCCAGACACCGTGGCGATGGCGTCTGATATCATGAACCAGGCAGCCAGGAAAAGCAGTACATCTTTCAATCTTCGGGCGCGCAAGATAGTCTTTGCTAAATTCACCCACGAGTAAGCCAAAAATCCCGTCCATGTACGAGCTTTGCCATCTTTCCCAATAATGGACAAGGGAGGACCTGGCCTTGGCCGAAGCCACATTGCGGCTGGAATAGTGAAAGAGAACCACCACAGCCCGATAACGAATAGTACCAACCGAAGGGAGAAGAGAGACCCGCGCGTCGTTTGAAGGATAACAATTGACAGGATCTGCACTGCCACAGCCGCCACGTAACCTATGGCCACGCCGTAAGATGATATCTTGGTTGAAAGCTGCATCTCCAGAGAATGTGCAGCAGAGAGCGTTGGAAAAGAAGATGTCCGTTCGGGCGGCGGAAGGAGCATGACAGTTGAATCAATTATGTCGTCTAGAACCGGCGCATCATGTCCGCCCTGGTTCTCGCAGCTCTCCTACATCACGCTTAGTATTGGAACTCTGCACTGCAATCAGTGGCGGGAGGATGATCGAGACCCTGTTCACAACACACGTGGCAAAGGATACGGATGGGCTTACCTCTGTCAGGTCGACATAGGATCGTCCACGCTCTGCATCTCCGTGTTCTAACACAGACGGATGCCATCTTACAAGCAAAGGCAGGAAAGAATTGAGCAACACGAAGCTTGCGCCGAAGCACACGTTCCCCACTACAGCCCAAACGGAACCCAGCAAGTACACTGGAGGTGTGATGGGTAGAAACAGCATGGTCGCCACGGATCCCACCAAAGCAAAGGCGATCAGCAGTGATTTCCGATATCTGCCGTGGTCTGCTGCACCGGACATGGTGACCACAACAAGAGACTGCAGAAGCACGGACACAGAGAAGGTGTACATTGCAAAACTGGCCGTGTTGACTTCGGCGCCGAAGACGCGGAAGACGCATTGCGAGGCCTTGCCATGGCCAGAACCAGTTCGAGCATGCTGCGTCGAGTCAATCCCGCGCTCTCTGCAAGGCGTGTTGTGGTCAGTGGCCAAGACAGCAGTGGGCGAGGCACGAGCGAGGTCTTCAAGAGTGATGGGGATGAAGGCCCCTAAACCGCACACGACGAATACTTCGGCGGCGAAGCTGTAAGTGTAGAAGCCGAGCAGCTCCTTCTTCGATGTCGGACGGGTGTCCTCGTCCGGGTAGGCAGGCCGCATGCTGGTGCTGCTGGTCCGCCGGCTGGACGAAGTAGAGCGCTCGTCATCCGCGTCCTCCTCACTCGGGACTGAAAACGTTGAAGGCTGTCGGGACGACAGACCCGGGTGATGTCGCGTGCGACCGAAAGATGACGGCTCGCCCAGTCTCTATGAAAAGTATTATTGTTATCTGTCAACAAAGGCCATGCAGTTGCATCACGTACATCGCTGTTGCTTGCTTCACTCATCGGCCAATCGGCGCCCGCGTCTCCGAGCAATCCCTCCTCAATGCCGCTGTAAGGCTCTCGCAAACGTCCATGGAAGTGTACACAACCGCTTCACCGAAGTGTTCCGACAATGGAGATCCCAGACATCTCTCTCTATCTCACACGCTTATCCGGTTACCGAAAGTGACGATAAGGCGCACGTTGTGCGCTACTTGCTACTTCAAGATGATGTGCGCCAATCCCCCTACTCGTACCTGGTCATTCTCCCCGTTAGCGGGCGGCATGGAGGACATCTAACAAGATGAACTCCTATCACCCCGAACGGCGCCAGCGGCAACGCGCGCGGTGTGCTACTTTGCTCGGTACATCAGGGCCGAGTTTCATATTGAGCCGTGGATTCATCCTGTCGACTGCTGTGGTTGCGTCTTCAGCTGCTACCACACTTCTTAGTAAGAGGGACGCGCAACTAAATTGAGACCAGCATGTAATTCATCTCGCCTCGTGCCGCCTTTGGAAACAGGCGCAGGCCGGCGCACTCCATTTATGCCGTATCTCGGCAACGGCGTACCATCATTCATTTCGCTGGTCCCTGCTTGATATTGAACCAGCCTACTTAGACGCCACCGCTAACTATGATCCACCGACATTAAGAGGCACGGAGCATGGTTCCGATCTTGTGCCTTGTCCGCGGAGAATATGAAGAGCGACTTGCACAGTCACAGAAGGTACTTATAGGCTTTCATAGATAGCTATCTGCTCCACCACGGAGGCTTTGTCGCCTTTCCGTACTTGCCGCCTTTTCCATGACCAAATATGTTCGGATTCCCATTGGCACCGTTCGTATACAGCGCTGTGCCGTCCTTCCGGGTGCGCTCTTTCGTCAACAGTTCCCACAACTCGCCAATAGACACTCGCTGCACCGGCAACATGCTGTACTGCAAAGAGTATAAGTTCTTCCGGTGTATAGGTGGAACTATATGTCCGGACACCAAAGCCTTGAACACCCGAGGAGAGAGGTAGTGCTTCCGGAGACGCTGGCCTAATTGGAAGTACTGCGAGAATGTTTGTGAGAGCGGGAGCGGCACGGACTATGATTAACCCAAGTGTCAGCGTGTTCACTTGCACGTGATGAGAAGTTCAAGGCGAAACTCACCTTGAGCTTTATATATGCGGTCGGTGCTTCAGCAAGCGACGGCGATGATGCCGTCGACGTCAATGCGCGAGTGGTATCTTGTAGTTCAAATCGAATGCCCCCAGGTAGACGCCGAGAATCCTTCAGTCGCAACATGATCGCAAACAGTGGAAAGTGATTCAGGCATGCCAACCAAGTGTCCAGGGCAGCTTTCAAAGCGATGATGGCCATCCTTCCGCCCGCAAATGTGGTATAGAAGACAGCGACGGTAGGTAAAAGAAAAAAAAGGACGGTAAACAGGATTGTGCCAAGCAATAGCTGGTCGAGATCGTAGTCGCAGCTGTCAATGCGGTGGCGAAGCACGTTGCACTTCTTGCCTCTGAAAAGCTGGAAGAGAGAGATGATGATGGTCAGCTGCCAATTGTAGATCCTGGCGCTCGCGATGTAAAACGAATAGATGTGAAGTGTCAGCAGACTTATCAAGTCCGAGGTCAAGCTGATGGGTAAACTGGCACCCGCAAAACTCGAAAGTCCGATCAGGCGAACGACATAAGGAAGTAGCGGTCTAAGCTGAAGCATGCTACCGTCCCAGTAGTCGATGACCCATAGAAACAGGTCACCAAGAAATTCTGCCAGCTCAGTATTCAATTTCAGACCGGCGGGCCAGTCCATCAGCCACTTGATCATCCTCTGTAATCCAACAATTGAGTATGTGTCAACGATGGAATCTATCTGTGCGGCTACTAAGTCTGCATTCTCCAGAATGTATGAGCCAAGGGCAATGCCGATGATGATGTCGTTGGCCACGAGCCACAAGCTGTTGTAGAAGCGGATGTATTCTGGATGACTGTTGGCAATGCTCTCCCAGTCACTTCGTCGCCGCTGTAAGGTCAAGTACTGCGGAGGCCAATAGCAGAATTGCTGTAGTCTTATATCCACTTGCTGAGCCGTAGCAGAGACATCTTTAAGCGCAACTGGAAAGCTCGCCGAAGGTTGCCAGTCCAAAAGCCAAAGCAGAAATTCCGCCATTATGCGCTGTGCCATCAGACAGATTATGAAGACTTGTGAGGCAACTGGCCACACATTCTGCATCAAAGCATTTTTTACCCCCAATAGGATGAAATCCCATAAGTTGGTTGCAGATTCGACTACCCGCTCACCCACACTCATCGTGCGCTTCTGTCGCACGCCAACCAGGCCAACATTACTCTGCATCAGATCGTTAAGTTCGGCCGAGCAATTGATCTGATTGATGATCGTGGGGAGAGCGAGTTCTTGCACAGTTCTGGGATGCCTAATCACAGTGTGCAATTTCAGCTTCTCCACGAGCTTCTCCTTTCGCTTTCTCTCAGCCTCTTCTTCTGCATCAATCTGATCGAAGGGAGGCACGCTACCGAAAGCGCCTCGTTTGTCGCCGAGTGCCAATGATATTGGCGTCATAGAGAGGTATTGCATGCGTCTGGGATCTGGTCGGTCGAAGACCACCACTTGAATGGTGATCCCTGCATCATGGGGGCAATGGACCCGGGGTAGTGTGTCTTTACGGTTATACTGCACCGACAGCAGCTTCGGATCAAACGTGAGCTGGGTATTTGGCGCATTCAAGACTCCCAGAACACGCAAGGATTGGCCGCCGCACCGGTCTGTTAAATGCTTGATGGGGTGCGAACTTCCTCGAAAGAGCGCCTGGACTCGTAAGGCGTTATCAACGCCTCGCGCATCTACACCTTGCAGAATCCCCACCACCAGGACATCGAGCTCAGAATTGCGCCATCCTACTAGGACTCCTGGAATGTCGTGTCTTGGTGCATCTGAAGGCCAAAATATACGCATCAATCCATGTTTCTTCGTGGTCATAATCCCATCGCGGACAGTCTCAGAAGGATCCTCTCCGCCTGAGCTGCTCTCGCGCGCTTATACCGGCTTCAACCGATCGGGGATGCTGAGAAGTATCAGCGCAAGTTGGGAGCGCGGGAAGCCTGTGGATATGCTCACGAGAAACGCCTCCCTGGCGGCAATGCGCTCAATCGGAATCAGGAGCAAGAGAAAGAAGATGGAGAGAATGGCAAAGCCCTTCGCGGCACGTGTCTGGAGGTATATCAGTGATTGTGGAGGCACATTCAACAGAGGACGGGGGATTCGAACAATGACTCCGTGGTCCCAGGCAAAGATTGCAAGCTCATACAGTCGGGTTACAAGGTCCCAGCGCGCGGTGATGTAGCCAGATAAAAAGATACCAATGAGGACGGAGACTGGGTGCATGGAGTGTTTCAGTCATGCTCGACTCAGGACATTGGAATCGGAACTTGGGGGAGGTCGAGGGAGGGGCGCGCGGTCGGGGGGAGGACGGACGACGGCCTGGAGGAGGAGTATGGTCTGAAGCACGAAACGGACGGGCGTAAGTGCCACCCGATGCGGTGCAGCGCGAGGCTCAGGAGAGTCGACGGTGATGCGTTCCGCCCTTGTATTCGCAGGCCAGTGACATGCTGCACGCAATGCTCGCTTTGCGCGAAGTAGTGCGCTTCTCGTGGAGCCCAGCTTGCCCCGAATGGGTGTGCCGAAACTCGGCATGATTACATAAGACTCGGTCCACGACCTCATTCCCATATGTCTCCATACCTTGTGCAGTATATTAGGCACACGTGAATGCGTCGAGACTGCTAGCATCGAGTTGTGACGTGCGTAGAGGGGTGAGGAGCAGCAGCAGGTCCGAACGCAGTCGCATCCGATCATCTTGTGCGAAGCGGAAGTCTCATGAGCGCCATACACAAATTTGAAAATAGCGACACCATATGCCATACAAGGGGGATATTCACACAGACGAGGCCACTTCGCCATGCTCGCTGCTCCATAGACCCTTCTCCTCATAATGCCGGGCGGCTCAGGGCGTGTATGCGACTTTTTCCTTCAAGGAAGATGTAAATTTGGAGGTATGAAGCCAACGTGAGTTATCCGATCTTGGAAGGCACTGACGAAGACGAAGACAGCTGCAAAAATGAACATCCTCGCGGCAACCAGAGCCAAGGGAACCGCTTTGCACCCCTATCGAACCCTCCGAACAATAGCGCTCGAGGCAGATCGGGGGCATTTGGGGGAGGGGGAGACAGATGTAAGCCCTCTTTCCCCTGCTTTATGCTTCAGCATGTGATCACGTATAGCTTTGGCAATGTTTTGTCACTGTGGGAAGTTTGGTTTTTCCGCAGCCAATGCTTCCATAGCAGTCTGAGCTGTAGTCAGCTTCAAACATGCAGCGCCTTCTTAATCTTGCCATGCAGTGCGCACTCGCTCACCAATGCACAGATCGACCTGGAAAGGAGCGTGAATTCAATCTCAACCCAGATTATATAAAGCTAGACTTGACAACAGGTCCACCGGATGGCGAGCGGCCGTTGTGGAAGCTTTCCGCTTACGGGCCAGGCAAAGATGCTCCACGACAACTGCTCGGAGGCTCTCTCGAAGTCAGCCCCGAAGAGTTGCGGGTTCAGTGCTATCTGGCCCAAGCTTCGGGTCAGATGGACGCCTATGTAAGGACAAGTGAAATTATAAAATAACCTTACGAATATTTACTGACCGAGCAAGCGACAAAATGAGGCCAGTGCGTTTGCTGAAGCGGACCGACAAGTACAACTCATTCTTAATGATCTCGACGGGGCAATCCAGTATGTTGTAGATGGTGCCAATCAGCATCCGAATCGAAATGATCAAGTGACAAAGCCCAGCGGTCCTTTCAAAACACAATCGGCATTCGGCCAGCAAACAGGGACCGCGGCCTTTGGAGAGAAAGGCGCCTTTAGTTCAGGAAGGCCAGGTTTTGGGCAACCGTCACAACTTGGGAGAACATCTGGCTTCGGTCGACCGTCATCATTAGGAGTAGGCGGGTCTGGATTTGGGCAGCCGTCCACACTTGGGAGCGCTTTTGGGCAGCCTTCAACGCTAGGAATTGCGTCAAAATTTCCCACTCCATCGCAACCGAGCGCTGGAACCACTTTCGGGTCACCATCAATTGCCGGTAGCAGCAATACCGCTTTTGGAGCTGCTTCTGCGTTGGGGCAGAAGCCTGTTTTTGGCCAACCGTCTCAACCGACGTTTGGTCAATCAGGATTTGGACAAGCCCCGAAGTCAACTTTTGGTGTTCCAGCTCAGCCCGCGTCTGGTTTCGGACAACCATCTGCACTTGGGAGCAACAAGCAGCAGAATCCTTTTGCGCCCGAATCCTCGCAAACAAGTCCATTCGCTTCGACAATAGGCCAACCCTCCGCATTTGGTCAGATCGGACAGAGTGAACCATCACAACCGAACTTGTTTGCAAGTGACAGCAAGACCAGCGGTTTCGCGGCAGTGGGAGCGCAGGCAGGAAGCAATACGTTTGCTCCCCAGCCAACAACCACCTCGGGACTCGGCGGCGCATTCAACCAGCCGACACAGCCAACAACAAGTGGCTTTGGCGCACCACAGCAAACAGGGCAATCGTTGTCTACCCCAGGATTAGGAGGGCCATCGCGTGAAGATCAGCAACAGCGTGCGGCTACTGTGCCCCCACGAATTAATGGCACTGCCAGTTCGAATGAGTATGCGGAAGCTGCGCCAGAAGTGTATGCTGGTGAGCTGGGCGTGATTTTGAAGGAGATATATGAGTATGTAGCGGAAACTGGACAGTTCAAAGACGGCTTTGTCCCGGAGATTCCGCCCAAGCGTGAGTGGATACGATGGGACCGGCAATAACTGGAGCGACAGCAGCTTGTATGAATAATGCGGATTTCACCATGTTCTGTATTTCTCTTGGAGTTTTCAACGGCATGCACTGAATGTGAATGAATTAATTGTGAGAGTCATGTGTGCCAAATACGTCGATATATAGGTCGCAGACGAAAGACGAAAGAACTTCATTGGTCGTGATCACGTTTTAGCAATACACCGTCAACGCGATGCATTTGAACAAAGCAAGGCCAAGCCCAACATGGATCCATCACATATCAAGCACGTCTCCTCGCATTCCCATCAATGGAAAGCCTGTGATTTTTCATTTTGCACAGAAGGACGCACGGATTGCAGGTTCACACTGTTCTCAAATGGGAGGACTCGCGTGGAGGCGTTAGCTTCGCGAAACCCCCTGGTCCCGCGCCGCGAACCTCGACCTCGACAGCCCATGGACGCGACTCCTGTTCCTTGATCATACTCCCTCGCCTCGATTCCCAATCCCGCGTCTACAATGGCTTGGTCGCAATACGCCATCTGAGGGAAAGAGGGAAACGACTTCACTACCTGCAGCCTACACAACGCTTGCGCGACTTCGCAAGCGAAACGGTTGCGCACTAGGATGAGCGACGTCGACGTGGTCAGCAATGGTAATGAGAGGCAGAAGCGCAAGCCAAAAAAGCTGCAGAAGCGAAGTGTGGACGAAGGTTCTGCTCAAGCGATGATGGCAAATGGCACAGAGGCGGATCGCGAGGATGATGCCGAGGCGGGCAAGGCATTCGACCAGACCGACAGTGAGCTCGGTGATCTGCCTGTCACCAAGAGCGGGTTCTTGAGCAGTGAGTCGGATAACGTGCAACAGAGCGACTTGACCCGGAGTGAGGAAGATGGCAGCGTGGACGAGCAGGAGATGAGAAGGCACTTTATGGACATCGAGTCTAGCTTCCTCCCAGATGTGGTGCCTCCACCGCCTGCGCAGGAGGGAAATTTAGGCGTGGACGATACTTATCTAGAACTTGGGAAACCCGGGCGCACTCCTCCGCCCGATCTGGCTTTTGACAGTGCCCGAAGAAGTCGAGGTAATAGTGTGAACGCGCATCAACCTTCGTCAGTGGAACAGGAGACCCCAGCGGATGCATACAAAACGCCTGCGCCTGCCTTTGGAAGCGACTCCGACCACGAAATTGCGGAGGAGGGATCCCCTTCTTCACCAGCTGTAGCAGCCGCTCGGAGAGGCCACGCACGGAACATCTCGACTGCCACCGCTACTCAGATTAATCCCATGGAACCAATGTCTGGCACTGGCACAAGGCCGACGACTCCAGCTGCACGACCCACTTCGAAAGGGTCAACCATCCGACCAGGATCCTCTCCCGCGCCGAGAAAGACTGCTTCGCCTATTGAATCACCTGGTCGTAGCAGCAATAGACCTCGGTCAAATTCGCCATCTCGGCTCGCTGCCCGACCGAGATACGTGACTGACCGACATTCCAGCCACCATTCGTCCATATCATCAGCAACTCTCTCATCTGACATATCTAATGAAGCCTCCTGTAACGCAGACTACGCGCTTCAGACAGGTGGAGCAATGTCAAGCAGTACCGTAACGAGTAACTCGCGCATCGGCATAACGTCACGTCTACCGAGCCTCGGTAGCGTGGTATCTTACATGGACAACAGTGAAGGCCCACCCGCACTCACTCGCGGTGTCAGTGGCAATATACTTAGCACCAAGCTTAGCAGCGGACTGGAAGGCGTAGATGAAGATAGATTCGAGACCCCCCGTCCAAGAATGCATCATATCCAAGCGCCAACAGACACTGTTCTTGCTCAACGAGTCGAAAGCATCCAGGTTCCTGAAACGATTGCTAGGGACTTTCGTGCCAGGAACCGCTCCCCAGAGCGCCCTGCCTCCGCAGGTGGCCCGGGTGTGAGCTTCCAAGATCGTCCTCGTAGGACGCTGACGCTCAAGGAGCAAAATAGCAAGATTGACAAACTAACTAAAGAGAACTTCGAGTTAAAGCTGAAGATCCATTTCCTCGATCAAGCTTTGCAAGCTCGATCTGACGATGGTGTCAAGGAACTCATCGACAAAAATGTTCAACTTCAGACAGATCTTGCTAACGAACGGAAAGAGTCTCAAATATTGCGTCGTAAGCTCCGTGAGCTCGAGCGCAAGGCTAAGGAGCAGGAAGAGACCTTGGCCGAATTACGCCAGCAAAAAGCTAACAATCAAAATGATCGGGACGATGAGGATCCCACGCTACAAGCTGAAATGCATGAGGAAATTTTATACCTGCGTCAGCAGCTAGACCATTCCGAGAACCAGGTCACCACACTTCGTGAGGAGGTTATGACCAAGGAGCTCGAGAAGCGTAAAATGGCCGAACACATGCGCAGCATGGCTGGTGCTCGCGGCGAAGACACTGCCGGCATGAAGGAGACTATAGATATGTGGCAAGACCTTTTGAACGCAGAGACTGGGCGGCGTGAACAAGCGGAAGAAGATTTGCGAAAGCTCAGGGAAGAGCTCACCGCTCTGCGGATTGAACGTGCCTCACCTTCTGCAAAGAGCGTTCTTAAGCGCAGAAGTAGACCAGGGACTGGTTACGAACAAAGTGAGCCGGATGCGACGGACTTCACGAATGGCATCAATAGCGCCCCAACAGATTCTTCTGCAACTCTTATTGAACATTTAAAGCATGAAAATGCAGAGTTGCGGCGTGACCTTGGTGCGCAGACAAGCATGCTCACTTCTCGAAATCGTGAGAGGGAAAGGCTGCAGCAGGAGATCGAAGATCTGAAGCTCTTGACGCGTAGGAGCGAGGGCGGCCGCTCTGTGACTGGTGAGAGCATTTTTGAGCGGTCTATATCTAGAGCGCACCAGCGTCCGCAGTCCAGTGGCAGCGATCTCACTCGAGGCACACAGGTAACAGAGGCTGAGCGCGACGAATGGGAGAGGAAGGAAGGGCAGCTGCGTGATCAGAACGCCGAGCTCAGATTGAAGTATCAGGAATTGGAGCGCTCGCACAACACCCATCTGCAGTACGTTGCTGCGCTCGAGAGTGATTTTGAGCAAATGGAAACTGAGCTCAACGAGACTGCCGAGGACCTCCGAGCTATCCAAGCCGAGCGAGACGAGCTTCTGTTGGCTTCCGATGAGAAAGACATTGAGCTGAAGAATTTGGAAGAGGAAGCACTGAATGAAATTGACCGCCTCACCCAAGAAGTTAACGGACTGGATGCGCAGCTTCAAGAAGCCCATAAGAAATATCAGAAGATTCAAATGAAGCTTGAGCATACCACAGATGGCTATAAGGGTCTCCAAGGAGAGCTTCGAGAGATTACTCAAAGTGTTATGAATCTCGAAGACGAGAAGCAAGCTAACGTGCGGACAATACAGACGCTCGAGCAGCAGATTGTAGACGCTGAGGAAGAAATTCAGAAGTGGGAGCAGAAGTGCAAGGAGCTTGATCAAAAGAATCGCAAGCTCGAAATCACCCAGGAGAGCCTTCATTCGGAAATCACATTCCTGCGTGAAGAGCAAGAAGGCGATAAGATCAAGATTGGTGAATTGGAGGATGCGTTGAACGCCGCGCAGCAGACCATACAAGACGAACAAGAGAAGTTGCGTGAAGTGGAAGCTGGTATCATTGAAGAACGGCAACAGCGAGATGTGCTAGAAAACAAATCCAAGGAGGAAGTGCAGAAGGTGCTCGATGATCTCAATAGCGAAATCGCCAAGACGAAAGACGAAGTTCGAAAGCTTAGGCGAGGATTGTCAGCCAAGGAAGTTGAGGCGAGCTCCTGGAAACAGAAATTAGAAGAACTGGAGCATGCCTTACGCAACATGCTCGGCGAGCCTAATGGCAACAAGCAGACTTTGCTTGCAGAAATCGAGAGAATGCAGCGCGAGTTAGAAAACACAGCTAATCAGCTTGATCGTGCCAAGATGGAGATTGCTGATAAAAGTCGCTTACTTCGACATCGCGACGGGCTTCTTGAAAGTGCTAGCCTGGAGAGTAGACGGCTGTCCGACCTACTTGACAAAGAAAGGGCTTCTCGCAAACATGATATGGAGCAGTTCGAGAAGGCTTCGCGAGGTCAAGCGACGCATATGCGGGAGCTTGCTCATTACCAGTCGCGATGCTTAGAACTCGAAACGTCATTCAGCCACGATAAGCGCAAGATGGCCCAGCTTGAGCAGCAATATCGTGACCAGCTCAACGATCGCAACAACCTTCTCTTAGCTCTTTGGAACCGCTTATCCACTCTTTGTGGGCCCGACTGGGCGAAGTCGCACAGCTTGGTCGATGGGGAGCCGACTTCCGCCGCTGTCATTCAGAATCATCTTGGTGCATTCAGCAAAAATGTCATTGCAGCCGTCAAAACAGTCGAAGCGCTCATTGGTAGTTTCAAGACGCGCATTCGGAACGTCGAGAAGGCACTGTGGAAAGACTATCACACACTGGAAGAAAATCTTAATCTACGTGCCAAGAAGATGGATATGTTAGAAAAAGTACTGATGGATACTCAACGTGCCATTGCCGCTGAGGCTACTGCGCAAGCTCAGCAGCGACCACAGACCAGTAGGACTGGTAGCTCAAAGATAACCAAGGGGAGTGACGAGATCGTGAAACTGAGAAATGAAGTTAAAACCCTTAAAACGGAGCTAAAATTTCATCGACAGCACCCGAGCTCAATGGCACAGCAACTCTTGCATCAGCAAAACCAGATGTTGCCAGATCATTCACGACGGCAGAGCAATGGGGGCAATTCGCCGGGTCGTGCCATTGCTGCACTTCTTAGACATCATTCCACATCTGCTGTTGAGCAGGTGCAGGCATCATCGGATGAGCAGAGGTCAGCACCTGGCTCGAGAGATCATGCGCAGCCGATCATCTTCCAGCCGCAGCCGATCCAGCCGAGTGAACAGCGCTGGCTTCATCGACTCAAAGAGCTAGAACGGCGACTCAAGGCTGAACGTGAAGCGCGATTGCTTGATCGGAAAGGTGCGCGCCTACGGCTTGAAGAGGGCAGGCTTGAGAATGAAGAGCTGAGACAGATGCTTGAGCAAGAAAAGATGAGGAATGAGGGCGTCACCGAGGAAGGTAGCACTGGTGGCAGTGAAAGAGTCGAAACCGAGACTCCGAGTCAGCGGGACGTTGACTAATATTTGAACCTACTGTTCAATCATCTTCAGGGTTTGCCTGTACCAATAGTCATTTTATTGGTGGGTTTGTGTTGGAGACGAGGGTTTCAACGATATTTGTTGAGGTTTTTCGTCATTTCTTCCTGAGTGTGCACCATGACGGTCAAGCAGGATTTCGTAGCCACTACTAGTTGAGAGATTGTTCTCGAACAACCTACGCATGTCACCCCTTCACCCTTTGTGCGTTGAGCTACTCTTAACTTATTGCTGGGGCGGAGACATCTAATGTCGCACTCTAAGTATAAAGTATGGCCTCTACATTCTGTAAATTCTAACTTGCACCCTATTAAGCGAACACCTTTCACCCAGAGCTACTGGGTGTCATGACAGCTTCATGTCAAAGTGCAGTCAAGGCGAATCCAATCAAGTCAGCAAATATTGGTGCGGCTAAGCGGTTTCGACAGGAACGCTATATAGGCCGCCAGTGAGAATGTACATTGAGATCGAGATCTAATAATTTCCCTACCCACGGCAAAGCAACAAGATAGTGTGAGCGCGCCGGAGCTACTCAATCCAACGAATATAAGCTGACTGACAAGCTCGCAGAGTTCTGTCGATGACGAGGAGAGCTGGTATGTGGCGAAAGACGGCCTAGGAAAAATCGGAGAATGGGAACTGGGTGCGGAGGGAACGACGGTACAGAAGGGTCATGGTGTCTGACCCGGTACTTAGCAGTGAGAAAAGAATTGTTTGTCGACGGGCTGCCTTTCCCTCAAGAACCCAACCCGATACAGTATGGCAGTTGCACAATTGTATTTTTTTCCTGCAGCCATACATGATATCTCACCGCCAAATAATCAAGAAGCGTGTATTTCGATATTAGGGGTTTGGTATGGTTTTCCGTCTCTACAGCCTCGGGGCCTTGTTCTTCAACCACCAAACCCAAAAAAAAAGAAAACCAAGAAAAAAAAAAAAAAAAAAAAAAAAGCTCCATACTTGAGTTCGTTTAATGCTCCTAAACTTTGGGTCGTACTCGCCTTCCAATTACTCGGTTATCTGCAGCTCACTTACCAGTTTGGATTTGACTAGATCAAATACAAGTGTTTCCATTGAGGGCGGAATGACATTCCGTAATTTCACTCATTACTTTTGTTTTGTCTCCTACCAGGCTGAAACCTTGTGCAAAAGAAAAGTTTTCGGGCTTCAAACAGGCATGGTTGAGAATGTGCAGAGATAGAAAGGAGAGGGAGATGTTTGCATTTATCAATAATTCAATCGCTGATCTCGCCACTGCTGCTGTTCAGGTTTTCACCGATCATCTGACCAACTTGGAACACTCGTTCCATTACTTCGCCAAAAAGTTCAGGACTCCAAATTTCATCTTCCCTTGCCTTGCCCTTTCGGCTCAATTTCCGACCTGTATCTTCACTATATGTCTCAAAGAAGTCTTCATATCCCATCAGGACTTGATCTCGTACAGCTGCAACGAGAGTCTCCCGTATCCTTGCATCATCTACAAAATCTATCAGCTTGGCCCGGAGAGCGGGAACATCCTTCTCCGCAAGCCCACGAACGGTGCGCACCGCTTTGAGGGCATCGAAATCCCTTATACTTTTGGCTTGCGATAATCTGGCGGGGTCAATTGGAGCAGTGATGTGATTCGCATATCCATTCACGAAATCGTTGATCACCGTGCGTAACCGGCCATCGAGCTCGGCCTTGGCGTCGAGCATATTTTCTACCACCTTTGGCAGTAGACCGCCTCCAACGGCACCGCTTACTAGGCGCACCCAAGATGCTGGATTCCACAGGTTTCCACGCTCCCGAAGCTCGTAAAACGTGTTTGTGATCGACGAGAAATCGAAGTCAACCTCTGGGGGGCTGAATTCAATGTCAAATGCCACAATCTGCTGCTTGAGGTAAAGCAGGTGGATGATCAAGAAGAGCTGCCCGTCTTGTGCAGTTTTTTTGGCTGATATTTGCTGACTGGCAACCATCAGAGACTGGATCGTGGAGTGTACAATCCGATGAGCTAAATCGTCAAACACTATACTGTTGACGAGGCGGTAGATGCGGCGCAATAGCCATATGGCTTTTGGTAAGGTGGGGTACCACACTTCTCCAGCGGCATTGATCTCCTCGGACGTGGACTTGTCAAACGTTATATCAGCATCATCTTGATCAACAGTGACAGGGGCATTTGTCGCAGGTTTTGAAGGTGTTCGGGGGACAGAATTGCGCTTCCCCGATAGAACTGGGCCTTGTTGGATACCACTGGCGGTTTTATTATTTTTTGGCCAGTCCACATCTTCTGGTTTCGCACGATAGGCTTCGATATCGTCTCGAAGAACAGAGATCGACAAAAACACCAATCTTGTCTGTGCATCCTCAAGCGCGGGTTGCACCAGAAGTGCAAAGTCAAGTTTTCTATTTTGTGGCTTCCCATTCGCTGCTGGCTTGAATATAGAAGTTTCATCATTCTCATCATCAGAATCGAGATCCATATAACGTCCTTGAATAGTTGAGCATAAGTCGCACAGCTTCTCCAATCTGGTTTCATGAATTATTTTCGGCCGCAAGTGATCGTAGACGGGGTCCATTAAGCTTTCCAAGAATTCATAGAGCGCACCGTCAGTTTCAAACCATTCAAACCATAAATCGTACTCGTCCAGGCATATTCCACGCATGAAGCTTAGACTCGCTTTCGCAAAAGCCAGCACGTCAGCTTGCAGCGGACTGGAATTAAGATCTGCCATCTTCTTGCTGACAAGTGGAATCATAAGTCGACCGCGAGTGGCAGAATATGATTGATATAATTCGCGTAGCAGACTGGCATATTCAGGCTCACGCCCAGCATCCACATCTTCCGGGCTCGGTACAGCACGCTTCTGAATCTCCAATCCCAGAGCTTTGAGTTCGGGGGCGGGAACTCGAAACTTTGCATACAACAATGCGGAATGTGTGGTTTCTTTGAGCTGCTCCCCCCTAACTCGTCGGCTGATATCGGCGGCAATATCACCAAGAGACTTTGTGAAATAATGGCGGATGAGTGTGAGAGCACGGGTAAGCAGTAGCCGATATCGGCTCCGGTATGTTGCAGCTTCTTTGTGCGAGGGATGGGATTCCATATACGCCAAACACCTGTCCAGGTTGGACAGCATTTCTGGAAAGTCGTCCGCCTTCACCAAGTTGGCGGCGCCAGGCGCATTCAATCGGCGTGTCATAGGTTCGAGGAAAGCATAATAGTGCACATTCTCGTCGATAGCGTCCGCCAGCTCGGTCAACCGTTTCTGCTCGTTGATCAAAGACTCGCATTGATCCCGGAATGCACCCGTCTGAGACTCAACAGCTTGGAAGTAGCTTGACAGCGTCGATAAGACGGTCAGTGTGCCCATTGTAGACGATAAGAGAGATTCCAAATATGAAGCCGAGAATTGAAGCTGTTCGTGGTATTCTTCATATTTTCCATGGCTCGCCTCCCGGATCTTGGCCTCCAAAGCATGAAATTCGGAATCAAAGGTCAGCTGACTGCCATGTTCTCGCGCGACATGCCTCAAATCGCCCAGGCTCGTCCGTCGTGCCAACGATTTCTCCTTCCCCGTGAAAGCCGCTATCACGGCATCGTAAAAGTTGCTGTAGCTCTGCGCTCGCCGAGCCAGCGTCGCCGTCGGTGGGCCATTCCATGGATCCTCTTCCTCAGCCGTCTCAGGGATGGCGTCGACGGCCACTTCGGTATTCTCCTCGGCCTGGAGAAAGCATCAGAAGCGCAATATGCGAGCGGCAGAGGACGGCTTACGGGTTGTTGGAGGAGAGAGGCTCTGCGTCGATGCTGTGTCTTCTCCTTTGCCACAGGCTGCGGATTTGTGAAGGTGTGAATCCACGGGTCATCCATCATCCTTGCTCTGCGCTCTCCACGCATACACGCATCTCCTTCACCCAGACACTCGCATGATGTCCCTTGCCAAGCCGCTGGCGATGTGTGCCATCAGTTTTGCCACCGACCATGCGGGGACGCGGGTGGCGAATCTGGCGATTGTTAGGCGCCGGGCGACACCTCCGCCGACCGACCCTAACTTATTGCTGCCACCTATCTTGTCCCGACGGTGGCCGGGGACGAGATATTCCGGAGACATCACAAAAGCCCAGCGCACGGCATGCCGCATGATGAGCAACTCCTGTATGCAAACCATTCCCAAACTCCCCTTGATCCGTTCCAGCGAGATTTTGCCGCACACCCGAGCATGCCAAATGTTGCACAACATAAGCCCCCGACGAGGTGGTGACCAGAAAGGAGTGACAGGAGAAGTGCACGCAAGCTGCAACACATGCACAGTGCTGACCTCCCCGCATGGTACCCTTCACGACCGCCAGGCCATCGATGGGATCTTATACCCATGCCGTCATATGTACACATGCGTACATGTCCATTTGGATCTGGATATCAGAATCGATGTAGAGACTATGTATATCGTACACACGTGCCCGACACATGGATCAATGCTGGCGTCAAACGCTTCCGCGCGAACTTGTGCGCCATGCAGACGAGTGTCCTCGTCCCGGGACCGTGACGACACTAGCTGCGGCCGATATGCATTTGCAGAGCCGCGAGTGAGGGCAGTTCCTCATTTCATCTTTGATGCAGGGAAAGGACCCGCCAGATCGATGCAAATCAAAGCAGCCTCCCGTAAGCGGGATGTCTCCTGTCTTCCCAAGAGACGTGTCATATGCACGCGTAGCTTAGGTATTGCAGCTAGCGATCCCTCAACGACGCCGCATGCGAGCCAGCATCCGGGTATTTTCAATTGATGTATTGGATGTAAATCTGGTGTGCCAAATTCAACAATGGTTGAGCAGGGATTAGACGGCGGAGATGACATCGAATATCCTAGTTCGCTTCGCAGAGATGCCCTCTGGGGCCTCGTAACGCTTTTCTGCTTTGGTCCTCGTCACTCACAAATCTATAGCCTTGGAGACTACAGAGCTAGATCCGCAGGCCAAGTCACCATTCGTTACATACAGGAAGTATCCGGCCTCACGACCGCTGGGCAATTCGCACATTAGCTAGCCACCACGATCCTGTCGGTGGACTGACCCGCGACAGCCACCTGGCATGGCAACTGGTATATGTTCTACTACTGCCTCCCATCTGCTCTACAACCTGTGATATTCTTTTATGTGACATGAAGGTGTATACGGCTCTTTTTCGAGGTATTTCGGCTCATCTGTTTGTATTTGTGTTGCAGCTTTGGTCTGTATCTCGCTGCCTTTCTTTGACCCTGTGGTGGGGCCTCGATCCCTTTGCTCCACCACCGCTCATTCAATGCGTGCGGCGTACACTTGACCATTGAGCAATGCAGAACCTTCCTGACTATCTACCAACGATTGCAAACGACCCCCCAGGGCAGTCGCGTCAGCACAGCCGAGTTTAAACAACCATAGACTCAGTGACAAACGAGGATGCGACCTCCTAGGCGTAATGAAGGGTTGGTCAATCCTCATTCTAGATGATCGCTCTAAAATTATCCTCCAACGCCCTTGAGACTGACAGACTCCTCTCAAGAAACATGGCCTCTTCGTCGACCTCGAGTTCAGGCTCTCAGTTCTTTTTTATAATTGGAAATGTGTGTTCACGTCAAAGTCTGATACCAACCCCTTCTCCCGCGGCCCCCCCCCCCCCCCCCCACCCCCCCGACCCTCTTGACTGGAAGGGCTGACAGGCATCTCATAGCTTCCAGGGGATTGCGATTGGCAGACTTTGAAAGATCTCGCTCGTCAGAAAGGAGGAGACACTGTTCGCACCACAATACTCAATAGAGTGCCTGGGCACGATAAAATCACCGGAACTATCAGCGTGAGAGTAAAAAGCAAAGCTGAAGCACTCTACAGTCCGTCAAACTGCCTTGCTTCCCGGCTCTGGGCTGATCCGTTATCATAGCATATCTTATCGATCTTCCTGAGCTCCCTGGCGAGCCATATGATCATGTGGGACCCCTTTCAGTACACATGTGGGATACTGGGGGGAACATGGCCATAGAATTGAAGCACAACTGTCCAACTCCCGAGTACTGCGCACAATTGAGAGCACAATACTCTGCAAATTCCATCCTACCACAAATACCGGATAGTCCGTTCCTTCCTCGCTCTTATGGCTCCACAGATGTGTCGTTTCTCGTCTTCTGCTATGCAAGTCGCGCAGATCGCGCCCTTGCAAGCCTCAGGGCGGCTGAGGGAATGGAATATCGTGCAAATGTGGCGAAGCGTCAGAGTGAAGACCGTTATCAGCGCATACTAGCAGACCCTGCTCAACTCGATGCGGAATACCGCCCTGGATGGCAGCACTTCCTCGAGCAAGCTCGACGTGCTGCAGAAGAAGCTAAAAATCAACATGACCAAGCCGCAAGGCATCTTGCGTATTGTCAAAGAAGACAACAGATTACTGCAGCAGACGTGGCACGTGCTCAACAAGCTGAAGAAATCCAACAACGACAGCTAGAACAAGCTCAACTCGCCGCTCATATGGCTCGCCTCACGATGTACGCGCCCGCAAGTTCTGGTCTGAACGTGAACACTTCGAAGGGGACTGTTGACGTTAAAAGCACGGGGATCTTTGTGAACAGGTTGCCTTACACGATCACGTCGGCCGAATTCATAGAGCTTTTCGGCCGTGCCGGCAAAATTCGAGGATTTGCATTTCCCAGGGACAAGAAGACTGGCAAGAGCAAAGGGAATGCGACGATCCAATATATAACGGAAGCTGAAGCGCAGAAAGCTATCAGTATGTTTGACGGGTACGAGCTTGGCAAGATGCACCTCCAGGTACGATTTGACAAAGAGCGCACTGCTGTCAATCCCCCACCAAGTTCGGAGCCTACCCCATCAAGCAGCAGAGCCGCGGACGTTTATCCTGTCATCGTCAGTAGCAGCCGCGAGCATTAAAAGGACACCCAGTCAGTTTTCCTGGGTGGTCAGAGCGTTTTTAGGCATCACGCTGAAGGTGTGCTGAGAGATGGAAAAGTCAGGAGACTTCTCGCGCCTTTGTAGCAGTGGCTTGGGTGTGCTGTACTCCCTCCGGTAATTAGCAAAAGCTTTACCTCATATGTATTCCTCCTCTCAAAATGCAAAAATGGGCAATTTTCGTCGGCTCTTGTGGAGCATTTCCATACCCAGCCAAGATCACTTGAAATCGCATTTGTAATGATTTAGCTTATTGCATAATCGATGTCATTCATCACAGGTTTCCCCTTCTTCAGTTCATGTTTCCTGCGGGTCTGTCCGAGAATGGTGCAAATCGTGGTTGGCCATAAGCCCCATAGCAATTGCTTCCCCACAACTTAACCCTCTCGAACACTGCTTGATCAAGTTGCACAGCAGCAGCCGGGAGTTGTTCCCGACAAATGATGCATCGGCAGCCGGTCGAGGCGTGCGTGTTGTGCATACGCCGGCAGATATAGCGTACAGCAACCTCGCGTCGAGGCGAGATGGACTGCTATCCATAAGCCAGGTCTATAGTGGTTTTGTTCTATTTGTCCACACCGTTCTTCGTGTCACTTGCCTTTCCTATATCCGGCCAGTCATTATCGAGTGCTCGTTCACACCTGGTAAAGCCACGCCGGAGAAGCGACAGCCTTCGGCGGTTCGGGCTCGTAGTTAGTGCAGAAGAGCAGTGATGGATCGGGGTAACCCGTCGGGAAATGCTCGGCCCATAGTCGACTTTGAGCCACGAACATCCGGCCATCGGAAGAAAATATATCAAATATTGCCGCTTTCTGCCGCTGGCCGTCTATTTGTTATACAGCTAGTCGCTTGGAAAAATTATTTGCGCCACAACTCCGGCTGGAGTCGAAGAATATGCGAGCTGGTGCCTTCTTGCTACAGAAACGCTTCCACACTGCCTTGCATAATTTGCATACACCAAATGTAGTTCCCAGCTCTTGAGTACTGTTAACACATAGGTTGGCCGAGGTGATTGAGGGGCTGTACGAAGCTACAGACAATATGAGTAATGCCACCGGGGGAAGGGAGGGGGAGGGGGAGGGGACGGGCGTACCTTTCGTAGGTGCGCTGAAACTTGAGACCCGACAAAACATGCATATGCTCACGCGGCACTAAAGCTGCCTGAAGTGATGTGACCTGGATTGCGTAAATGTGCAGCACCGTATTTGCACAGGCAAGAACTGGGAACAAATCTCCGGTTCATCATATCATTCAATTAGCCTGATAAATAAATACTCGCGCGGAATGCATATGGCAATCTTCATCAAAGTCGTCAAAAGGTAGACTGCGAGTCACCTGTCCTAATTGACTGAACCGGCTGAATTGACTCGACTCGGCTCCGCCCACTTCAGTCGATTGCGAATGAGACTCCCGACGATGACAGCATGTGCATATCGGGAGACGTCCCCGATCCTGCAAACACCAGCGTGGTTCTTTTACGGAATCTCCGGGCAGCGGGGAAGCATTTCACCTATCGCTTATGAAATCGATATCCAGCCAGTCGCGCCACCTGGGAATGCCTTGTTGGCAGGGGATCGATGAGCTAGTACTATAAACAGAATGTCGGTGAACGTGTCCCAATTACGATGGCAGTCGATGTCTGCAGAGCACATGCCAGGGAATATAAGAAAGATGTGTAGTGACCGGACGCTTGGCACGCTTACTAGATGTCGCCATTCGCATGCGCAACATTTTGCGAAGCTAATCCGTGACCGACGCCAAGTCCGATTGATGGACTTACTCGTGTCCATAGGGTTAGAAGTTTCAGTTATAGATCCACTTCATTGAGTTCGATATTGGAAGGTCTTTCAAGTCGCCGCTGACCTGATATATAAATATATAAAAGCGCATCTCGGGGTATCTCGCGGCATCTCGCGGCATCTTGCGGCCTCGCTTATTCTCCCAATATGTTGGGTCAACGTGCTGAAGACGCACGGCAAACCAAATATGAACGGACTTGCCCTGTCGAGCCACATACGATCTTGTCAGCAGTCAAACATCAGAAATAAATTTAAGCACTTCCGATCAGGGGTGGTTGGTGGCGGATCTATATCTTGTGACATACAATGGATATAAATTCTGTAACCGATGTTGACCAACATCATGCGGATGTGGGCAGGCGGCAAATGAACCTGGGCTTCTAGGGAACGATGTACGTTTGTAGGGCATCAATCATGATCGAGACCAGCCCGCCAACTCCAAGCTGCACACTGAAAGGTGGCATAACATCTGAACTCGTTACTCAACCCATTTCTATGCTCTGGTTCGAATGTTGTCATCTTAATTCCAATCTTGCCGTAGAGTTTGTCGATTATAGATTCCATCCGCTCACCAGTGCACGATATGAGACGCAATCCTTCTGCAGTAGTGGGTGGCAACCAACGACGAGCCAAGAAGCGTGCAGTAAGCGCCGTCTTTGCCTGACAGTCTTCAGATAAGAAAGGAGGATCGCAAATGATCCGGTCGCACTTTCCCTTCAACTCCGGTGGCAAGCGTAGTGGCAGATGGAAGTCGTAAGGGACGAAGTCGCTGCCAACCACCTCGAACCGCTTGTCGTACTCTAGGAGCCAGATGCGGGGTTTGACGATGGTATCTTGTTCTTCTAAAATGTTACGAAGAGCGATGTAGACACTTGGTGCGGATATGACGGCAATATTGCTGTCATGGTCCACACCATCTATCAACTGCTGAGCTAGTGTTCGTGCGGTTTGCTCCGTATACCAGAACTGCGACGCATTCCAGTCCTCTCCGAAGATGTCCATGCTGAGTTTACCGTTGCCCTTTTCAAATTCGTTCTCGGCCTGAGCTCTGAGATCTTCAAATTGCTTAGCCCGAGCATCCTTCTCCAGTTGAAATTCTTGTAATAATTGAAGCGTGTCCGCTGGCAGTTGTGGTACATCATCTTCGTCAGGATCCATTCTGACCGGCTACTGTTGCAGTCATTAGCATAAGTGCAATGAATGCCAGGTATCAGAGCGCATATTCAATAAAGAGTTGCTTGGCTTCTGCCTGCAATTGTAATGTGTGCAAAAGGTTGCGGAAAAAGTTGAAACAGACGCTGCGCCACATTTACCACGTGACTGTGGCTCATAGTGCGGCACTTCGGAGACACTCCTCCCCGGCGGGTGATCGCCTTCTCCATGATGAGACAATCTGCCTACCATCCTCGCAATTCTCCTTGCACAACACCTCTTTCCTTCCACCTCACAATCAATTCAATTTCCATCCCGACGCTGGCTTGTACGATTCCATTCGACAACGAGTTTCAAATTTTGCGGTTGGAGCCATGAGCTCTCAGCGTTATGAGCGCGTACGTAGTCGCCCACCTCCCATCACCCCTTTCGTTGCGAAACATGTTGAGAATCGCACACCCATAGCTAATCTGCCATTGGCACAGGTGGCTGGAAATGATCACGATGACCATGCGAATGCACAGACTTTAACTATTCCCAACTCGCCACCACCCTCCTTCCGATCCCGCGCCAGCTCTCGACGCGTCTCGCATGAGGATGAGCACCCAAGCGAAGAGGTGCGTGATTTGGAAGACGCATTTGGCGCTCTTTCAGACGAACAGAGCGATGATGAAGACTTGAGCGATCGACGACGACTTATCACAGGTGACCGGTCTCGGTCACTCTCACCGACAGATGGAGAGGCAGCGTTGGAGGCTGGAGGGCTACGCCGGCCGCAGGCACCTCAACGGGCTAATACGCAGATACCTGTCTTCACTCCAAGTGTGGCATCAAGCGGCCGTGTGATGGGAACGGGCAGCAACGACGGGGTTTGGGCGAACCTAAACGCCAAGCCGCGCCCGGGAGAGGACGTGGAAGAGAAACCGCCGACGTATGAGCAGGCAGCCGCTGATGCGACACCACCATACTGGGAGACCACCGTTCTGTCTCCCTACTCAATGACGGGGAACCCAGATGACGTATTCGTGGACGGTCTTCTGGTCGGTTCGCTGTTCTCCTTTATCTGGAACGCTCTCATTTCCATGTCCTTCCAACTTATCGGCTTTCTGCTCACCTACCTGTTGCATACGACTCATGCAGCTAAAAACGGCTCACGCGCTGGACTCGGTATTACATTGGTGCAGTATGGTTTCCAGATGCGGTACACGGCGTCACGGAACTCCGGCGACCCAAACGCAGCACCTGTAGAAGGTATACCCGACGACCCGAACTCTCACGAATTTGACCCCAGTCATGTTGGAGGCGCAGAGGGCCCGGGTGGATCTGGCGGCATCACCACCGGCGCATGGCTTTCGTACGTTCTCATGATCGTGGGTTGGTTCATCTTGATCAGAGCGGTGTCGGACTTCATGCGAGCGAGACGTCAGGAACAGCTAATCCGGTCTAGCCCAGATCGCGGCCTGGGTGTTGCGGTCGTCGCTGAAGGAGAAAGCCCGGAGACAAGCGCTTAAGTTTGATTTTGGCAAGTTTTATGTTACGAATTTCATGTCAATGCGAAGGCGTTTTGGGGAACCTAGGTATTTGTCGAACATTTGTCCGTCGACTTTTGTAGCTGCTTGTATGCATTGCTAAGCGCGTCTGACGGTCTCGGACTTCGTTCGGCGGCTATCGCACTGCAAGTATCAGAGCCATCTTGTATTCCCCAGGAAGATTAAGATTTAGGACATGATCTTGATGACACTGTTATGTATCGAACTACTCTATTGTACAGTGAACAGCGTCAACATTCGTGCGTCTCTGATAGGTCGGAAGTTCGAAAACAAATTTTCGTAATCTTATCTATCGCCAGAATAGACTGTTCTACTAACATTGTTGTCAATAAGTATTCTCTCACTTCGAAGAAGCTACCTAATTGGATATGTCGTCACGTTCCTCAGTCATGTTTCCTTCTCCGCCTTCCAGATGGCCCATGTCACAGTAACTCCGACTTTCAGCACCAAAGCCGTCCACAACGCACCGGCAAGGCCAATCTCACTATGCGCCCAGATGCCTCCCACAACGGCCCCGATCAACACCAAGACTGGCGCAGCGGCCCTCCGATTCCGCTCCGGGTTATCACTCAGTCCCGACGTAAACAGCCGCTGATCGGAAAACAGGTCGCAGTATATCGACGTTAGCACGACGCTGGTCAGGCCGCTGTATTGCAACACGCGGCTCGTATACGCCTGACCGCCCGCCTGAAAGGCGATGAGAGCGAGTGGGACCGCAATCCAAACCGTCACCTCACTTCCGGCGCCTTTGCCGGGATCTGGGCCGAATGTGACCATAAGTGCGGCACCGAGCATGCAAACGGTCTGTAGAAAATAGGATGAGACCATGACCCAGCGTTTGCGACTTCCAAGGCCGCGGTGGTAGGAGCTGAAGAACATGCTCCCCAAGCAGAAGAAGGCGATGGAGATGCCTGAACGGATCCAGCGCGTTGAGTCGTGAGGGGCGGCGAGACCCAGGCCAAGATAGACGGTATTGCCGGTCTGCATACTCACGAAGCTGCCCCATACTTGCACGCTGCTGCTGTCCAAGAGGCCAGTGATAACGTAGCAAAAGAGCAGGACCAGATCGCCCCAGTCCTTACGGATGTCCCGGGAAAAGTGTTCTCGTAACCGGGCGACAATCGGACGTTGGTTATGATCTTTGGTAAGCAGCGCTGCCCGTTCCATGTCTGCGTGGTTAAGGAGTCCATTACTGGCAGCGTGGTCCCCATCGGAGACCGCGCCGTAGTTGCGTGCCATACCTCACGCAACTGCGGCCGACCGCGGATCGCTTTGTTGAAGTACAGGCTGGTGGGTACTGCGGGTATAATTGTGGCTCTGACGGGTATTGCGGGAAAGGGAGCTGACCCGCAATGGCTGGGACGTTTGATCCACTGCCCTACGCCAAATCCACCAGCACACGTATTAAATTTCCCGGACGATTGCGCCGCGTTGTTTATATGACCAGTTTCAGAGATGATTGATCGCCAATAATTACGAATCCGGGCGTAAGAGGCTGTCTAATGGACTCTCGGGTGATGTGAAGGGAAGGGAAAATCAGGTCGGCGAATTCATCAATGAATTGGAGACGCCATCGGCCGTCACTTGTAATAGTCTAATCCATCTATGAACGAGGGGCTTCTCAGCGAGCCAATGGTCGAAACAAAAGATGCGCAGCAGGATGCATATTGCCGAACTCCAGACCCATGGGATTTTCAATGACGTAGTTGTTTATCGTCTAAACTGCTATCCGGACGACAGCACTTCTTACACACCCGACCGGCCCACGAAGAGGTGGCAATTCTCTATTAGGATTGTATCGGGGACGCATTGAAAAGTTCGAGAGGCCCCTCGTACACTGCAAGGTTTACATTTGTGTCGTCCCCGTCCAACCAGCACCATGAACTCCCTCTGGTTCGGTTTGTGCCTTCTCTTTACGGCTTCGTGCTTCGCGGCACCGGTCAAGCAACACCCCCCTCGGTTCGCATCATGTCCCGCCTTTCACACCCGAGCATAGAGATCCATATGATCGCAAGGTGGACAGTGTGGGGCGGAAATTGCACCCGCTGCCATATGTAAGCCTACCGCAACGCCATGTCTGTGGCAGCCAACTCATGGTAATCATGTATCCAGCGCAATGGCGACGGCGCGAGCGTGCTTGGTCCGCGAAACAAGGCTCGCGAAAGGCAAGATCCCGATCTCGTGCGCCCTCCAAGCACCGACCATGGCACGTTGGAAAACATGAGATGGTGAGCATGCTCCCCCCCTCCCGGCGAAACCGTATGTCTATTGATGACGACAGGTCTTTTGCCGACTCTCATATGCGGATTGAAGAAGGTGGCTGGACAAGGCAGACGACGATTCGTGAGCTGCCAACTTCACGCGAACTGGCTGGCGTCAATATGCGCCTGGACGAAGGCGTCATTCGCGAGCTGCACTGGCACAAGGAGGCGGAGTGGGCATATGTGCTCGAGGGTAAGGTGCGCGTCACCGCTCTTGACACAGAAGGCGGTTCCTTCATCGACGACGTGGAGAAGGGTGACCTGTGGTACTTCCCGCCGGGCCATCCACACTCGCTCCAAGGCCTTGCACCAAATGGCACCGAGTTCTTACTGATCTTTGATGACGGTCGCTTTTCTGAGGAAAGCACTTTCCTCCTCTCCGATTGGCTCGCCCATACCCCCAAATCCGTCATCTCGGAGAACTTCCGCCTGCCGCCTGAGCTCTTCGACGCCCTGCCCAAGTCGGAGAAGTATATCTTTCAAGGGTCTATGCCTGGGACAATTGACAAGGAGAAGCCGAAGGCCTTCAAAAAATCCCGCTTTAACTTCACCCACAAAATGCTCGCTCAGGAGCCGCTGAATGCGACAGGCGGTCGCGTTCGCATCACGGACAGCACTAACTTTCCCATTTCGAAGACTGTCGCCGCTGGCCATTTGGAGATCGATCCCGGAGCAATGAGAGAAATGCACTGGCACCCAAATGCAGGTATGATTCTTCGTTCCGTGGAAGTGTCACACAATCGCCGTCACACTGACAGTCGCATTCATATTCTTAAACAGATGAATGGTCTTTCTTCATTCGCGGCCGAGCCCGCGTGACCGTCTTTGCCGCTGAGGGCAATGCCCGGACTTTCGACTACATGGCTGGCGACGTTGGGATCGTGCCGCGGACCATGGGCCACTTTATCGAAAACCTGAGTGACGACGAGCCGCTCGAGGTGCTAGAGATTTTCCGTGCGGATGAGTTCCAGGACTTCAGCCTGTTTCAGTGGATGGGCGAGACGCCGCAGCGGCTGGTCCGGGACCACCTATTCCAGCACGACCCGAAGATCGGCGAAAAGTTCTGGCAGGCGGTGGAAGGGGCGGAGAAGGATCCCGTTAAGGACTTGTACTATAAAGGTGAAGAGTCCTCTGATGAACTATAGAAAGGGTTTGGGCGGAAGTGACATTTTTGGAGAGCAGGCAGCTGCCCCATTTGGAGGAATGCTGAGACTATGAACAACAGAATTGTCTACCCGATCAACCGCGACTATCAGATAAAGCTGATGCATCCTCAGACGTCTGATCCCTTTTATTCCCAGGCAAAACGTCAGGTTGCCATAGCTTCTTTGACTTCAGGCTTCCGGCGGTGGTGGATGTTGCAAAAAATCCGGAAACAAAGATTTGCTGCCGGGAGAGAAGACCCTGCTGATGTGTGAAAGCAAAACTATAATTCTTTCTATAATAAATGACCGTCGACAGGACTGGATCGACCGGTCATGACGCAATCGCATGAAACGGGTGGGAAGAGTTTAAAGGGAAATAATATGGGTAGGATCATGGAAAAGTCAATAAATATCGTGAAGCATGGTGGTATCTTGTCTTCCACTTTCCAAACGCCATTCACAATGCCCAGTCGTAAAATCCTTGAGTTATTTCTTTACATATCACCGGCTCCCATTCACACTCCCACCAAATTGTCAGATGATCAATCGCCGTACCCGCCCCGCGCCACCATACTTCCTAAAATAATCATCCATGTCAGGAAAACGGCCCCGATGAGCCAGAACGCGAATACAGCATCCCAGCTGGCGCAGATACTGTCCTGCTCCAGCCAAGCCAATGTATTGAGACTCAAGCCGTTGGCAGGCTGGTTATATATGTACGTCTGGCAGTTGCCGTTGATGTTTCCGACTGGGCCAAAGAGTTGAATCGCTGTTTCAACGATGCCGGTGATGTAGAGGACGAGCAATATGAAGGATCCGATCATGACGATGCTGGGAAGCAGACGACGCTGATATATAAGCACGAGCTTCAGCCAGACGAAGAGAACGGTGAGGGATCCGACAGTAATGCCGAAGGGCATGATCCTGCACTTGTCAGCACGTACTATTTGGCAAAGGAGGTTTCGTCGGAGCGGTCCTCACCAAGGGATGCCCAGATCAAGGTGCTGCTGCTGCACAACGAAGGCGGCGAAAACGCCAATCAGCGTGCCTCCCGTCGCGAGCATAATGATGATCCAAAAGTTGAGCTGCTGGTCGGGCCAGTAATAAGACTGACGCACGACCACGCGCGTGCGCGACACGGAGCGGGCCATGCTGCTCCGACTGCCGCCTGACACTCGCGATCGTGATTTCGCCGTCGTGGACGTCGCCGTCTATTCAGACCAAACGCGCGGGGGACGGGCCAGATGCCGAATTCGAAACGTCTCTTTCTCGGCTTGGCCGTTCGTTGGTTTGACTGCAACCGGGTCTTGCTCGCTCCTTCTGGCTCGCGTGGTTGTGTGTGATGTGCAATCCACACTTTAGATATAATGATGTGATGCTGCAATGCCTTTTAAAGGTCTGCGGGAGTGTCTTCCACCGAGATGAAATCTGCAAAGTTCCGTCGACAACTCCCTCCTCTTATATACACTCCGCCTCTCCGTGGTTCACTCCGCGTATGCTGTGTCGTTGCACCGAAGCCTGACCTGTAGCGGCAGCTCCGCGGTGGTCCGATCAATGGCAGAGCGACACGCAACCGGTGATTCTCCCTGGTGTGGGGCAAGTTGAGTGGGGGACCTAGACTCGTTTTGACAGTTGTGGGTAGAAGCGAATGAAGTATCAGAAAATCAATTGTTTGGGCGACAATGCGGGTTAACACATGAGAACTGTGTGGATGCGAGCGGAGGGAGCAGAAGGTGTGGAAACTTGTGGTGAGAGTCGTCCATGAAACTCATGAGGGTGACGTTATCGTTGCGCCGTCGGTCGTTTCGCGTGGCTGGCATCGGTGGCTGGTCAGTTCGGGAAGAAAAGACTCGCTTCGTCCCGAGCGGAAGCTTCCGACCCGAGCGCTAGAATACATTTAGCGATGCGCCTATATAACTACACGTCTTCAATGTGAACTTCGGCAAGCGTTCGGTGGAATGAAGAGTGAGCAACATTTATTGAGACAACATTAACGCGTTGGTAAACACTTCATTACGCCTTTCGAATGAATCCATTAACCACCTGCCTCGCTTAAGTTTACCGCATGCCGCCCTATTACAAGAATCCAGCACAAGCGTTCGTACTCGGGCTTGTCCCGTTCATAACATGTAATGGTACGCTCACACGCTCATGCGTACCAACAACACCGTCACGGGATCTCTCAAGCGGCCCTTATAAATCATCACCGTGTACCTCTACTTCCGATCGGCCTGCCACTTCCTTCCCCGCATGACAGCGGTAACAGCATGCCTGATCACCGTTCCCGCTTTCTCCACCTCCCGCCGCCCGAGGCCATTCGTGACGCAGACTTTCACCGCAGGCTGTGGGCGCCATTCCTTTACCAAGTCCTTGTCGGCAACGCCAAGTGCGGGTGGCATTGCCTTCAATCGCGTAATTAAAACTCCATTTGCCAGCGCTTCTTCCACTACGTCGTTCAGTAAATTCTCTTGATCTGCCACCGTCAGATGCCGCTCGGCGATATGCTGGTCCTTGAGCACAAGGATAAGCACCGGATTTTCGGGTGCTGAGGTGCAGCGCACCCATTCACTGCGCGGGTCAAGCTGCGCGCGCATCGCCCGAATATTCTCGCGCAGAGCCTGAATGATGCCCGGCTGTTCCTGAAGCATCGCCACCGTCTCGCTCGCGGTTGTAGCCAGAAAGGCCGGCAGCGCCGCCGAGAAAGTGTAAGCCAAGGCCGACAGCCGCTGGTGCTCTACAACGTCGTGCGGGCCAGCGCAGAAGCCACCACCACTGGCAAGAGCTCCGGCCAGGCCGCCGATGATCATATCAATTTGGGTGGGGTCGACATTTTGCTGCTCCGTTACGCCACGTCCCGTCCGACCGAGAATTCCATAGGACCAAGTCTCATCTAGGATTATGCGGAATTTGTACTTCATCTTGAGCGCCACCAAGGCTGGAAGGTCGACCATATCACCTACATTCTCGAATAGACCCCTCGGTGACGATAAAGCGGCGCGTGAGGGGCTTGCCTTGCCCCTCCTTCACCACCCTCTGAAGCACGCGTTCAAGATCCGCCATGTCGTTGTGTTCAAACCACCGCACGGTACTGCGACTCAGCTGCAGCCCACGTCGGATGGGATAATTGACAGCCTTGTCTGCCACAATGATGTCTCCACGCTTGCTGAACGCCGGGATGACTGAGGAAATGGTGGAGAAGCTCTGCGCGTAAATGATACATGCCGGCGTGCCCAAGTGCGCTGCAATATCTGCCTCGCTCTTCATGTGGACATCCTGCGTTCCATAGAAGCCAGGAGGGCTGCAAGGCCCTACGCCGTAAGTGCGGACGGTACGCACCGCCTTCTCCTGTAGTGCGGCGTTGTTGGCAAAGTTGTAGTGATTGTAGCTCGCGAGATTCATGACCGTTTTTTCCGCTGCTCAATTTCACCCGCGGGCCCGCAGGTCCCACGATCACAGGCCGCTTCTCATTTTCTGCCCGTTCCTGCTCGGTCTCGGCCGCGGCCAGGGGCTCGGGTGTCCAGTCGTCTACCAGCTCGTCAATCTCCTCCTCCGTGAGCGGCACCTGACGCTCCTTCTTGGTGCTGTATGCAGGCGCGAGCAGATAGCGTACAGCGAAGATGAAGAGGAAAAGCTCGATGAGTGAGCGGATCGGGTCATCTTGGTAGGAGGAGCGGATGTAGCGGATCACTATGGCGGATCCGGGAATCTTGTGAAGAGAAGTGAGGATGAGTTCAATGATTTTCACAGCTGAATGTGGTAGCTCAGTGCCATGGAGTGGGTTGGAAATGTAGGATGGTGTATCGTTCATGATGAGGAAGATAGGGTGGTTTGTGTGATTCTTCAAGACACTGGAAGGGCGGGTGTTGGACGACGGTGAAGCTTTGCTATCGCAGACTCATGGTAGAGAAAACTCTGTGAAATGCGATCGGTCAAGCGTGTGAGACTATACTGGAGTTTCACAGCCGGTATCGAAAAGATTCCGTCTAGATACTAAACATCTTGAGCAATCTCACACTCCCGACCCTTTCCGGCTGAACAGTCAGCCCTACCCGAACTTGAAGCCCCGAAATGCTCCAGCGCCCGCTTCTAGCGCGCAATGGTGCGCAGGGATGGCGCGTCCAGTTCACTACGCGTCGTGGGCACCTTCCACGCGCCGGCGAGATGAGAGATGATAAATCGAATTACTGTTGCATTATTTCTCGCTATCTACTCGAACTACGTCTGTCCTCCCACTGCTTTCAGTGGTATCAACCGTGCATTGGCGGAGAACATGGGGATATACCAGATATCACAGTAACGCGGAATGACGCGCCGTGCCGCCCTTTCGCTTTTCAGAAAACTTCTTGCCATACTCAAACAAACGTAAAGAAAATTCCAGTAAACCGATGATCGCTCTTCACTCCCGCTGTACGGAAAGGACAGATACTTAACTGGGGGTATCCACATTTGCATCCCGTTTCTATCCATCCACTGTCCCGTGTGACGCCGGAATTCTCCAAAGACGAAGAGCAAAATAAAATTCAAATGCACATGGAAAATTCCCACACGACATAAAGGTTGTACGTAGCCTCAAGGAATGATGCGGCCTAGAGGCAGCTATAGCTGTACGCCATGTTCGTGTCGTTGAAGAGTATCGTCATATCGTAAACGCCGTAGTATCCGTTGGAATAGATCGAGTTTTGTTTGGGGAGACTACATATCTCACTCATGAGACGAGCTCACCCCCGAGTTCCATGCCCAGCCCGTCACTGCGTGCGCTGCGTGTAAGCACCGGACTGGAAGTTGGTGGTATCAAGGTGTCGAAATTGAGCTTTCTCCGTGCTTCTTTGCCTCCAGCCGGCGTCCGGCCCGCGACCGGCGTCCGGGACCAATGGCCTTGCGCTGGGCTCGGAGTGACGTTCACGAAATCTGCAAAATTGAAATTCGTGCCTGGTGTGGTCGGGCCGAAGTTAAGGAAGCCCATTCCGGTTGTGCCAGGAGTCATGTGACTCGAAGGCAGTGGTGTAGGCTTGCTGGGTGGCGTTGATGGGGGTTGAAAGATTGACTTAGATTCTTGCCGCGGCTGGCGGGCGGTGGCTGGTGATGGCGAAGTAGCCAAATACATGAGCAGGTCCGCACCCTCCTCACCAGATTTGGGCGTGCGTGACCAAGCGACGTTGAGTGCTTGGGTTTTCCGCAGACGACGATCGGGAGGCGGTGGCGTTCGAGGAGGCGAGGAGGTGACGCGAGTCGAGGCGCTCATGCTGAAGCTGTGGATCGGTAAATCGGCGTCGTCTTCTTCGCTTTGCACTGGCGACGGTGGGCTGTCCGGGACGGTAGACCCTTCGGAGATGAAGGAGAGGGTGGAGACGGTGTTGGAGGCAAATCGCGCGTGCTTCGTGTGTGCAATGGGTGACGACTCCGGCAGACTGTTCTGCTTCTTCCACGCATGCCGGGTGGTGATGCGAGGACGGCGACCGGTGGTGGTGCCCGAAGAAGGCATCCGGGCCATGTCCAAGGGCCGCACCCGTTTCTTGCTGGGACTGCTGCCCGACCGCTGGAAGTGCTGGAAGTCGTCGGAGTAGAAAGGGGCGGTAAGTGGGGAAGAACCTAGGCCACTGCTGGAGTGCAAGCGGCTAGAGGTGGTTGACGCCGTGTCCGAGATGGTGTCATTGCTGGATGCCGGTCGCTTCCTCCTCATCCGCTCTTCGATCTGTGGTTCAATGGCGGCGAGGCTCATGTGTTCCCACCCATTCTGTATTTTGACGTTGGCAAGTGCCAGCCGGTCTTGAAGGGCGCGGGTCATCTGTTGCGCAGCATTCCGGTCAGCATTGCAACCCGGCGGCACACTCAACAGGATGGCATGGGTCCAACCTTGGAAACTTGGGCCCGCCTCATGACCTTCATGGCCACCTCGTCCGGCTGCTGCAGCAGCTCGTGGGCAGACATAGTGAAGAACGGAGGGACCACCCAATACGCACGATGCCACGGTCAGCCGCACGCACCGGAGTGCAGACTTGCCGCTCCGTGGAACAGGCTGTAATAAGCGAATGAAGAGAGAGGACAGAGGATAACAACGAGAGACAAGAGGCAGTGTGAACGGGACAACGCAGGATGGCTCGCCGAGGAGAAGATTGTGTGCCCTTGTAACACACAGGAGCTTCCATTACAGACAGGTTCACGCCCAGCCAACGGCACAATCGTCGATTGAGCCCGCTCTTAGGGTTCGGGTTCGGCCGTGAACCAATCACGACGCGTACAGCACGGAGTCAATTTTGGCGAGCGAATCACGGTTCAAGACATAGCAGTCCATGGCCATCTCGTTTGCTCAAGAATTTTTAATCTTGGGGCCGAGAGTAGGGTACAGCACGATCTTGCGCTATTGGAAACACAAAGACGCCTACAAAAGGGATGCAAACGTAAAGGACGTGAGGTTAGATTTGGGCGTGGCGGCTACCTTTTTCGCCAAGCGCTTGTTACAATCAGGTGATTTCAACCAGGCCTTGGAGCCGCAAGCCACCACGCAACGCCTTATCTGCTGGATCTGCGCCACAGAATCAGAAGACGATCTATCAAGTCGCAGCTCTGTCAGTCAAAGGCACTCTGCAGTGGCCCCCCATGTCTGGTGATCCCACTCACAACGGAGATTCGCTGTACCTGCCAATCCGTACAATAGCTCATTAAAGGCGATGAGAGCCAAGTCTTCGCCATCAATTCAGATGGGACTGTACGCCGACAGCCCGGTCGATATCCTCAAGCGTATGTGTGCAGGAGACAGACGCAGAGAAACAGCGAGGGCCTTTGACATCCATTGCATTTGCAGCCCACACGATTCAGCCATGTGTCCATATCGCTCAAACACAGGTACGTCACGGCTCGTTGCTGGAGAGATCAAGCGGCTGGGAAGTGCGCGACTTCCTTGATTTCATGACGCCGGCGCATGCCGCCAGTGGGTACGGACGCCATCTGCAGCGACGCTCTCCCGCGACAGCCGTAGTTGCTCCCGGCGCCGCGCCCAGTCGCCCTACCGGGATGTGTGATGAACGTTATGTGGATGATGACGCAGCCTGGCAATCACGATATGATGCCCGCATACCGATATCAACGCCGCGACATAGGCTTGTGATTGCGGTCGGCGCGGAGCAGCGAGGAGCGGGGCGACACAAACGTTTCAGAGCTTGTCGGATCAAGCATTGGAGATTGCTGCCGTACGACCGGGCGACACCTCTCACCTGCGGGAGCCCGTATCGGCACCGATCGACGACGGGCGGCACTGCGTCGGTGTGGCGAGTGCGGTGGAGCTTGAGGTGGAGGCCAAGCTCACCCATTCTGGCATCCTTGTAGACTTTGCAGAGTTGCGGTTGAGATTTCCTCGCCCGCCCACCCCTCCCTCGCCCTGCCCGCTGCCGGTCAGTGGTCGCTCGCCGCCGTTGCCGTGCGCGACCCTCGATCCGCGCATGAGACAGTCGCTACCGCTGCAGCAGGAGAGCACGCTCGTTTGGCAAGGAGCTCGCCGCCCACGATCTGCATCCCAGCTTTCATCACCGCCGCCGGCACAGTCGGCTTTGCGATTACGTTGCTCGCACCGCTCGTCCCGTGACCAGGCTTGCATACCTCACCGGCGGCGAGCGTTCGAGGGACAGCGTGAGGTGATCGCAGCGTGCGGTCACCATGCCGTCTTTTTTCAAGGACCTCAACATCCGTCGCCGCTCGAAAGCCTCATTCAAGACGGCCACCACCAATGGCTCGTCGGAGAACACATCGAGTAACGACAACGCAAGCGACGACCACCCGCCACCCAACAAGTCATCGTCAACGTTGAACTCCCTCTTCGATCAGCAGTCGCCTCCAACCACGCTGTCATCGCTGAAGTCCCGCTCCAGCAGCCACCTGCCTAAGGCCACCAACGGCGCGAAGACGCCGCCGCTGCCTGGCCACCGGCCGCGCCTGCCGAGTGCGCAGAGCAATCGCTACAGCCTGGTCGGAATGCCACCCCAGAATGGCGAAGCCGTACCCCGCCCGGCCCCCGCCACCTCGCCGCTTGCCCCCCGCGTGCTGTCGGTCTCTGACGGATCTTGGGTGAGTGTGATATGTGCCCGTCCCTTCCCCCCACCACTCCCAACCCGCCCACCCGGGGGCTGCGGCGCTATGTTCAACCGCTCACGTGCTTGTCTACATTGATAGGTCCATCAGAAAGTCCTCCTGCTCCACGGCGAGGCTGCAGACCTGCAGCGCCCGGTCGACGGTACCCTCACTATATCGCATCATCAGAACTCCTTCCCCGACACACAATGGCCCGTCTGCGACTCGCACTTCAAGGCGCTCGTCTATCTCCAGCCCGGGCCGAATCGCCTCCGCCTCGATTTCACGTCGCCCAAGCTCTCGTCAACCACCGGTCAGCTGCAGGTACACTCGTCGTGGATCCACATCAATTTCCTCCCCCTTATTTCCTCTCCTCCGCTCCAGCTCTGCATTTTGGTGGCCAAGGACTCGCCTGAGACATACGATGCCCCGCCTGATCGGGTGCAAAGAGAAGGAAACGGGCTCGATGTCGCCATTCGGAAGTTCCGGACCGCCGCATACTTGTGGCAAGCCTTCACAGCCGAGCAGATGAACCGCAACGGCTTTGGCCGGAGATGCTACCGCTACGAGGAGGAGTGGCAGCCTGGCACCCTCTCGTGCCGTGATCTGGCAAACGGACAGATGCGAAATGAGGCCAAGATACATGTCATCCGGCTCAAGCAAACAGTTAAGGACATTCAGGATCTGGATCTGGCCCAGCAATACCAGCCGGCGAAGAAGAAAGGGGATCTTTTCGGCATAGCAAGTGATGCCGTGCGAGCATATTTCGCGCCTCGGCCAGGTCAGCCGCAGTACGTGTCCTGCATGTTCCTGGATACACACTGGGATAAGAAGGTGGGCACGATCCGTGGGCATGCGGCTCTCGGTGGTGGCGATGAAACCGTCAAGCTTGCTATCTTTGGCTCGCATTGCTTATACTCATACCCTTCGCACATTGAAGAAGTCGTCCCCGCCTTCACCGACTGCTCACGCACCGACACGAATTATGTGGCGAATGATTGCAACGAAGCCGGAAGCACGTGGGAAGCGGCGAACATTGGTATTGGGGCGCACTTGCACGAGACCGGTCATCTACTAGGCTGCCCGCATCAAGAGTCTGGCATTATGCTCCGCGACTATGTCCGCTTCAATCGCACGTTCATTTGCCGAGAGTCTTTCTCAACACGAACAAAGCAGCAGGGTCTGCGGTTGTGCATGCCCAAAGACGAATGCACTTGGCACCGGTTGGATACGTTGCGTTTCCGCTACCATCCATGCTTCCAACTGCCCACAGATCAAGCTATGAATTCCGACAGCAGCGTGCAAGTTTGGGGTGTCGACAACAGTACGGTCTTGGTGACGGCCGTCACGGGTGTAGCTTGGCTTGAGATTTTTCCGGAAGGCGACGATGTATGTCATCATTGGATCGAGTTCATCGACCAGAGCGGCAGCCCTTCCGCTGCACCGAAGCAAGTGTCCTTGACCGAACCGATGCTGCGCGAACAACTACCCGAAGAAAAGCGGAAGCGGAAGCTTCGGTTGAAGATTTTCTCCTGCGGCGGTGGCGAGCATGAAGTCCCAGACTTCTCCAAACTAGCAGGCAAGGATGTCAAGCTCAAGCTGCCCGACGGCCGGGCTGGCTTTAGGAGCTCCAAGCTTGGCTTCTCGCAGATGGATGGCTCGCACGCGGAAGAGGTGATTCTGGGCACGTGCCAGAAACCTGCACGGCTTCTGCGCAACGTCCGGGTGTACCACGGAGCGAACCTTGATGGGCTTGAGTTTTTCTACGAGGATGGTATGAGCGAGCTCTTTGGTAAGCGAGGCGGCAAGCCGGGAGGCAGCGATTTTCCGCTCGATACGCGGAAAGGAGAGGTGTTGCTGGGCTTCTACCTGCGTGCTGGATTTTGGATCGATGGGATCCAGATCTTGACAAACACGGGTCGAAAAAGTGAAGTTTTTGGAAACGCCAATGGCGGCTCAGGGTAAGTCTTCCCAATCTCCCGATTCGGCGGCTCGTGCCGCCGAACCATCATATTTTCGCGCTAACACGATCGGGATAGCCACACTTTGATACCACCACGAGGCTATAATATAGCAGGCGTTTACGGCAGCTGCGGGCCGTGGCTCGACGGCTTTGGGCTCATCATCACTCGGTAATGTCGGCGACAGTTTGTGGACGCCGCGGTAGGAACCTCACTAGGCGGCCAATTTAAAAAAAAAAAATTTTATTCGGAATGATAGTGGACAGCAACGATTCACTGAGGTATTCGCGCAATTCAGCATAACATTAAGATAAATCTATATTTTAATGACCCAACAACAATAATCAAATCGGGCAAAGGTGGCCAGCACGAAACTGGCAATGATTACTGGAATAGAAGTGGAAGGCGTTTCTGTTTTGTTTCCTCCTTTGGGTTATTGAGGGCATGGGAGAAGTGAGTTATTCTCTGGATGGAACAATACATAGCGTAAACATTACGGCCTGGGAACCGCGGCGAAATGGTTGGGTCCAAGGTTTTCATGCAGAGATCTAATAACATCAAAGGGTGGTCTTAACCCGGAGAGCGGCGCTTGTCATGAATAGTGTTTTAGCAGAATACGCGACCTTTTTTGGCTTGAGAAACTGATGACCAATACCACGCAATTAGCTGATATTTGTGAATTGGTGACGATAATGCAGACGCAGAGAGACCATCAAGCACGTTCTCACACCCTTTGTCTCATCATACTCTCGGCAACGATCTAGATCCAAAAGTGGTGATGCGATACCGCCGAAACTCTTGCAAGCATACGACCGCCGCAATGTACCGGAAGCTTTTCAGCTCACCCATCCGACGATCCACATGTCCCTTCTCACGGACTGCGACTTCGAGGGTGGCGATAGCCCGTGGAAACGCTTCCATTTCGCGATTCAAGTCGATCAGGTCGTCCAGGTCGTCCATGGCATGGACGACGTGATCACCATGAATGATGCGTTGCGTTGCATATTCTGCGACTGTGTCGAATCGTTCGCGCATTGACTTGGCCAGCTCGCGCAGCGACTTGCCTTGCGCGCCGCCCCTCCGTCCAAGTATCTGGCCGACAAACACTTCCTGCTCTGTCACAGGCTCGCGGGAATTGGGACTTTGGCTGTACGCCAAGTCAACCAGGCTGTCTTCATATGACTTGCGGATGTCATACGCTAATTCGATGTGGTGGCGATAATGGATACCGTATTGAACAGCCCACAATTGCACATAAGCTAATAGCTCCTCCAATAGGTGCCGCTTTTTGTCACACGAGTCCGCGATCACGCGATGTTGGTGGTGCAATCTGTCAAAGAAGTAGCGCTCGTCGATGTTGCGGAACAGCTGTCCGAGGATGTTGGGGCTTTTGTAGTACCTTGTCGGGCGAAGTTCTATGTCTAAAGCCAGGAATTCATCATCTTCTCCTTCATCGTCTTCGCCTTCGAGATCCAAGTAGCCATTCGACGAAATAACGACGCGCGGGGATGTTGTCATAAAGTCTGGCCGCGTCCTTTCATACCGCGGGCACTTCTTCATGTCTACCGCAATTCCTGTCTTGCTGAAATCCACCGCCGTGCTTGCCATTTCCGCCAGTTTAATGCATTCTCCAGTAAAGGTACCGCGTGAGTTCTCCGTAGCGACAGTTTTCTGATCGGCAATTTGCATGTGCACATTGCACAGCATGCCCAAAAGGTCACTTTCCATAAATCTTACGAAGAAATCCGACATATCAGATATTTCCACTGGGCGGTCAAGTTCAATCGCACTCATCTTTGGATACTCGGCTGCCGCACACACCATTGGAGGCACTAGACGTTGGTCGAAGATGACATTGTAAAGATCTCCGTCCAAGTCGCCTCCACCAAGCTGGCTGGGTAGATCTCTGGTGCCGTGTTGCGAGAAGACGACAACATTGGACAGCTTCTGGAGCGGCGAGTCTGTCGGTACGTCCACCGTGTTGGCAACTTGCACATCCCCAGGATGCATGGCAGGAGAACGAGTCACAATTACTCTTTTCCCTTTCAACACCTGGCGGCTACCATCCGGCGATTTCTGGGTCACGACATATATCTCACCTTCACGAAGATGGCCCGTTTCGTCCATGATCCCATATAGGGTATAGCCATGTGGCACAGGAATGCGACCACGATACTTGATGTCACGCAAATTGCTCACGATAGCCATATCAACCACACCGTAGAGGAACGTGTCCTTCCGGTAATCGAAACCAATATCACCTAGCATCTGGATGAGTGCGCCGACTTGTGTTGTCTTCGGGCTATCGAGCTCATCGAGAAGGGCTGCAGTATTAGTGGCGCATGTACGTAGATCGCTGGCGGTGGTCATGATGCGAAGCTTATCGACGGCGGCCTTTTGTAAACTGAGGAAAGTCTCTCCCTCCACGCCGAGATCCTCCAAGATCTTGATGAATTGCCTGTTGAGGATCATTGGCAGCGGTCGGAAGGCTGCTCCACAAATCTCCAGATTCCAAGAGCTTGCCGTCTTGAATTTTTTCATATTTTCTCGCAGGCATAATTTCCTTCCTCTGAGTCGCGAGTCAAGCGAAACCATACCTTTGTAACCTTGAAATCGGATCTGGAGAGCTGTCGGTTTAAGGAGCCTTCGCGTTCCGTACACTTTCCACACTTCACTCAGGAGCTCTTGTGATATCGTCCCAACACCGTCGCTGAAATCTCTGCTGTTCCTCAATACCATAGGAAGCTCAAACAATTCTGACTGCTTGATGTTGATAGTTGGATTGGTATCGGTAAAATTCTGGCCAATTCTAGCAGCGCATTTCGCAGGCACGCGGATGCCGCTGAAATCACCAAGTTCCTTGAGCACTCTTTCACCGTGCCAGATTTCCTTTTCAATAAAGAATGGAGCCATGAACCAGCACGATTGTGAGCGCAAGGATGAATGGGAGAACCCGAGGAAGGCAAATCCTTGCCCGGCAATAAGGATTGAACCGTTCAACACACATTTAAATCGCTCGTGGTAAACTTTTTCCTGATTTGCACGGGGATCATACCGCACCGGACCACCATCTTCATCCTGGAACACAACTCGAATGAAGTGATCAGTGCGATCGGGCCAACGGCGGAGAACACGATTTGTCGGCTCAGGTTCCGGCCCTTCGAGATATGTGCCAGTAGGTGTGACAACCACTTTGTGGATCAGTTTGATGTGGATGTGGCGCTTTGCTAGTTCATATGGGTTATCCGGAGCATTCGGATCGTATGACTTTGCGAATTTTTCAAGCAGATTGTGAAGTCCTTCAGAAGAATATTGTATCGCCTCTCCTTCCGGTGTAGGCACAGGAACTTCTCTAACAAATCGACGAAGCGCGAACAGTGTCGCATTCAATCCATATGTTTCCTGCAAATATTTCACTTTTGGTATAAGCTGCAGTACCTTGAGTGGAGGTAGGCGTGCATTCGTCGCAAGCTTCCAAAGCTGAAATCGCAAGCTAAAACTTTCCTTTCCAAAGCGCGCCTGATGAGACAGTTCATGATCCAGCTTGGTAAAACTACGAGACAATGTTCCTGTTGGGACTTTGTGTGAGGTTGACATTGTTATGACTGGCGGCATCTTCTTATTCCTTGTGAGTAATCCCCGAAAACTGCTGACCTTATCTAACTGAGCAAAAGTCAGACGATAGACCCAACATGCACCAGCAATCTTCGCGTGTGTCTCGTCGATCCCGAGAAGTCTTGATTTTTTTGGTGATTCGTTCACCATTCCCCTGTTTAGTTTCAGAGAGAAGAAAGCAGTGGCTAGTTCGTCTACTTCCCGTACTGCGTAGATCTTTGGAGACGAGCGGAGAGTGAAAGTAATAGTCGGTTCATTAGAGTTGCTACCCAAGATGATATTCTCGCAGTTATAGTAGGAAATGTCGATGCGAGCTCGGCATGCAGATGATGGTCCAAGCATGATGACTGCCTCCTGAAGACCGAAATACACGGTACCGGGCAATGTATAAGCATAGTAAGGTACGAAGGCCAATTTTGAGTCTTCGTAGTCCCACATACCACATTGCAGAGACAGGCTGCCACCAATGTCGAATTTCGTGGTTTTCTTGTTAGCAGAAGAAGCATGCGTCTGTTGCGCCTTTGCAGCTTTCTGGGGTTCTTCGAAAGCAAGCGACTTGAGCAAGAAATGATTTGGCTCGGAGTGGCTTTTCGAGCACCTTAACACATTTCCAGCCAGTGTCAAAGACCTCTTTGCTCGCACGCTTGCCGAAGCGTTATGAGGAACTCCATAATCATTTAGGAAACGCTGGCCACTTCGGTAATCTAGGACAGTGACCACAGCAATTGGTTTATTACGCATTTTCTCACAATTATATTTGTGGATTTCATACTCAGCAAACGGTTGGCGGAAGCATTTTTCTAGCTGCGCGGAAGTGGTGAATGGGGGAACATTGCGTACAAATATGTCCATGTTGACGACTAACAAGAGGTGCCTCGATCAATTTCAATTTTTTTGAAGCATATACGGTGGAAGAAGCAATGAAGAGGGGAGGAAAGATAGCAATTTACGCCCTTGGACACGCACGTGCTCGCGTTGAAACTCGGGAGGTCTCTGCGAAAAGATGTTATCACCCGTTGCCTGCCCTAAAGGCATGTTGTTTCCTTGGCTAAAAACATGTGAATTTTTTAACTCACTTCCATGCGCTGTCTGACTCCTTACTCACTTGCCAGGGGATGTTGGACTAGCACGTGGAACCCCTGGGCCATGATTAAAAGCCCCAATGTTCAAAATTTTGATGGACGCAAGGTTTGAGCCCGAGACATATCCAGAGCGCAGTATTATCATAGAATCTCTCGGCTACCACTTGCGTCAAAATAGACGTATGCTTCATCATAGGACTTCACGATGAGAACGTGTTATCAGTAAGGCTGAAGTTCAGGTGCCATAAACCGCGCTAGCCTCTTACGGAAATTGGCACAAGAAACCTGTACACCACTAAGAAAACCTCCAAATCTCACAACATTCTGCTGAGATTCGGATTCAGCTTTCATACAATGGATATACGCGTCAATGATTACCTGGACGATCGACTCCAATCATTGGCGGACCTGGAATCTCTCGATACACTAATCGAGAGTGTCAAAACCCAGCAACATCTGCTCAAACAACAACTCAACCAGGCTAGACAAGACCACGCTGCAGCAGAGCAAGATGTAGAACAGCACCGTCATTCAGTACGAGAGAAAGCGCAAATATTCCAGAAGGAGCAATCGGACATCGACCATAAGCTTCTTTTTACAAGCCAGTCTGAAACAAGCGACGAAGCCGTCAAGAAGTTTGAGACCAGCATGGAGCGGCTTCAGAGGCTCGATGTAGCAGTCAGATATGTGGAGCTATTGAAGGAGGTGGAATTGCTGTACTCGGAGTGTACAAATCAGCTGGGCAAGTCAGATGACGCCGCACTGGAATTATATCGCAGACTGCAGCGTTTGGCAACGACCTTGCAACCCTTGCAAGACGCTGCTGAAGGCGCGGCTCCACATCTTCTCGATCACATTGTGCGAAAAGTGCATTCTTTGCGCGACACGATCAAGAAATCTTTTGCTGAAGCTTTGGAGGACACCTTGAAGAAGATCAGCTGGCCAAAACATTTGGAAGCAATACCACTGGCATTGGAGACAGAATGGGCTACAAATGTTGGCAGACTGCTAGACCTGCAGAAAACCGAATTGGAAGATATCGGCCGTGCATCTGTTGGACGCCAGCCTCTCGCAGACCCGCCCGTGCTTCTGCCAATTGAAGTTCTTGTCCAGCCCCTTGAGCAACGCTTCACCTATCATTTCTCCGGCAATAAACCTACTAACCGTCTAGACAAGCCCGAATACTTCTTACAACATACGCAGGACCTATTATATTCGTATTCAAACTTCCTCAAAAATGCATTGCAACCTCTGCTGTTACAGCACTTTCGGCATTCCGACCTCGCTTTCACTCCGGCTTATATTGACGCAATTTCGGCATTCATCAATGCTCTCCTTCCTATGCTACGACGTAAGCTCACAAGCTTTGCGCATCAGATGGAAGACCAACCTCAGCTTTTGAGCCATTTGATTCACGAGGTGATCGTCTTTGATTCCATCCTTATTGAGAATTACGCATTTGCACCCGTGACGCCGTCTACAACGTGGCGGGGTCTTGCATACTACTTACTTGATACTTGTAACTATTTTCCAAAGTGGCTAGCAGCGGAGCGTGACTTCGCTATGGCTCGTTATCAATCCATTGTCGAGTCACCCGAAGCCGGTGAGCTAGATTACGACTCAGTTGGCTCTGATGCTACCAAGCCCACCAAGATGGCTGTCCGCGTAAATGATCTCCTTGAAACAATAACCAACCGTTACCGACCACTTGCTAGCTTCAGTGAGAAGCTAAGCTTTCTTATCGACGTGCAAATCGCAATCTTCGATCTATTCCACAAACGCCTTCATCAAGGGCTTGAGGCTTATTTATCCATGACTTCATCGGTTGGTCGAACGGTCCATGGCCTATCCAGGGAAGAACAAGCAAAGCTGCAGGGTCGAGATGGCCTCGAGCGCTTGTGCCGCGTGTTTGGCTCCGCAGAGTACCTAGAGCATGCGTTGCGCGATTGGAGCGATGACGTCTTCTTTCTGGAGCTTTGGCAGGAGCTGCAAGTTCGTGCATGCAATAACGAAAAAGCGAGTAGCATCAATAAGCTTGGCGGTTTGCAAGAGATTCAGCAGAAAACAAGTACGGCTGTCGGCGGCGATGACAGGGACGATGCGGTACAAGGGGCTCTTTTTGACGAGACTGCTGCCGCATACCGTGGACTTCGTATACGCAGCGAGCAAATCATTGTCGACATGCTGACGCATAATGTCCGCGAGGTACTGAGACCGTATGGACGGGCGGCTACATGGGCCTCACTATCCTCTGCCTCAACAGAGGATTCTTTGTCCGCAGAACTAGTGCCGCTGATGGACTTGCTGAAGGAGTATTTCGAGTTCTTGAGTAAAGCTGTCGGAAGAGTGCCACTCCGACGTTTCAACAAGCAAATCTGTCATGCAATCCAAGGATATGTTTGGGAGAGTGTACTTATTCGACATACTTTCTCCACGGCCGGCGCCTGTCAGCTTTACAATGACATAAAGCAGGTCTGTGTGTTAATTGACCGCTATTTAGGCGCTGGCCAGGCTCAATCTGGTATGCGCAAATTACTGGAAGCACTTAAGCTTATCAGCCTTCCGGTGCGAGGCGAGATTCACCAAGTGCAACCGAGCCGTGCTGGCAGTATTGTCAACGACGAGGGGTCCGTGTTGGAGGAAACGGATGGAGATAGGAATGACACACGTATCAACACAACGCCCTTGGCTTTGTTCGAAGCTGAGAAGATGGTTTTCAAGGACAATCAAAGTGCGCGAGAGATGCTACAGCGTCTCGGACTTGAGCTGGTAAGCGAGAGTGAGGCGAGAAGTTTGCTGCAGAGGAGGGTTGAGATAGGAAGTTAAATTATGGGAATCATTCAACTTTCAGAGGAATGGCAAAAAAAGTAAAAAAAAAAAAAATGAAAAAAAATTCTGCGAGACCGCATCTAATTTCGATTTATAGGCCCTTTATCAAACTTGTGCGTGCTCTACATGTTGATAAAGTTTATTTTGCGCAGGTCTGCTTTGATAATATGGGTTTTCCATAAGTGCGGGGACAATCTCCAGTCCTGGCAGAGAGAAACAAAGGAAATCGTAGCAACAAGCAGTAGCGCGCTCAATGCCAACGAATTCGTGTCCAATGACATCTTCCATAAACATTTGCTCCATCAATGATGTTGAGAGGCCAAAAATATCATGTCAACTCACAAGCCTGAACCCCCAACACGATTGCTCTGCCGAATGCAGTAGTCACTACTCCAAGTTCTCAGTAAAATGCAGCTCTAATTGTTTGAGATCCTTCCAAGAGAGAGCTAATCATCGTCTTCTTCATCGAATTCTTCATCCTGACAAGTCTCATCACGCTTGAGGACTTCAGAGTTCGAATCGTCGTCAGACTCGTCATAATCTTCTTCTTGACACTCGTTGCTCCGTTTGATCATCTCACGGCCCAAATCTTTGTCGTCAACATCATCTGCAATGGCATAGCTGTGCTTATCTTCTATTTTGTCTTCCGTGCGCCGAGCAATGACTTCTTGGTAAACATCTTGTAACACATCCTGAGAAACATCTCTCACCATAGTAGGTTCCATCATGACAATTTCACGGTCTTCGTCATCGACAAGGATTATTGGCTTGTAAGCGTAAGTGGTAATGCCAAATTCATCCCAAGTCATTACCATTGCGAAGGCTTTCCACGAGATGGCCATGATGCTGCGGCCTTTAGCCTCCATGTGCAGCTTGCCTTCGTTATCCAGTGCCTTGAAAATCAAGTCGAGATTACCATCTTCATTTAGGTCAGAGCTCTCCTCAAGTGCGACCTTCTTCCATGAGACGCTCAGTTGGTTACCATCTATGTCTTCCATGAACAATCGTCCCATCTCGTCCACTTCGACAAAATCTAGTACGCCGTCGCCATTCTCATCAGTCATCGCAAAATAGCCTTGCGCCTCGCTAGTCACTCTATTGCCGACCCCATCTCTGATAGCGAGACGAATGTGGGCTTGGCCTTGCAATGAGGCGATTTCAATTTCCCCGTCATCATCCTCATCATAGACAATTGCTAGATCTCTAACGTCAATGATCACCGCATTACCAGCCTTGTCAAACAGACCTAAACGCTCTCGCCCTTTTTTGACTAGGAAATTTCCAACTCCATCGCCGTTTGAATCGACAAGGGTTACACGCTCCTGATGATCACTTACGATCCAATCGTTGTCGTCAATTGTCCAGATCTCGACACCTTCTTTCGAGACGGCTGTCGCACTCGGGTCGTTTTCAACGGAGGTGCTGGCCCACAATATCTCTGTTGATTTGATTTCCACACCACTAATCGACACGTGAGAACGATCCCATTCGTTTGATTTGGAATGGATAATCTGGGATGCCATGGTATTCTTTGACTCATGATTGGATGTCGATGTTAAGTTTGAATGCGATATGTCGCTTGATTGGCGTATGGGGGTTGAAGTAGGAGTATCTTCTTTGGTAATGTAGATCGTGTGGCCGAGCTGGTTCGTTGTTTCTGTTGCAATAAAGGTTGTATGCTCGCGTGTGATAGTGATCCTTGCAGGTGAGGACAACCGAGACGCGGTATTTTCCTCTATCGCACGTTTTTTGGAAACAAGCCGCTCGAGTTCTGGTTGCACATCTCGCTGCCGAGACACTGGATATTTATGATCTTGGAACGAATAAATCAACTTATCCCAATCTCTAATTCCTTCCGACTCATCGATGGTGATGCGGTGTTCGACCACGGGATCGAACCAGTTAATTTGACCGTTCATTTTGATCTCTGTCATTCTTCCCTCGCGGTCCAATACGGTAATCATGTTATTTTCGTCGACAACAAGTGTCCAGTCTGAATTGTACGTATCGATGTAGATATTTCCATCCACGATAGACACATAGCGACCCAGGTCATCTGTGAAGCTGTTGCAGTCACTAGTCTGTTCAAGCAGCATATGATCATCAGAATCATCATCGGTTGATTCTTCTCGCATTTGAACCCTATTATTATCGAAAGAGGCTAGGATCCGTCCTGTCTGTTCCCTCACGCCAGTATCATCGATCACCAGACGATGACCATTCTGATTCGACCATTCAAGGCGGCCATTGTCCTTGAAGGAAATGTCTCGGCCTTGCCGGTCTCGCGAATATACATGACCAAATTCATCAATTCTGACCAATGGGCCATGCTGCTCGGCCCGATATACCCTACCGTTTGCGTCCACCCTGACTTCCCGGTCATCTGTGCAATGGACTACCACAGTCGCTTCAGTCATGTCTGGACGAGGGGATATACCAGGAAGCGTAAGTCCGGGATACGACACCTTCACTTTTCCTTGGGGGTCCACTGCCACTAATTGGCCGATAGATCTTTCAATAACGATTCTGGCATCTTTCGCGATTGTGATGTATCGATCCTGACGTGGGTCCCAGAGGAAGAAGTGGTCGGCGTTGCTGCGCATACTGCGCCCTTGATCATCAATGCATGTCTCAGATCCGCAACCTGGCTCATTCAAAAGGGATGCAGAGCGCGTTTTTAAAGGGAGCGGTATTTTCGGCCATCCCCTTGATTGTAAATGACTGCGCAGCTTCTCATCATCACTGAGAGTGGAGGCGTCAGCAGGCAAGGCTTCGTGCTCGTCAATTTGCATTCCGATGGCACCCAAAAGCATATGATTGTTGAAAAACTCTCTGAACTCTCCCTGGGTGAGGTTTCGACACTCGCCTACATGGGCATCATAGTTAACACGAGTGTATCCAATGATTCAACGACAACTGGATACCCATTTGATCACATACCATTGGTGCAACTCTCAAGGCTGTAACATCTTGTTTGATTGCAGTGAGCCTTGCCAGAGAAATGGTACTCCGGCGCACTACAGACTTCGTCAAACACTTTGCAGACTTCCTTCTGTGGATATACAGCGTAAATTTCCAATCCCTTGTCGACTGTGGTCTTATATAAGCAGGGCTACATTGGATGCATCGTTCACTCAAACTCACCGCTGTTTTCTGCTCGTTGAACACACCGTCCATCCTCGCAGTCTAAGGCGAAGAGATAGTCCAAATTCTGTGCAACCGATAATTTCTTCAAATCTGAGTCAGAGAATTCAGCTATTTGTGCAAAGCAGGGAAGAGTGCTAGTTTTTGGCGTCTTACCACAATTTCCCAACATTAGCATCCGTATGCAATTGCCCGAAATCGCTTCCAAGCCAATGTTTGATCGATAGAGGCAATCTTCACATGATGCTGATGGCAGGCTCTCTTTTTTGCTCAATTTAATATCATCCGAATCAACGTGGTCTGGAAGATCTCGCCGTTGCTCAAAATGGCCTGTAGTAAGCCGGTAAGTCAGCTGAACAAGCAAATCCCGGACACAAAATTAATGGCATACGGCAATGGTGATGAAACAAGATAAATGAACATGTGGGAGGGATTGGGTAAGGTCCATTCTTTGCTAGGGCAAGGCATTCATAACACATCTCCTTCGTAACCGAGATTTGAGGAGCTGCATAGCGTTCAAATGGGAATTCTGTGAGATCTTGCCGGAACTCACTGTCCACAATACTGGAAGACATACGCTCGATAGGCCACGCGGCTTCTGTATCGCTCTCTTGATCATGTTGTTTATCGGCCCCTAGATGACCAAGGGAGATATCTATCAATATGGATCAGCAGCAAAGAACTCAAGACTGCAACGCAATTTGTGAAGCATACTGATGAGGCCAGTTGATGCTAGCACAGCGAGGCCAAGTGCACGCCTCATGATGTCGCGCAAGATTGCCCGCACTTCTGGATCGCCTTGAAATGGCCGGTTCTAGTAGCGTGAGCGCAAATTCGGGCAGCGCCTATATCAAGCACTGGAACGTTTGGAATTAATCAACAAAGCCAGCAATGGGTTGGCATTGTTTGTTGACGGTCGCAAGGAAGAGGCAGATGCCAGGGGGATGGGCCATGAGGGAGGACTTTCCATAAAACATTCACCCTAGTAGTCGCAACCTACATTGGTTATGGAGAGGAAGCTCTCGACAAATGCACGTGCTACGAAGTAGGAACGTTCTCTTGATGAAGGAAACCGATGGAGGCAGCCACCATCCATACAAGTCAAAGGAAATCGGACCAGTCCTCCCAAATGAATTTAAATGGAACTTTGGAAAAGCACGGCGAGACCAGTTCCCACTTTCCTTCACGCATGAATCATTGCTCCTGGCAGGAGCAAGAGCCAGTAGTGGAGCATTTGTAAGATGTATATATCGCCCGATAGGCAATCCTGCCCGGCAAAGAGATTAAGAACTTCTTCATGGAGATATACGTACTCGTTCCATCCCTATAAAAACATAAGTGCGGTTGCATGTCGCCAATGAGGTCCATCGTCGGTAGGAGCCATCAGATAGGTGAGGTTGGTTTGAGCTTTCCGAGATCTGTGCCTGTCGATAGATTTGTACGGTGGCACAGCAGGTGCAAACGGGAGCGCTCCTTCCTTCCTTCTTGCCTTCACTGATGAGCCACGTCACGTCAACAAAAGGCCGCGCGCCTCAACATTCCATCATTCTCGCTCATCATCTTCCTTCTTCCATCAGCTTTGCCGCAGCTCTTACAGCTTTCGTTCGCTCATCCACTTCACTCAACTCCATCAGCGACAGCAGACAATCCTCCATCACATCACTCTCGCTGACGCCTTCGACTTGCCACCGGCTAGCCAAACGTAATCCACCAAGATGCAGTTGAGCAAACTCGTTGTCGCCCTCTTCGGGGCGGCCACGACAGGCGGTCAGTCCTCTCATGTTTTGACCAAAGCCTTCCGCTAACCGGCATGCCACAGCTGTTGGCCTCGCCGCCATCGACACCACGACCAATGTGGTGACCGAGTTCCACATCGCGGCTGTGTCCATCTCTACCGTGTATACCACCAGCGAGGTGACGGTTCTCAGTTGCCCGGCATCTGTCACCAATTGCCCGCTGAGTGGTACTTTCTCGATACTCACTTCCGTCATCCCAGTCTCCACGACGATCTGTCCGGTCACGTTGACGTCGATCACCACGCCCAGCAACACCCCTTCGCCGGCAACCCTCAGCTCGCTGGTTAGCGCAGTTTCCACGAGCGCTTTGAGCACGGCTGTTACGGTCCTTTCGACTACCACACAGAGTTTGTCGACTACAATCACCCTCACACCAACTACACAGTCTATGACCAGCTCGACATCGGTCCCAGCTACTTCTCCTCTGATCACGTCGAGCTCGTGGTCGTCTACATCGGTTTCAACCCAAATTACAACTCCATCACCATCTTCGAGCCCGATCGTCTCGACGCCAAACTCAACTGTCAGCCAGGTTAGCCCGGTTCCGGTCAGCACTCAATCAACATCCTCATCGTCTTCGTGTTCGTCGTCAACGGTGAGCCAATCTTCTCCAGCTTCCACGAGCAGCTCTGTGGTTAGTGCAATCACGGCTTCTGTGAGCTCTTTGTCGACCAATACGACCACCAGCATGGTAACCTCGACGATAACCTCCACAACATCTGTCACTCTGCCGTCACCCACGTCTGTTGTTTCAGCCACAGTGTCTTCCTCGAGTGCCGTTCCGCTCACAACAACGGTATATAATCAGCTGGTATTGACCGGGTGAACCTCGCTGACCCTTCCCAGAGCTCTACATTGACTCCAATCACCACCTGGCCGACTACCTACGCGCCATTCACATACAGCGCATCGTCGTCCATGTCATCCGTGATTTCCATTACCTCTACGAGCAGTAGCGTGGCTGCAGCGATTGGAACCACTGGCACAGGGCTTCCAACTCAAACCACAAGCAATGTCACCGTGTCTTCGCCATCGGCGTCCATTGTGCCCTACACCGGTGGAGCTATCCCAATCAACTCCGACGCTATGGCCTTCGTCGGGGTCGCCTTCAGCGTACTTGCAGCGCTTCTGCTTGTCTAAAGTTAGATGTAGCATGGATTCAATTCAAGTAGGCCAGCGGTTGATTTTCGACCTCTTAATGTTCTCTTACACAGCTGCGCCACTCTGGCGCTGGCAGCTATTAAGATGCGATGCATGTGG